>VZRI01010280.1:0-48271 GCA_013397515.1 Upupa epops
TTAGACTGGAAGTCAAAAGGAAGGTCTCACAGTGAGGGTGGTGAGACACTGGAACAGGGTGCCCAGGGAGGTTGTGGATGCCCTCTCCCTGGAAGTGTTCAAGGCGAGATTTGATGGGGCCTTGAGGACCTGGGGTAGTGGGGAGTGTCCCTGCTCATGGCAGGGGGGTTGGACCTAGATGATCTTTAAGGTACCTTCCAACCTGAACCATTCTATGAATCTATGAATCTGTGAAGGGGCACATTCTAGTAAGTTGGAAATTTACTGGATTTATAGACTCCTCACTAGATCTTGCCTTCATTCCACAGCTGTATCTGTCAAACCCCATTACAGAAGTACTTCAAAGACTGCATTCTATTCTACTCTGTTTATTAAGCACTGTAGTGCATCACTGACAGAAGAAGAGAAACAAAAGGGGTTGTTATTGAATCATACAGAGCACGTATTCCTGTTGTAGTTTGGGCAAAATGCCACTGGCTGTGTTACTGTAGTGGACAATTCAGGCCAAACTAAGTTTCTACATTTGTATTGATGTTCTGACTGGTGTAGCAATAGCAAACTTCACAAAATACTACACAGAAGGATACAAAGCACTGTATTTTATGAGGAGGGTAATCATTATGACCAAAAAAAGGTTTTGCCGGCTAATATTCCACCTGAACTGTTCTGTGCAACATCTAGTTAATTTCCTGGAGAGGAGGAAGAAAAGCACGTTGTGCCTCTTCTACTTTCTCTCACCAAAAATAAAAATAAAAATAAAAAAAAGACTGTTTTCAAAGAAAAGGGGTATTTGTAATTTATGAGAAATAGGAATTTCTGTAAATAGACTCAACTCAACTCAAAGCGCAGTTACAGGTCAGGATTTTTGATAATTCATTGTCATTTTCAAATGTCCAGTGTTCTGTTTGGGTTTTGATTACTCTAAACTATTGTTTCAGATGAATGTTTTCACTTACTCCTCTGCAGAAGCAAAAATGCTTTTGAACTTCATTGTTCAGGTTTTTTTACTTAGAGAAAACTAAAGAAGCAGATGCACATTTGTGCAGTGTACAGACTTATCTAGGAAAGCTAATTGTTCCAACAGAGCACAAGGTAAAAGTGGGAAGAGTAATCATAACAAAAACAATTGTTCCTGATCCTGATTTTAAAAATTCTTCTTTTCTGCTCCTTAGTTGCTAAATGCTTTTGTAAGAGAAATGTATTTTCTATGATTTTACATGCAGCATACATGTAAAACATAAAGAAAATATGAATCATATTATGTAATGATTTATGGGACCTGTAGTTAGGGCACACTCTTATGTGTACTGTAATCACCCACAGACCTTGGCATGAACTGTAGATCCAACCCCAGCAAATAAAGGTTTTATCCTTGTGTTTACCAGAGTAGCATTTGCTCTCCCAGTGCTTCTCTGTCCCAACACTTCAGGGAGGGACGGGAGGGAATACCACTGTTTAACCAGGCTGTAGGATCTATGTTTTGCAAGCACCTCCTTAGTATTGATGCTGCTAGCTGGGAAGTCACGTTTTCTGTAGAATAGGAGCGAACACCATTTGAGTATGGAGTCAAAGTGTTCCAGTGGGAGTCTCAGACATTGTTACCCAGAGAGCCCCCAGGCAAAACTGCCAATACCTGCTTTCATTACTGATATAAACACTTCGTGAAGATGGATCAGATTCTTGAAAAAAATGTATAGTAGCACAGAGAAATTATCTGTTCCACTATGTAAGAAAGGAGAATGAGGTCAGAGATGATGTTCCTAGGTTTGTTTTTAGCAGGACCTTGGAATCAGTCAGTGTTCACCACACACTGAAGAATTCTGAGGAGTTTCTGAGCAGCCTTTGATTAGAAGTGCAGGGAGCATCACCCTGTTGTGACTGCATCCCCCCCTGGGACCAAAGAGTGAGAAGCCTAATGCTACCCTTGTTCAGGAACAGTGAACAGCAGGTTGGAGGTGAGATCTGTTGGATTAATTTCTCTGTTACAGAAACCAGAATCCAGTTTCAATATAAATATAAATACATTTAATATATCCAATATAAAACACTCTGAGGTCATGTTGTGGTCACCAACTCATTACTTAAGTAGTCTATTTTTTAATACAACTGCTTTCTTACCACCCTGCTGCCAGATTGCATGGGGGACAATCTAAACTTCCCCAAAACTGATTAAATTCTTGAGTCTGGTTAAATTTAGGTCTGCCTTCTTAGGGACTTTCTCCCTAAGATTAAGAAGTAAAGGGGATTATTGTTTTCCACAGGCATGCTGTGTGTTCTGTAAATATGTTCCAGTCACCAACTTGGGAACAGCACATTACAGCTGAAACAAAAACAGATTGTTCTTTTTTTGGCTAAGCAATAGCTTTTACATAAGGCAGGGGTTTGGACATCTTCTTCACAGTTTTATTATAAGAGAAACAGCATGTATGGCTTCTCTGAGAAAGGAGACAGCATTTCTCAGGAATGAAAATTTTAAGCCAATAAGCAAAACAATTGTGTTTAAAATAGTATTTTTAAGGATTATTTATTTTGAAATTTGCTGGTCCCCTAATGTTTAATCGCTTCAGCATATATCAAGAAGATACCTCTATTATGCTTTGCCTATTAAATGATTCTTATTGCTAATTGTACTAATGACTCTGAAATTTAGAATGATAGCACTGTAGAGATTGCATTTAGCTTTCAATGTCATTAATATTGTATTGTGAAGATGAACACATAACTTCCACTGTTCCCCTGTAATGTGTAACAGTACTTCGTCTGTGGTGTGGGCACTATTAAAAACATTGCATAACTTCTTCTAATTGCTGCATCAAGTGTTCATTGTGGATCTATGCAGCCAGGCTATAAACCATGGAATACTTTACACTAAACAACTTATATGTATTAATGCCACGATTCATACTACTCCCAAAAGAAAGGTCCCTTCAGCACTCCAGTCAGGAAGGACTAATACTGTACAGTGTTAGAGCTCCAGGAAATTGTTATATTTAGACCCCTAAATTATGAAGTCATTATCAAGTCATGGATGAGAGGAAGGCTGTGGATGGTGTCCACCTAAACTTCAGCAAAGCCTTTGACACAGTCTCCCACAGCATCCTCCTGAAAAAGCTTCCAGGAAAAGCTTCCTTTGCTGGGTTAAAAACTGGCTGGATAACTGGGCACAGAGTGGTTGTGAATGGTTGGCCGGTGAGCACTGGTGTCTCCCAGGGAAGAACTGAGCCCAGTTCTATTCAGCATCATTACTGATGACCTGGATGGGAAGATTGAATCTACCTTTAGTAAACTCACAGATGACACCAAGTTGGGGGGGAAGTACCATGTGCTGAAGGGTAGGAAGATGCTGCAAGATGACCTGGACAGGCTGGGTTGATGGGTCAAGGTATGAGATTCAACAAGATGAAGTACATGGTCCTACACTTGGTCACAGTAACGCCCTGCAGCTCCAGGCTGAGGCAAGAGTTGCTGGAGAGCAGTCTGGCAGAGAGGGACCTGGCACTACGGACTAACAACTGGCTGAACAGGAGCCAGCAGTGTGTCTCAGTGGCCCAGAAGGCCAATGGCATCCTGGCTTGTATCAGCAATAGCGTGGCTAGCAGGACTAGGGGTGTAATTCTCTCCCTGTATTGAGCACTGGTGAGGCCTGCCTCTGAGTCCAGGGAGCAGTTCTGGGCTTCTCACTTCAGTAAAGAGATTGAGGGGCTGGAGCAGGTCAAGAGGAGCAAAGAAGCTGGGGAAGGGACTGGAGGGAGAGGCTGATGAGGAGAGGTTGAGGGAGCTGAGGGTGTTTAGTCTGGAGAAGAGGCGACTCAGGGGGGACCTTGTTCCCTGAAGGGAGGTTGTAGTCAGGCGAGGGTCAGACTCTTCTCCCAGAATGAGAAGGCAGGCCCTGAAGCTGCCAGGGGAGGGTTAGGTTGGATGTTAGGAAGCCCTTCCTCATGGAAAGGGTGATCAGACCCTGGACTGGACTGCCCAAGGGCAGTAGTGGAGTCTCCATGCCTGGAGCTGTTGAAGGACAGGCTGGCTGTGGCCCTTAATGCCCTGGTCTAGCTAATGTGATGTTAGATCATAGGCGGGGCTACTTGGGCTCAGAGGTCTTCTCCAACCTCAGAAATTCTGCGATTCACAGCCCCAGCCACTGGATATACAAGTGAACTGGCCTACATAACATCCGATATCATGGCATGGCATTTATACTATTACTGTAGTACTAGAACTGCCACAAAAGTGATGTAAGTTACTGTCCTCTCACCATGAACCAGGACTGTTCTCAGGCCTATCTCATCAGGGTGTAAAACAGTAATCATGATGTACTTGATGCAGCCAACTTCTTTTCTGACTAAAAAACTCTTCAAGCAGGTGCAAATATGCTATTATATGCTCATAGCACTTCACACGATGGGACCTGGTCCCATCAGAGCCCCTGATGCTACAAAGCAAACTGGCTCATCAGTCATACCATGTATCAGGGTCTGTATATCTATGTCTTTCCCCAACTCTATGCTTTCTTTGCATGTTTCTCAAAATTAGAGAGAGGATTTTTCAGTTTACTGGAGGAAATGAGCTTTATCCTTGTGGGATAGGAGTCTGCATCAAAAATTAGTGATTTAATCTATTGCTATGTTGCTGTTTGAATAAAATGCTATTAGAAAGTCTGCAGGGTCTGGCAGTAACCCTGCCAGAGATTTGTTAGCATCTTTATTTAATTGTCAGGAGCATAACAAAAAAAGTCTTCTGGTCTCAGTAACATTCGTCAGCTGTGGCCTGGTGACTGCCCCAGGCTCCAGCAGCTGCAGCCAATTCACGTTAAATCTCAACCCTATGCCCAGTATGGAAACAGGTTTAAACTTTATTTTGCTCTGACAAGAGAACAGCATCCTGCAAAAAGCTGTCCTGATACATTCCTGCAGCCCTGATGTTTGTGTGCCATGAACAGTTAAGACTGTAGATGAGAAGCTTAAGGCCTTCATCCTTTAAATCCAGGTCCGTGTAAGAAAAGGAGTGTCTTTAATCCTGAAACACCACCACTGGGCCTGCAGGATATCTGAGGCCTGCTGTCTGCACTGGGACAGAGAAACGTTTCCTGGGGTTCCCTAGTCTGCCAAAATGATGATCCTTTTAGCACTGGATACCTACAAGAATCCCCAGTACTGTCTGAGGTACAGGAAGAGCAATGGAGGTCCTGAGCTGAAGCAGCTGCTGCTCTCAATAGAGCTCTTCTTGGTCACTAAAAAAGTTCCTCCATTCTACTCTTTAACTGCTTTGATCTTCAGAAAGGACACACTATGGTTTTAGATGTGCGTCTTGGAAAATATTCAATTCTTGGCTTCTGAAAAGCTTTTCAGATCTGCATGCTCTTCAGGCTTTCTATTAATATCAAATGCACAGGACTATAAAAATATAGCTCTACACAAAACGGCTGTGGAACGGTGGAAAGCTACTGGCAGTTACCATGGGATGGTCAGCACAGTCTGACACAGCCTGTGCCCAGCTGCATCCTGAAGGGTGGGGTCTCCAAGCCAGCACTTGTTCTGCCCATTGTATATTGGTCCCATGCAGTGGGGTGGGCACAGCCTCTTGCCCTGGGCTTTTTCCAAGAATGCTGACAAGCCCATACACCAAGTGACACTGAGGGAGATTCCACGCGAGACAGATTCCACATGATTGACTGGCCGCCAGTCTCTGGAAATTCATGTTAAACTCCTATCCAGAGGGTCCCCAACTCAAATTTTCTCCATTCTTCTCAATTTTCAATTTCTTCATACAAGAACATTACATAGTTTTAACTACATAGTTTTAGTGTCCTCCTGAAACCAGGAGGGTGTGCCAGGAGGGGCGCGTGGGGGATTTTGTGATGCTCATTCCTAGCCCCACTTAAATGACATGAAGTAACAGCACAAATGTTTCTTATGCCAGCAGTGTGATTAAGGAAATTGTGCAGTGGGATCGTTATATGTTAAACCACTTCCAGAATGAGGAGTTCCCAGTTGAATATCACAAGATGTTGATTCGCTCTGTCATTGTTTCAGTTATTAGTAATGGTTTAGAAGTTCTTGTCAAGGTACTGCAATGGTGGTGGCACGTAGTGCCCCACCCCTGTCAGGAGCAGAGCACAGAGGCAGCTCCAGACTTTGGGCTCCTTCCTGGGGATGATAACAGGCCAAGCCAAGCTCTGGGACCATAGTCAGCCTGGCTCAGAGAGGCTGTAGCAGGGCTATAGGATGTAGAGACCATCCCTTCTGTGGTGTTGGTGGGGCAGGGGCTGGTACACCCAGCAGGCTGCCATAGGCTTCTGGGCCCTGGGCAGGGTGGAAGGAGCCCCAGAGGGCTGAAATGGTGTCCTGGGCCATGGGCAAGGTGGGGGTTTAGGAGAGAGTGAACAGGACAGGCAGGGCCAGTGGTGCCTGTTAGTCCTGTCAGTTGTGTTCATCCTGTCTGATGAGGAAGAAAGCAGAAAGCCAGCAGAATTGAAGTAAGAGAAGTTTTGCTGTGAACCATCAGACACAAGGAGCCCAAATCAGTGCATTTCTTTAGCAGTTCTACAAGTCAAGAAGTCTGCATCAAACTGCACTTTCCACACTCATGAATATGAAGCAGTCCCACCAGTGCATGTATGCAAGGGAAAACGCAGCAATCGCTTTCCTTTCAAGATTTGCCCAGAGCTTACTTCTACAATGCTGCTTCAGTAGGAGACAGCTTAGATTTTCTTGAGAATAAATTATCTGACAAGAGCCAATCAATGAAATCAGAAGGAAGTCTATTTTCTGTACAACTACACCTTAATATATGGGCTTGGCAGAGCAGATGAGTGACAACAATTTTCTGAGAGTTCCCAACAGAAAGCTTCCCATGGGGCAACTCTGAAATCCATTTCGTGGGCATGGACTGGCTTTGTCAAAATATTTGACAAGAAGTTTGTCACCTTTATTTTTATAATTCTGTTTTCATTCTAATCACACCTGTCTCTGTTGACTCATCCTTCCCATCTCTTCAGCAGCCCATTTTTGCCACCAAAGCGCATTGCCAAGGAGATTATTGCTATTGCAGTTTTACACACAAGGTACTGGGAAAGAGAACATGAGACTTGCAGAGAGTTTAAAGCTTTTAAACAAAACCCTGTGATGTTTCTTTTCCAAAGTCAGATCAAGCACTTTGATTCATATTCTGGGTAGGATGAAATGACAGCATTTCAGCATGCCCCATAGGGTGAAACTCAACCCTCTGATACTATCTCTCTTCAAGGGAAGAGCAGAAAAGCATAATCCAGACATTTCTTAGATCCTTACAGCAGCTGTCACTGTGTCAGGGAGCAATTTGCAGTGAAAAATATCCCACACTAACAAAAGTCCTGAACCTGGGTCATTTTCTGTCTAACAAATGGCAAAGCAGCCAAGCTTCCAGCCTGGGTTTATTTTATCAACATTTCCAAATTTCCTTTCAGTCAAAATAAGACTGTGCGACTATATGAGCAGATAATTATGGAACTGCAAAAGTTCAGCGCATGCTGAACAAAACAAAGTATGTTTTCCCTCATTGTGCAGACTAAACATGTTGTCAAGGCTTTGAAGCAGCCAGTCCAAACTGCAGTTTCCCAAGCAGCCTGTTAGCTGAAGAACTGCACCAAAAGGCTCTCCTCTCTGTAATGGCTCATCAGAGGGAGGGCTTTCTGAATACTTCCACGGAATAATTAATTGCAGACATCTGAAAAATCACTGCATCTCACACTATGGCCAGCTGAAGCATTCTGAAATCATTGGTGAGCTTTCCATGATCATAACAATTTCAAAATTATTGTGGATCTAAAGAACCTGTTCTAGATCCTTTTGTTTGCATTCTTTGCACTCAGAGGACTCCATTCAGTTGCCTAACTATAGATCTGTAGTACCATTTAAGATGCCCTCAGGGGTATCCAGGGCATCTGGGTGAATCTCAGAGGGCAGAAGACCTGTGCCCTTCTAGAGCAGTAGCTGGAGGCCACTCAGAGTCCTTTAGGTTATCCAAAGTGATACAAGATGCATGTGCTGAGGTCAATTAATCATGCCCTGACTGTCAAATTTCCAAGCTGTTCATTGTAATTGTGAAGGTGAGAAGCCACTGAGAGCTGACACATGCATATATTTGACTGGCATCAGAAGCTGCATCTTTGTGCAGAGTAGCTTGAGGTGTTTGATAATCCCTGCCATTCAAAGAAAGGTTTAGGACTGCTGGGCTCAAAAGCTGACCTCTCTGAAAAGCTCCCTGTGAGTGGTGTGGGCATCACACAGGTCCTTCTACATCTTTGGTTTTACATGAGAACAGCCTTAAGGATGTGTTTCTAACTCAGAAATTATTCTAAAGAGGTTTCAGATCCAGCTCTGTGGAGATCTTTTTCTGAACTTGCATTATAATTATTTATTTATTATTTATTATGTCTATTTAATGACCAAGATAAAACACACTCTTTTCAGTTTCAGAACAGCCAAGGTCTCTTCAGCAGAAGGGTTGCCCAGAGCCCTACCCAGCCAGGCCTTGAACACTTCCAGGGATGGAGCAGACTTAACTTCCCTGGGCAACATGTTCCAGGGCCTCAGCACCCTCACAGGGCAGAGTTTCTTCCTAAAATCTAATGTAAATCTCATCTCTTTAAGCTTGAAACCATCCCCCTTATCCTATCACCAGAGTCCCTCATAAGTCCTTCTCCAACTTTCCTGGAGCTGCTTCAGGTGCAGGAAGGCTGCTTTAAAGGTTCCCCCTGAGCCTTCTCTTCTCCAGGCTGAACAGCCCCAATTTCCACACCCTATCCCCAGGGCTTCACCCCTCTGATCATCCTTGTGGCCTCCACTAGACTCGCTGAAACAGCTCCCTATCCTTCTTGTACTGGGGACTCCAGAACTGGACACTAGACTCCAAGTGGGGGTCTCACCAGAGCAGAGTAGAGGCGGAAAATCCTCTCCATTGCCCTGCTGGTGACACTTCTTTTGATCCAGCCCAGGACACAGTTGCCCTTGTGGGCTGCCCTCACACACTGCTGGCTCAGGCTGAGCTTCTCATCTACCAACACCCCCGAGTCCCTCTCCTCAGGGCTGCTCTCAAGCCATTCACCTCCCAGCAGGGATTTGTGCTTGGCGTTACCCCAACCCAGATGTAGGACCCTGCCCTTGGCCTTGTTGAACCTCATGCAGTTTGCAAGGCCCAGCTCCCCAGCCTGTCCAGGTCCCTCTGGATGGCCTCCCTGCCCTCCAGCCTGTCGACCACCCCACACAACTTTGTGTCACTGGCAAACTTGCTGAGGGGGCACTCGAGTGGCATAGTCTTACCATTGATGCAGCTGATGATCATTATTAATATTGCAAAATTGGCCTAATTTTAAAAACTAATGGACTTTGATAAATAGGCAAGGTAAAAGTGATAGAAGGGATCTTCCTTAAAGGATGTTTAGAACTTTCTATTAATGGGGGTTTATGTCTTTCAGGGTGAAATACACCACACCTTCTGCTAAAGGCCCTCAGTCCAAGACTCTAATGAGCTAACATTAGCACTTCTCTAAGCAATATACTCTTTTAACTCTGGAAGGACACTAAGCCACACAAGTTAGAAGCATAAATATTAGTGTGGTTGAACATTTTCATTTTACGTTATTTTTTTTTGTTTGATAGCTGTGGGTCCCATGGACCTGGTGCTTAGGGACATGACTTAGTGGTGACCTGGCAATTCTTGGTCAAAGGTTGGACTTGACAATCTTAAAGGTTTCTTCCAACTAAAGACGTTCTGTGATTGTGTGGTTTTGTAATTCAGTGATTTTTCAATTTCATGCTTAAAAACATTGGAGTTAAAAAAGTCATCTTGAAGGAAGTGGATGGTATGTTCAGCTTTACAAGATGCACTTCAATGTATATTTTGTATTATTTTTAAGGGTGACTTCCAAATACTGAATTAAAGTGTTTCCTTAAAAAATGCCAGAAAGAAAGGTTTCCAATGGATGAGAACTGATGTTTTTGCAAAACCAGCATGAATCCAAATATTTCAGAAGTCCTGTTGCTGTATTTCTTGGCAAATAAGAAAACTGGCAAAGGTGTTTAGGCATAGAAGGGTGCAGAGAAATGCCTCAAGATGTTTAGAAGAATTTACAAACAAATTTTATCACCAACTCACAACTGCAACTGTAATAGAGGTAATTGAAAGAAAACACCAGAATCTCTGCCTCTTTCTACACTCACACCACGCAGACTACCTTAACTGCAAGATCAAGAAACTTTAAGCAATAAAACATTCACTTTTATGATGTATTAGAGGAGATTTGAGTGTGAATCCCACAGTCTCTGAAGAGATTAAATGAACTTTCTGTTCATGTTAACTAATGCTTTATTCTCCTGTATAGAGAAAGACCTTTAATTTAATCATTTAGAAATCTTTTGAACAAGAGAAAAACCCTTAAGGTCTGTCTTTTAGGATCTGGGGCAACAACTTGGTCTTTCAGATGGCACCCACAGGATACTTCATAATGGCTGTTGTTCCAGTGTTGATTACTACAGCCATCCTGATCAGTTGGTATATTGTAAGATCAGATTTAAATCTTAAGGGTTTCAGTAGTTACTAAACGTAAGAAATGCTGGACATATATCAAAACAGCAAGCAGTGCCCCATCTCTCTTCCCCTTCTGTGAATCTGTTTTCTGGGAGAATCTTACCTATTTATTACATTAAACATTGTGAATTATACCTCAGAGCTAAAGCCAAGCAACAACTATTCCCATAAAACATCTAGTGACAAAAAGACTTAATTGGAATCACTTATTTTTATCCAGAAATTATCTTAGTAGCTGAAAAACATCAAGCAAAAAGGTGTCTCTCTCATAGCATTCCCTCTCCAGAAGAATTTCACTTTACTGTCACCACTAATACTCTGTGCTTTTAAATGAATTGTTATCTCTGGTAATAGAGCAGACTGCCTGTGTGTGTTTCGACCCCTAGCAGCTGATGCTAGCAGGGGTGCTTGAGGAGTTTCCTCAGAAGATTCCAGAGGTGGCTTGAGGGGACCAGGAGTGAGAGTAGATGAAGCTGTCAAAATCCTCCCAGCAGGTTGTGCTGGGCAGAAATATGCTCAGGCAGTGCGGCTGCAGCAGTTCCCTGTGTTCCTTTGTTTGTTGGTCCTGCTGGTCCTCCACAAAAAAGCCAGAGTGGAACATGTCCACATGAATGCCCCTCTGAAAGAAGTTCAGTTGTCTGAGAAAAAGTTCTTGGCAGCTCAGTTTTGCTGGCATTAATGAAAACAAAAAACAAGCTACTACAATAGAACACAAATCTGTGCTAAAACTGCAAGGGTGCAACAGGAGATGTTTTGTCCTCAGAAATTATTATTTTCCAGCAACTCCATAGTTTATTCCTCTGCCTCACAAAACTGGTTTGAGTACTTTTCAGCATCTTAGTCAAGAAACCAAAATACTTTAAAGTGATGCTCATTAAGTATTTCTGCTGCTTTTATTTCTCACCAGTTCTGCTGATACTTTTTGGAAAGCCTTGGACTGAAAAGTTTAAGCCTGGCTACAGTTAGCCAGAATGAATTCAAATCAGTTGCAAACTTACCAGCCTCAGCTAGACCCCTATCTTGTGCTTGAGATAATGTTACTGAAATCTTGGGGGGAAAAAAGTGTATTCTGTCTTGTATACTGCTAATTTGAATTTAAAATGTGAGACCTTCAGAAGGCTCCAGTAAAGCCATCCTCTAAGCTTTTACATGTTGTATTTTTGTCATGATTTGGTGGAAGCAAGTGCTCGAACATTTTGCATCTCTGTCATTTGAACTATTTAACCTCTGAAGAATCACAAGTTCCTCATAAGAAGGTACTTGAAATATCAGCATCTTTTTCTATCTTGCCTCATACATTCTTCAGTATCTGTTGCTTTAAAGTGACCAACTCTTGTTTGAAAATATTCGTCACTTTTGATTTCATCTGTCCAGTCTTCAGAGATGCTGTAGATCTTCCTAAATGATGAGGTACTGCCGTTTTCCTAAAAAATGTTGATTACCTTTCTATACAGTCATAGGTAAGTGAATTCATGATCTGCAATTAATCTTATATGTGTTTGCTGTCATTTGTCTAACTGTAAGAATAGAATCAGCTTCTAAGTCTGTACTGGCTAAATCCAAAGATCACCTTACACGTCCTCATAAAAAGAGCCAAAGCAGGCTATGATTCTTTGCATAAAACCTCAGCCCCACAGATGAGCAGCTTCCAGCCCCAGGGCATGCTGCTGCCTGGCTGAAATTTTGAAAGCAATTCTACCCAGCAAGTCTGGGAGACAGATAGTTGCCATCTCTATATTATCAAGGCCTATCCCTTTGTAAGAACAATGGAAAAATGGTGACTTCTTGTGTCATCAATATTTTGTGTGCCTGTAATGCTGGACTATCGAACTGCTTTGCCCTAGTGAAAAGACGCATTCAAGGTTAAGATGGAATTGTTCACCGTTCAGAGCCATCCAGCTCTTTCTTACAGACGCTGAACGTTACAAGAGGAACAAGCCATTTCTAATAGAACTGTAACCAGAAATGGCCAAAAACTACTTATTTGTCCTTGGTAACTGATAACGAAAACCAGAAGATGGATGAAGGTGATTTCTGCAGCTGAGTGTCATTCAAGGGCACTTCATTCCTCCCATTCCAATTTCAGTGCAGTGAAATGCTGCTTGCATAATTTAAAAGGAAGGCTAATGAATGAAGAAAGCAGAAAATCAGAGCAATACCGGGAGGATATTTTTAAATGTTTATCTTCTTCCAAGAATTTTGCATCTTAACCTTCTCTCTATTGGTTCTCTGTAAGTTTTCAGCCTGATTATCATTGTGTAGAAATAACTGATTTTACTGGGACTGGGAGAAGGAAGAGCCATCCGTGGTAGGGGCAGATCAGGGTCACAATGATACAAAAAGTCTGAAGATCCACATGTCCCCACTGATGGGATACACCCACAGGTTCTGAGGGAACTGGTGGATGAAATTGCTAAGACACTATTTGAGAAATTATGGGAGTCTGGTGATGTTCCCAGTGTCTGGAAAAGTGTCTGGAAAAAACGAACCCCCCATTTTAAAGAAAGATTGAAAATATGACCCAAGGAACTACAGGCCAGTCAGTCTCACCTCTGCATTAAGGTTATATGAAGAACTGTTCTGTCCAGTATCTTTTGCAGTTTTAGAACTCTTATTGAGGGGCTTTCAAGTTAAGGAATAAGTAACTTTAGATAGAAAATCAGAAGCACAACTCTTCTGAAAAATGCAAAAAGGGTTAAGATTGTCTTTGTAATGAATAACTAAATAAAGAAGGTCAAAAACCTTGCAAAATCCAAACAGTTTATCCACATGTGTTTAATTTCAATGGGGCAAAATGAACTTTTCTAGTATTTGAATGGTTAAAAATTCTGGACCAAATATCTTTCCCTTTGCCTAAGACACATATTAACTTCTGCTCAATTACTGCTGTAGGGATTAAGTTATTTGTAATGTACAAAGTGCTTTTTCTGGAATGATTAGCTTTTCAGGGAAGAGATCTTACACCTTCTCGGAGCCTGTGTAATTAGAACTGAGGAAATAGGTTCATCACTACTGCTGCTCTCATTACTGAGTAATCATCTTTATCTGAAAACACCACTATTCAGAGAATGAGTGACTGTGGTCAGACATGCTAATTTGTCCTCTCATTTACATGCTTAGGAGCATCCTTTTAAGACTGGCAAATAAGTGCAGCTGGGTGTTTAATTATGTTGCTAAGAGCTATAACAGGCAACCCCAAATAATTTCTTCGGCTTCTAAAGAGCAGACTCCTAAACAGATTGCTCACAACAAGGCATGGTGGTATGTTTCCCTCACTCATGGGACACTTGCTACAGGATACAACTCCCCTGTGCAGGTTGTGCAATAGTAATTTGGAAAAGCCAAATGCAAACTGTGAAAGGTAGAGTACCAGAGCATTGATGCACACCCTTAACACTCCGGTCTCCTGCCTCTCCTGCTCTCTGGGGACAGTAATAATATTCAGAAGTGCACTAGAAAGTCGAGGCACTCCTGCAGCACACCTGCCTTCTACTCCCTTCCTTACCACTGTGGATCAGTCAACTTTCATACAGCCTGGTAGACTCATGTTTGGTAGGGGCAAGATGCAGCAAGATGTGGGCACGCACAAGTAATGGAAAAATGCAAAACCCTTACAATCTAGTTCTAAACACGCACAAACCAAAAGGCTACATCTCTTGGGTTAGGCTGATTTTTACAAATAATATTTACAAAACTAAATCACCTCAGACCCTGCAAATAGCAGTTCAAAATAAGTCCCTTTTGAGATCTCCTGGATCTCTGTGGGCTGCATCTAGCATCAGCCCTGAGGAGACACCTCTCAGGTTTTTCTGATGGCAAGGTCAACACAAAACCTGTGTGAGACTGTGAAGGGAAGACATCAAAAAAACTGTAGGTACCCTCAGGTAGTCCATTAAGTAATGTATCTTTTAAATAATTTTGGACTTCAGTGACTTAGATATTCTTGAATCCATTTCAGAGTCATCCATTGGCTCTGCCTGCGTGCTGTCATTCACCACAATTATCTGCTCTCATGCACATTACACCTGCATAAAACTCATTCAGAAAAATCCTTGTATCCCACTTATTTGAGAGGCAGGATTATGCACTCTCTCACAGCAGGTGGGTTCACTGGTTTGGTGCCCCATTACAAACGAAGCACAATAGCAAAGATTACTTCTTTGTTTTTTAAATACAAAAACCACTTCAAGAGATAGCTACAGACCTGAGGTTTATGGTCTTTGCTATGGTGTTGGAGGGTGTGAGTAGTGTAAAGAAGTTGAAAGGGGAATATTTGCACTTTGGAACCTTTACGCATATGCTGATGTCTTTTTATCTACAAGATTTTCTCTTCTCTACCTGTAGTATTGAATGCCTACTGTGAGTGCCTACAAAGATTCCTGATCCTTAGAGCCATTGATCTTGTGTAAAATAGTCAGAAAACTGTTAACTTTGTTGTTTACTGAAAAATATAACGTGGACATGGAAGTTTACAATGAATAGGAAACTTATTTCCAGTACAAGATGCAGTTTTTGAAAGGTTTGCTTTTTGATGTCCTTCACTATAGAGTCGGGACTTTGGATACCTTCTTCATTCAACTACTGATTTTCTTTTGAGAAAGAAAGAGACTCAAGATACTAGTTTAAATACTCAGCTATCCGTCCTTGTGTGGTGGAGTCAGCTCAAAAGTTGTGGACATTTACTGTAGCAGGCTCAGGTTTATTCATCACACTGGAAGTTTCCCGTTTCCCTAGTGCTCATGTTACAGTGCTTTCTCACCTTGAAGAGTCACTGTCTGCTATGGAGCAACAGGGCAGTAGACAGCAGGAGCTAAGGAAGAGGATGTTCTGGTTAGATCTGTTGAGAGTAGCCCTGAAGAGAAATATTTAAGGGAATTGATTGATGAGATGCTCACCGTAAGCCAGCAGTGAGCTCCTGCAGCCTAGAAAGCCAATGATACCCTAAGATACATCAAGAGAAATGTGGCCAACAAAGCAAGAAAGATTATTCTTCCCCCTTTACTCTGCTCTTGTGAGCCCCCTCCTCGAATCTTGCATCCAGTTTTAGTGTCTCAAATGTCAAAAGGACATGGAACTGTTGGAGCAAGTCCAGAGGAGACCACAAAGATGATCCAAGGGCTAGAGCACCTTTACTATGAGGACAGGCTGAGGGAGCTGGGGTTGTTTAGCCTGGAGAAAAGAAGATTCTGAGGGGACCTTTGAGCTGCCCTCCAATACCTAAAGGAAACCTACAGGAAGGCTGAAGAAGAACTTTTCACAGGGGGATCTAGCAATAGGACAAGGAGAAATGGTTTGAAACTGAAGGAAAGGAAGTTTAGACTAGATCTGGTAGGTCTCCAGGGCAAGGATGGAGGGACGCTGGATTCAGTTGCCCAGAGAAGCTGTGGCAGCCTCCTCCCTGGAAGTGTTCAAGGACAGGTTGGATGAGGCCTTGAGCAACCAAATCTAGCTGAGAGGCATCGCTGCCCATGACAAGGAGTTAGAGTAGATGAATCTCTAAGGTCCTTTGCAAACTAACATTCTGTGATCTCCCAAGGTCTTCAAAAAATTACTAAGACTGGGTCAGGAATGAGGGACAGATGAAGAAAAATGCAAGGGAGGAAAAGAGTTAACAAGGGGAAGGATGAAAAGGAGTAACCTTTTCATCAAGACCACATGGTGAGGAGAGAGCAACAACCAGCAGCAACTGCTCTACTCACTGGCTCAGGGAGGAAGGAGGGAACTCAGGCCTTACACATGTGGTGTGGTTCATAGTGGTATGGAGAAGGGATACCCACTGGTTCTCATGTTGGTCATGTCATGGAATCTGGTTTGTCCCTAAGATGTCTTGTCATGTCTCTTGACAGGAGACAGAGTCTGTTACAGATTATTTTTCCAAAGAACCCAGCACCGAAGATGCTTTCTTATCACAGGCCTGAAAAAAGTGGCAAGCACGTCATCTTTCCTAAGAGAGGAGGAAAAGGCAGAGCACTGCTGGGGTTAGAAACAATGTGTCACATATTTTTTAAAACTAATGTGATATCGTGGTGTAACTGGAGAAACAAATCTACTACACGAAGTGCATGAGAATCTGTTATGCACACTGAGTAAATAAAAGCTGTGCGTTATCACAGTCACTACTTTCTACCACCTTCCCTAAATAATCCACATGAATCAAAACTTGTGTGCATGACAGAGCTTTGAATTGCTCTTGAGAAGTGAAGAGGAAATTCACTAATGAATCAGCTCCTGCGCTCTTGCATTATTTGTTTGTTTCTTTCAAGCAATTAGCTGTTTATTCTCCACTCCACCAAATAATGGTACCTGCTGATAGAAAACAGAGGATAAGGATAATAAGGCTGCTAAAGAACCTTACAAAGCAAGCAGATTAATTACCTCAATTTCTCTTTAGGCTGCAAGGATGTGAACAACAAAAAACTTCTAGAAAACTGTGTGACACTGAGGATCTAATTCCTCAAGCAAGAGTAATTGAAGTAAGAGCAAAGAAGAGTTAATATTGTGGTCTGATCAATAAAAACCTAAAGTTTTTATCTTCTCTTGCTTCCAAAAGTCTTTCTTAGCTTTCCAAATTGCAGACTGTCAATAACCACATAGCAGAAGTAAATAACAAGAAGACAGCTGCTTTAACCATATTGGCACCAGAATGTGTAATTATAGCTTCTAAAAATAAATTTCAGCTGGAAACTAGAGAACTTTTCTAACAGAGCTGTAACACTCAGTGTATCCTTCCAGCAGGAACAGTGAGAACAAAGAATGTGACCTGGTCCAGGTAGCCTGCTCACCTCATGAAGCACAATCCCATTTGCTAGGATCATATTTTATGACTCCAATCACTTAGATGACAGCTGGATCAGACTGCACATTGTTCTCCTTTGTTTCTGTTTCACTTGCTTCTCTTTTATGGCAGAATAAATAGAGTGGTGTGACAGTTCTTCACAGAAACACAGGAATGTTAACTGCTTTACTCTTCAACATAACAAGATGGTCTTCACAATATTCTGCTCTGCAGGGAGAGTTGTGCCCAAAACCATTTTTCCTGAGACTTTAGATCAAGCCAGGTCTATAGAAACACAGAGAGTCAACAAGATTGCAAGAGAAGAATATGGCTTGGCCAAAATGGTCTTTCATGGTGAGGAGATCTCACCTTGCCTGTTAAAGGTCCATCAGTGTTAATGGAGTCCCTGAGATAGCATGACGTGAGTTTACAGGGAGCTGAGAAAGGGTCCTTCAACTGTCCTGCAGTGTCTGATTATGCAGCAGAGCAAAGGGCATATTCATAAGACACATGGGAAGGTGGAGAAAAGGAGGACATGAGAGGAGCAAAGGCAAGAAGGAGTGAAGTGGCAACTCTTCTGTATGTCAGGGGAAGACATCAGTAGAGCTGAATGAAGCCCCAAAAATTCATCAGGAAAAGGCAACAGGACCCCAGAAGAAGGGAAAGACTGAAACTGATTTCTAATGGAAAAAGAAAGCCAATAGCAGTGCTTTCTTGGTATGACAATTGGGGTAGGGCAGAGCATCCCAGATATGTGTCTGAAGAAGGGAGGAAGAAGTGTGGAAAGGCACACAGAACAGCATGAGCAGTTTAACAGGGTGTAGTGCCAGCTCACTGGTATTTCCAGGGTCTGACAGCAGCAACTGCCCACATTTGACACTGGCCAGGAGGGAGAGATGTGAATAGATGAAGGCTAGAGAGTAGGAGAGCTCCACAGTTCCCCATAATTTCTTTTCAGAAACAAGCCTTCAGGTTAAATGGGTGATTTCTACTGCATCCTGTAAAGAAATAATAAGAGCTTTTCCCTGTTAATGACTAGGAAGTACTAAATCACAGAAGACAAAAAAATGACATAGAAATTATGTTCTTTGCTCCAGTTTCCACCTTAAAGCAGCAGCGCTTATTTTCATGAAATTGTTCTCAGGCACACTGGGCAGATGGTGGCAGTGCTTTTCAAGGTGTTGAAAAACCATTCCAGCACCTCATCGTAGTCAATAGCTGAAAGCTCTCCATCAGTTGTGCCAGCGAGCCTTGAGATAAGGAGTAACAGAAATGAGATCTGGGGGAGAGAGCAGAGGAAACCTTTGAAAAAGAATCGCATCTCTTCTCCAGGGCCAATCTTTTAAATAATTTACATACTGAGGAGTTGTAAGGTAGCTCATCCTCTTGTGTGAAACACAAGGATTCACCAGAATTGTACAGGTTACCAACTAGTACAAATGCTGGCCCTATTTTCACTTGGAAAGCCGGTATCACTTGCTGCTTTACTGCTTCTGTATAATATTTAGGCTTGACTGGGTATTTTAGCTATTTTAGCAACAGAGCTTGAGTGTAAAAACCTGTTGGCTTAAGCAAACAGCCAAGTACCTAACTGGAATAACTGCATTCAGAGGAAGATCTTTAAAAAATGAAATTTATTGGCAAAGATTACATGGCATTTTCTTGGCCATTTGAATGGAAGAAGAACAGACTGGATGTCTCCCAGTCCTGCAAGTGGGGAAAATTTGATGCCATTTTGCTCACCAATCAATGCAGTAAGTGGGAAGTCTCAGGTCTCCCAAACTGTTGGAAAATCTAGCTGCTAATTGACTCAATTAATCTCTGATCCTGTTTCCACAGAATTGCATGCTTAGATTATTCTAAGGGAGGCACTGGCAGTGTTGTGGGTGATTAGAGAATATGGTTTTAATGAGCCTTGCTCAGTTATGAGCAGTTAACTGGCCATCAATCTTCAGAGAAAGAAAAAACTTTGGCAACAAGGTGTCCTGGTTTGAGTTCGAACAAAGAAGGTTATCAAGAACTACTAATAATATGATTAGCTTCTTATGATAACCATTATCCATCTGTGACATGTGTTACTCTCCCTCACTGAAACCCATCTTCCTTCCTAATGCAGGCCATGAATTCTTCATGAAATGCTTTCTGAAGGGCTGCCTCATTTTTGTCTGAGTACCTAGCCCCCCAAATCCACAGTGGGTCAGTGGAGGGTACTCTGAGCACAGGGTGACTATCAAAATAGGAGCAGCATAAAGAACTGCAGCTGAACAGAGTGAGGATGAGGATGGTATTTGCCTGCCTGGACATGAACTGTACGCTGCAAGTGGATTCTGATTGCTTCTGCTTTTCACACACACAAACCCCAACATCTGGCTGCAGTGGTAGAGAGAATGCAGGAGAAACTACCACAGTAAGACAAAGGACACTTAAGGGTAATTGTAATAGGATTTCTATATATAGCAAGGATGTGAAGCCACGTTTAGCACTTACTCTTTCCTGGTACAGGATAACAAACTGCTGCTTCTTTAACAGCATTTTAGACCAGAACCATTTTTAGGCTTCATTAGAGGGTTATTCCATTACATGTCAGGCTATAAAAACCCCCAGAGATCTTGGATATGATGCTAAATTTTAAAAGTTCGAGAAACAAGGCCTAGAACAGAGGTGGAGAGGTACAGCAAGATTTATGTAGATTATTTTTTTAATCACCAAACATGGAAATTACTTGTATTTACTCTTGACATATATAAACTATATCTTCCCACAGAACTTGCCCAGGTTATAGCCTGATCATTGGCTGTTAACAGTAATAAGTACTTAGGGGCAGAGTCTGATTTTAGAAAGTTTAGCATGGAGAAGTTCTGCTGTGTACCAGCTAGGGACTAGGCAAGTTTTATTGTGTAGCTGCAGGAATATTCACAGTTTTCCATGACCAGGGATGGAATTATCCCTTTGTACTAGGCACTGGTGAAGCCTCACCTCAAGTACTGGACCCAGTGCTTGAGCCCCTCACTTCAAGAAAAAGACAGAGGTGCTGGAGTGGATCCAGAGGAGCAAGGCTGGTGTTTAGCCTGGAGAAGAGGAGATTCAGGGGGAATCTCTCTCTCTACAACTCCCTGAAGTGAGGTGGAGGTTGGGTTTTTCTCCCAGGCAACCAGCGACAGGATAAGAGAGCAGGGCCTGAAGCTGCACCAGAGGAGGGTTAGGTTAAAAAGGGTGGTAAGACCCTGGAATGGACTGCTCAGGGCAGAGGTGGAGTCCCCACCACTGGAGGTGTTTAAGGACAGACTGGCTTTGGCCCTTAGTGCCCTGGTCTGGCACTGTGGTGATGGGTGGGCTGGATGAGCTCAAAGGCCTTTTCCAGCTTCAATCATTCTGTGGTTCTGTGATTCTGTGATTCTGCATCTACCCTTTCTGTGATACTGCTTCAGGGACTGTTAATATGACATTCTTTATTTGTGCATTTAAGTGACAAACTGTCCATTTCATCCGTGTCGACTGTCACAATGGACAACAGAATTTAAACAAAAACATTTCTGCTCTGTTCTTGATCCCGATCTCATCAGTGTCTCACCAAGTCACTCACACAACACACAGATACTGTGTCTTGCATTCTGCTCATTGGCTGCCCAACATCACTTACTAAACTTCCTTGTTTCCTATGCACATTCTTTTATGGTGGCTTGATGTGGCATATTATAGACTTGTGTTGAACCATGTGATGCTCTTGTTTAACCACATCTACACATTCTTTTACAAATTATTATGAGGGACTAAATTTGGTTCTGTTATTATCTACAGCCTCTGTGCCTGCAGCCTCTAGCATGACTGAGAACAGAGCCTGTGACCAAGGGTCTGTGCACAATAGCCTTACACATCTGTATTCAGACTTCAAATGCTACCAAGTGTGTTTAGGCAAATCACAGAGCCACACAATTATTCAGGTTGGAGAAGACCCTTGGGATGATCATGTCCAACCATAATCCCTACTCTACAAAGTTCACCCCCCAAACCCTATCCCCTAACACCACATCTAAATGACATTTAAACACCTCCAAGGGTGTTGACTCAGCCCCCTCTCTGGGCAGCCTGTTCCAGTGTCTGTCTGCTCTTTCTGTGAAAAAATTTTTCCCAATATCCAGCCTAACCCTCCCCTGTGCAGGTGCAGTTGAGGCCCTACCCTCTCTTCTATTCTAATGATGTGCTTCAAATCACAGTCCAAGTAGCTATTAAGTCTATGAGGAGGCTTCTAATTAAACAGAGAGAGGACAAAACCTCTCATAGGATTCATGCAATGCTTTTCTCAGATGAGACTTGGCTTCCTTGCCGACAATCCTTTCAGAAAAACCCTCTGTCTTTTCTAATTATTTTATCACTCTCTTCCCATTGGGATGGACTTCTGCAGTGTATTCTCTTATGACATGGTTGTCCTTCACAACTGATATGGACTGTAGAGCATGGAGGATGGGAACCCTCCTGCTCTTGAAAGAAGCAACCAAGAGGAGAAGGGTGAAGGTTATTTTCACTGAAAGATAAAGGTGTTTTCTCTGTTAAACCACGTCAGAACAGGGCAGGATGAATGGCAACTGTGACAAATCTATCTTCAGAAAATCTGATTGATTTGAGGGGATTTCTCTACCGTATGCTCTAATAAACTCTGAAAACAGATGTGAGCATCACTGTAGATTTCAAAATGAAGCACAGCATTATTCTTTGTAAAGACAATTTTTTAATGTTTCTGTCAGGTTGCGACACTAAGAATTGACTTTTCATCCATCAAAATAAACATGTGTGTAAAGTAAGGATAAATTAAATCTGCATCTGAAGGTGAAAAGGTTTTTCCTTTTGTTAGAAGGGCACAACAACTGGACTGATGGATCTTGAAGTACTCTATTCACAGAACAAGTGACAAGCTTTCCTTCATTGTGATTTTCTTCATATTCTCAAAAAAGAGCAGCTCTGCAAATCCACTTACAGCAATGATAAATATTTAAGATGCAAGGTCAGAAACGTACTGTAATTTGTCTGGTGACAATGTTCTATTCCAGTAACTTTATATCTTTCATATCAGATGATTAATGACCTTGAGACTCTGGCTATGTGCTGTAGAGTGACAGTACTAGAATGTCAATAAATTCAAAGGTTCAGAAAATGAAGTGTGTGCTTCAACCAGTGCCAGGCAAGCTCATTTCGAAGTCCATATGCCATGGGGAAATATCCTGCACAAATGACGGCTCAAAAATGTCAGTTACTTATTTTTGTAGTTAGAAGTTGCTAAAAGGAGCTGCGTAGTGAATACAGTGGTAAGCAAGGGGCTTTTATCCCTGCTTCAAACACTGGCTACATTAATCAAGCCACATGTTTTTCTAAAAGAGTGTCTGTATCTCAAAAAATTGTTTATTGTTTCCAAAAACCCCATTTTTCTGCCCCAGCATTTTTCCTTCTATTTTTGTGTCTTTTAGGCCTCCTCTGTTCCTAGCTCATCCTTGTCTCTGCCCTTCAGCAAACTCAGCCAGTCCCTCTGCTGATGCCAGGCTGCGCTAATAGCTGTTACCTGCTGGCATTGACTGCTGTTGCTGGACAGCAGGGCTGCAAGGGAGAAGCTTTCTGTGACTGTGCAGTGGCACAGCACCTGATTCCTTCCTTCCTTCCTTGACTGTCTGCACCCTCAGACAGCCCTGCTGCCCACACACACGGTTCACCAGACCCTGGCACATGTCTGCAGACTTTTCTAGTCTTTCCTCATGACTTTCATAGCAGCTTTCAGGCAGCTACAGTGAAAGACAAGCGTCTGCAGGAAAAGCTGTTGGTAGCAATCAGCCTGGCACTGCATAGAACAAACTGTATGGGAATCTCAGCAAAATGCAAACATGAGGTATTTTTTGAGTAGGCTTTTTTGTGATGACTGAGTTTCATTTGTATTTTCACTCTGACCATTCTCAGTTCCAGAAAACCCTTTCAGTTTGACAGTGCTTATTCACCTCACTTGCTGAATTGTGTGTGTGTCAGTGTATGAGCTGGATCCCCGTTTGACAGACACAAAGAAAGAAGTGGGGGTCTTCGGCTAGAATTTATAGCTCTGTTAATTTTCTGTGCTGCAATCAATTTCAGGGAGATTGGACTGGGTGACCTTTGGAGGTCCCTTCCAAACCAAGCCAATCTGTGAATCTATGATTCTATGGTTTTGATCCCTGACACCTACTTTATATTGATATTTGCCTCATGAAGTTAGCGAGGATATTCCAGCTGAGTTCTATGGATAGTTCCATCTGGCTAAGGATTTGTGCGCTACAGGAAATATATTAAACCAGATACAGTGAATTCATTCACAACAGGCAAAATATGCTGTAGTTTAATCTGTTGCAAATGGTCCAAGGTTTACATTGCTTAAGTGTTAATAAGATAATCCCAACTTCTGATACCAAGAGGTTAATGTGATGGCTCTGCTCTAGTAATTGTTACTAAGACTGACTTGCACATTAATGGAAAATTGATTAAACTCTGTAGCCATTGTAACACCCTCTGGAAAAGATATGCAAATCATTCCTAAACTAAACCTGATAAGCAAATAATTTAAGTCATTTGACAAATTCAAAAGCAGTTGGGAACTCCAAGCTGTAGAGCTAGAAACTAAATGAGGTTTAATAAAAAATCAATGCTTTCTAATGGAGTGGGTCTGCAAGTTTTCCTGTTCAATGGGGTGTTCCAGAGGAGATGTGTTTTCCTTTGATGTAACGGTTCCCAATTTGATGTGCAGGTAGTGACTCTATTATCACTGCTCATGTTCAACACTTCCATTGTGATTTTATTTCCATGTTTTTATGTTAGCAATAATACTCACTGTAGTGACAGGCTGTGTAGGTGAAATGATCCTACAATGAAAGTGCATCTGCTGCTCACTTTCCTTACTGGCACTGTTTTACTGTTTAGATTTCTGATCTCTACTGAGAAAGATTTTGAATCTGTATTCCTCTTTTATAATTCCACCTGCTGTTAGGGGGATTCCTTAATCAAACCATGCTGTTCTGAAACAAGCCTCCTGCTGATAAAAACTCATAGAAGTATCTTTTTATCTTGTGGAGTTACATATAGCATGCTTCTCCCAGCAGATGCATTCAATGAACACAGTACTATGACACGGTTGCTATATCAGTGCTTTATCTCATAAATGAGATTCAGTGTCAGCTTGGAGCTACAATGTTCACATTTGAAATATTACTGTCAGGACAGAAGATGAGATATTTTGGGTTCTGTTAGAGATGAGCATAAATGGAAACTCAAAGACGAAGAGGGTTTTTTTAGAAGCTGAAAATTTCAGTTCACAACTCAAGACCCCACATTTTAAAATATATTCCTAAATATATTCTAAATATTACAGAATTACACAGAATCACATAATTATTTGGGCTGGAAAAGCCCTTTGAGCTCATCAAGCCCAGCTTAGGACCTAACATCACCACACCAGCCAGACCAGGGCACTAGGTGCCACATCCAGTCTGTCCTTAAACACATCTAGGCATAGGGACTCCACCTATTGTTTGACTCCTTAATCATAGAATCATAGAATGGCTTAGGTTGTAAGAAAGCCTGTCCAGGTCCCTCTGGATGGCTTCCTTTCCCTCCAGCCTGTCAACTGTCCCACACAGCTTTGTGTCATCAGCAGTCTTCCTCAGGGGCGCTCACCGCCACTGTCCATGGCACCGACAGAGATGTTAAGCAGCATTGGGCCCCAAACAGAGGCCTGAGGAACACCCCTCACAACTGATCTCAGTGGGACATGGAACCATTATTATTATTAATCTTCACATTCTATCCATTCCGCCACCTTGTATGATACAACAAGAAGTACCACCTCTTTTTTGTTTTCAGACTAACATTAAATTTTCTGTCATATTGCCAAAAGTATTGTCATGAAGCCATCGCTTCCCTCCCACTTCATAGCATCATAGAATATAAGGTTGGAAGGGACCTCAGTGATCATCTGATCCAACCTTTATTGGCTAAATACAGTCTAGGCAAGGTGGCCCAACACCCTGTCCAGCTGAATCTTATGTGTCTAATGCAGTGGGAAACAGTTCTTATTCTTCAAAGGATTGTTGGACAGGAGCATGCACCTCCATCACTACTAAGATAAATAGTTTTGCCAACAAATCAAACTGCAGCCAAAGTGCTGTTGCCGTTCTAATAATGTCCCTGCAATGCCTGAGTGTCAGATAGCTTACAGGTAGGAAATCAGCTATTTTCCCATTAAAATGTGCTCCTTATTAGATTATTTACAGAAAACTAATTGGGCATGAAGGATCCAAAATAAGGCAGAAGCAATTACAATCTACAAGATGAAAAACAAATAATCATCATACACAGTAGTTCCAGTTTATTCCAGGTGTAACTGACTGGCACCTGACTTATACTGTCCTTTCCGAGTGCTCTTAGAGTTCCCTGTAAATGGCTGAAGCCACCTGGATCTGTCACACATATTCTACACAGCATGATTGATAAAAGGTATGTGTTTTCATTAGCATTTCTGACTGAATAATAATAGACACAAGACACATCACTGTCACATGCAGTGTCCTTCAGGTGCTAAAGACTTTGCAAAATACAGAATCATCTTGCCCTGAGAGCACATTTTTTGTGCATTTGGCTTTCAGGGAGCTGAAGTAGAAGGAGCTGCTGCTGTAAGTTCACAGATCCAGGGGAGGGAAAGGCAGAAGTCCACAGNGGTTGAACCAATCCCCAAAAGCAGTAACCAATCCCAGAACTGATTTCCTGCACAAAATAATATCCAATCGTAACATTAGAAAATTTCCTGCTCAAACATAAAGTAAAAAGTAAACCTAAAATCTTTTCCTCTACTACCACCCCTTCCCACTCCCTCCTCCACTTGGTACTGCCAAACGGTGGTACTTGGCCTATTGTTACAACACTGAAAAGGAGAAGGGAACAGAGATGCGATACAAACTGGATTTTTTCCTCTCTACCCCAGGACACCTGTCCAGGACCCAAAAGGAAAAGCCCCAATCTAGGATCTGTAATATAAAGATTCTCAAGAAAACAGAGCCAAAAACTAGGTCCTGGTATCGAATATATGGACTACTGCCATAGCACAACAGGGGTTAAGCCAAGTGTCGATCAACAGGAATGTATCACTTCGTTAGACAATGAGCGAAATTCAAGAGACATTTCTGAAATTGTGTGTCATCATTATACTTACAATAACAGAATTTTAATATAATTTTATAGCTGTTGGTCTCTTCTGAAAAGATTTTAGAATGACTTGCATATTTTTGCTTATTTGATTTTTGAAATTATGAGGAAAATACAAATATCTACACAGAATTGCCTCAGATTGTTATTTTCATTTAGGAATGAATGTTTCAAATAATCTACATCATGACTTGCTGGGTGCTGAAATAATATTCTTTTAGACACCATGAAACAGAGAAGACAATTAATGTTCAAGAGGGACAGAGATATACTCCAGAGAGTCCAATAGAGAGCTATGGGGATGATGAAGGGAATGGAACAGCTGCCTTTCAAGGAAAGGCTGAGAGACTTGGGGCTTTTTAGTCTGGAGAGGAGAAGACTGAGAGAGGATCTCATTCATATCTATAAATACAGGAGGGCTGGGTGTCAAGAAGGAAAGGACAACCTCTTTTCACTTGTGCCCTGGATAGGAAGAGGGACAATGGATTCCAGCCCTAGCATAGGACATTCCACCTCACTGTGACGTAGAGCTTCTTTACTGTGAGGATTACAGAGCACTGCATCAGGCTTCCCAGAGATGGTGTGGAGTCTCTTTCTCTGGAAGCTTTACAGCCCTGTCTGCATGCATTTCTGAGTGAGCTGCCCTCATTTTGCTCTGGAGGGGATTGGACTTGGTGAACTTCGGAAGTCCCTTCCAGCCCCTGATATTCTGTGATTCTGTGATCACAGCTTTCTAAGGCAGGTAGAAATCAAATGCTCCATAGTGTTTGTAAACTGCCTCTGAGACTCTTACTATATGATAAAGATGTACTAGAATTTTTACATTTTTTAAATTATTATCCATACAATTTCACCAATTGCTCTTTTGTTCTCTGAAAATCCTATAGGGCATTCCCATAAGGACGATTTTCAAAGTTGCTCTAGCAGTCAATGCTCTTACTAAAGCTCACAGAGGTTTAGGCTGGTCAGGTATCAGAGCCAAGAGCATTAAGATGGCATTTTTTACATTCATATATTCCATTTCATAGGTAAGATGGGGTTTCTTACTAAATATGTGTTGTGACAACAGGAATAGTGTGACCTGGTCAACAACTTTATGATAGAACAGAGACATCTTCTGGTCAAGACGTGAAATAAGAGGAGTCAAAACACCCTTTGTGGAACACTAGGCTAGGGCTTCCCTTCCTAATTCCACTGTTGACTGCAAAACCTGTTCCTCTTTATCCAGGAATCTTTCTTGCCCCAAGGGGATGACCAGCACATTGCCAATAAAGGCAGCAACAAATTTTCCTTGGAGTTCCCAAGGACAAAACCTGTGATGCAGGTTGACCATGTGCGTTTGAAGCCTAATAGACCTTAATATGTGACTGGACAAATCCAGAGCACTAGCTCTGTAGAGCAGTGAATATTCATCCCTTCTTCTGGCTAATTCACAGTTTAGGGGGAAACAGACATTCCTTGAACACCCTGTTCAGCACCTGCCCAAGATATTTGTGCTAAAAGCAGAGTCTAAATTACAGTCCTAAAGTGGAAGGTTCACTTGATTTGCAGGCACTGTCATTCTCATGTGCCATTAGCCTGAGCTCACAGCAGCAGGGCCAGTACATTTTCTTATGTTAATAATAATATATTTTATGCATCAGATCTTTATTCAGGGACAGTTTGACCTTTCCAAATGTGACGCAAGAACATTTATCTCTCTGTCTGAAAAGCTGTGCTATGCTGCAGGTGTGTTACAAAATACACCTTAATGAAGGTTTGAAACTGCTGAAGATTCAAAGGGTAATTCTGAACTGACAGAGAGTGTGGAAAAGTTTCTAACCCAAATTCTGCATCTCTGTTTCTCAGCATCCAACCCAGATGAAAACTAGTTTTCAATCTAATGTTTGCCTTGGCAACTGTTGGCCATATGGCTACAGCAGGATGTGAAGGATACTTCAAAGAGAAAACACTTTACTACATGAAAGCAAACTTAAAAAGGAGGGTCCAGTACTACTCAAAACATGTAATTTTGTTCCCAGATCTATTCCATAAGTCTTGTCATGACAGCTTTACCAGCAGTGTGTTCCCATATATTAACTGTAAGTCTGATGCAAACAACTTATTAAGCTTCACTAAGTATTAACTAAAGGCTTAAGTAAACAAAAACTGAATAATGAATTTGAAATGCACTCATAGGTTTCTCAATGTGTCACTACAGGTTTTCACAGCAAGCACAAATACATTAGAACAACCTAAACAGCTGCTAAACTTGCACCTATGTCAGTCCTCAGCTACAGACTTACGCTGAATGTTCACTTACCCCTCCAGGTAAGGGCTGTCAATCCCAGATAACTTACCTTGTCTGGTGAACTGGCAAAGGGTGGAAGGTTCTCCATGCAGGCAAGTTGCTGAACAGGTGACTACCCCCCCTTCCTACCCTGAATCTTAGAGGTTTTATCCCCTGATTTGTGTGATTGTGGGCAGGACTATGCCTGATCACATTATACCACCATTGTATATCATATTGCGATGTTTATGATTGTAAGTGTAATGGAGTTTCCCCTTTTCTTTTTTTTTGCTTCCCTTTTGCTGATGTTGGGATCATTTGTCTGGATCTGAACCATAAACCATCTTACTTTCTCAGGAATCTGGACAGTTGCTTGAATTGATACTCAGGGAATGCTATTTAAGCCCTGAAAGAGTAAGCTCTAGTTCAGGCTTTGGTTCTCTGAATGATTCAGCGCTTCCCTGTTTGTTCTAATGCTAAGGAACAACTCAGGGCTGAATTACCTACACAGCTCCCCATGGATCCTCTATATAAGAAAGGCAGCAGGGCAGTTGCAGGCTGTCTCTCCTTCACAGCCCCTTCCATGAGAGGCTAGGCTGCCTTCCACATTGCCTACACTGGTTTGTCAGCAGTGAGCCAAGTTTGGTGATGGATGTGTCAGGGTTAGGTTAACAGTTGGCCTTCATGATCTTCAGAGCCTTCTCCAACCAAAACGATGCCATTGTCCCCGTTGCCGAGCCCTTATTCAGCACCGGGGTGTGGACAGCTCCCACCCCGCCGGCTCCCTCAGTCTGCGCCCTTCAGCCTGGTGACAACTTGGGGGTCACCTCCCCTTTAGGACTTGGGAAGAGTTGTTTGGGGTTTCTGTAATGACACTCCTGGAAATCAAGGCAATATTTTCTGCATGCAAGGAATGCAAACCAGATTTTGCATTTTATGCTTGGCTGTGTCAGAGTTGGAAACTGCAGGGTCTTCATTGTGGCTTAGACACGATTCTAGTACATTCTTCTAAGTAGTGATACTTACCTTCTCCTCATCTGTTGTTACCTGCTTGCCGGTCTTGCCCAAGGGATAATGATTTCTTTCACCTTCCTTTTTCTGATTGACATGAAGGACACCACATTACAAAGGCAGTCCCTTTGACTGCTTTGCTCGGTTTTAAACAGGGAGGTTGGACTCAATGACCTCTGAGGCCCCTTCCAACCCCTAATGATCTGTGTTTCTGTGTGTGTGTTTTATTGATATACACGTTGGTTCCCAATCTGGTGATCTTGATAGGACAGCACATCCCTGGACACATGCCACTTAAGAAATGACTACTTACGCAGAATACTGAACTTCATGGAATCATGAGTAAATATCTAGAAGTACTTGGATTCACTAGCTTAATGGGAACTTGTGTCTGCCGAGCTGAAGCCAGGGAAGTCACTGCTCATCTACCAGTGAACTAGTAGACATCTAAAGGTATGATAAGGGAGTGTCTTGCAGAGCTAGCAATTAAATCTAAATGAGCATTTCTAGATTCATATTTTAAGGAGGCAGTCATCCCAGTGAAAAAAAAAAAAGAGACTGCATATCACTTGGGGTCCAGTTAAGTACAACACGAAGAGCTTAACCTTCATATGTTAATGTTAAGTAATGTAGGTTAATGTTATACATAATTACCCTGAAAGATAAGTGAAAGACATTCAAATCGAGTCCTTAAAGATATTAATGATAATTATCTAGGAAAAAGTGGAAATGAAAGGTCAGAATTCTAAATAATATCATCAAGGAAAGATACCAAGAGTAGCAGAGAAGAGCTGTTCAATGATTCTACATGCTGTCAGAGCCAATGTCAGACATGTTCCTGAAAGAGCAACTGTGACAGAGCTGTAAGCTGGACAAGATGTGTATTATACTCTTAAATTAGTGCCCTGTTCTCTATCTTATTTTTCAAAAATTAAATTGTATTCTATACAAAGTCTATATTCTGTATTAGACCTGTGCCAGGAGGTTATTCTACGGAGGTAAAAAGAGATGAAAGGTGTCCTCTGAAAGGGTGGACATGTATAGGCAGTGAGTTTTCCACTTGTTATGTGGATGTACAGGCTTTGTAAGATAACTACAAAGGACATATGTTTTGAGACTTTTTGACAGAGTGCTGTAAGCTTCTTTCTTCTATATAATTTCATTACCTGAAGTATGCAAAAATTTCCAGACAACAATCCAAAATACAGTTCTAGAAACATGCCCAGCACACAGGAAGGGGATTCAGACTGGGATTCAGTCAGTGGTTGGTTTGTTACTCTTCTGTATCAGCATAGCTCTCCTACCAGGCTGCAACAGGGCCTCCTTACAAACTGCATGCTTCTGCCAATATAAGTTACATCTGTTCTGTGGGGATTTACCAGTGTAATAATAAACCCTATGTGCAGAAGGTTCTTTGTGTCAACGCAAAATAGGCAGTCACTTCCTTTTCTTCTTCTCATAGTTGCTCTTGCTCTTGTTCTTCCCCTGCCAGTCTTTGCTTAATGAGTTGTAAAATCTAATAAATTGCAGTAATGAATTACAATCATTAAATAATAGATGGCAAAACAACACACAACTTCAATTACATAAAAAAGTCCCAAAATAAAAGCTTGAGGTTCTTACATTAGAAGAAACCAAAACACTTGACTGAAACATTTTGTTCCTACAATGAATTTGTGATACAGATTAACTATATCAACCATTAACAGTTGCAGGCCTGTTGTTCTGTGTATTACAATAGCTGGCAGAGTTGAGGCTTGTGCTTGTGTGAATGAATGGCTGGAACAAAAGGACAAATGGTTGTCATCAATCTGAATGGGCAGGTTTTGTATACAAGACCTAAAAAATGCATGGAGCACTGTCACATGGTGTAAGAAGGGGTGCTGTACACATTTCTAGGATCTTTTGTATGCTGGTGAACATCTCAGTGCAAACTACATTTGGTATGAAAGACTGAAACACCAGTTTCCTTGTGAAAACCAGATAGATGATAATTGGGCAGATATGTTCTCATGATTTTCCTTTCTCACACCGCACAGTGCACACCAATTAATTGGGCCCTTGTTTTATACAGACTGTTCCTGTGGTGCTATTTACATTCTGACACCAGCTGCAGTGAGGAAGCCATCAGTTTGACATAAATTACCAGCTCAAGAATTCAGACTGGTTAATGTTTATTTGTTTTCTGAATTCTGGGAGTATAATGATGTTATTGAGTTTGTTAGAGAACTCAAGCATGCATTGGTTATTGTACAGGGCTTTCAGTGAAGTGGAGAACCTTGTACACCTTATTTAAACTTCAAACCTTTTCATACTGAAACCTGATCAGGCACCTTGCACAGTCTGAAGGGTAGTTAGTTACTGCTCTAAAGCAGTAATTGCCTTTTGTCTGCCTCCATCCCAGCTACAGGATGTCACAAATATCATTAAACACCCCTGACTAAATGTGCAGTGTTACTGCTTTTGTCCTTTGCTGAGAGTGGCTTCTTTTGCTGTTACAGGTAGCAGAAGTCTTAAAGAGCCCTACAGTCCTCCTCAATAGAGCACACCGGTCAGAGTGTTTTCTGAATGGGCTGTATGAATGATGGAGACAGGTGGTCCATGACTCATTTGTGGGATGAATAGATCCAAAAGATCTTTTAGATGAATGGATATTCTTTCTCCAATAAATACAAGAAAAAAACCCAAAAAGAACAAAAAGGCAATAGCAGCACTGGGAGGGAGAGATCCAGTTCTGTTTGGACTACTCTGGAATATTTCAGTATGAAAGATACTACTTATTCTGTACTGTTACGTAGCCAAAAAAGGCCAAAGATACCACATGAGTAGTACAAGATAGTGCCAAATATAGACCCTTATACCTTAAGCAAGTTGTTTCACCTTAGAGAGCTGAAGTTGTGTTAGTAGCCCCTGGCTGGAACTGGCTTACTGTTGTGACTCTCAAAGTCAGAGCGAGGGGGCATAACTACTGGAGCTGTTACAATCACGGCAGCAAATCCTTCCCCATATCCTCACCACATCTGCATCCTGCTTAGTCGCATTTCACTCCTCCTGGCTCTTACCATAGTTTTGTACTTAGTGAGTCCTTGGAGGTACAGTAAACACCCTTAAATGAAGAGGAGAAGAATGAGAGCAAATGTTTTTATGAAAGAGCCTAAACTGAGCTTTAAACCAGAAAACTGTTTTAGTATTTCTAAGAGAAACCTGTATTTACTCAGGACTTCTAACCACAGCAGTATCTTTTTTTCAATTGAAGTATTATAATAGCTTTTGCATCACTTTAACACTTCACACACTATCTCAAAGGTGCCTACGTTCCTTTGAATAAAGAACTAAACTTTGTAGAAAAACCATTGGATTCTCCGATATTGTTTTTTCTCGTAGTATTGGTTCTGTAAATGAGAATCATCAGCTATTCCAGGCAAAGCAGAACACTGAGGAGTTTATCAAAATTGTCTAACTTCATCAAAATTAATGACAAAATACTTCAGAAAACCTGCATCATGAGACAGAAATGGAAACATTCTTTCTGGGAAGAATTTTTCTGCTAACATAGAAACTGGCTTCAGTGTCACTGCTGACTTCTTAACATTTTGCCCTCAACCTAATTGTTTAAAAGTTAGGTTGGATGTTAGGAAGCAATTTCTCATGAAGCAGACCCTGCACTGGGCTGCCCGGGGCAGTGGTGGAGTCCCCATGCCTGAAGTTGTTGAAGGACAGCCTGATTGTGGCCCTTAGTGCCCTGGTCTGGCTGATATGATGATGTTAGGTTGTTAGGTCATGGCTGGGCTGGATGAGCTCAGAGGGCTTTTCCAGCCCAAATGATTCTGTAATTGAAGACCAATCCCTTCAATTCTGGTAGCACCTTACATTGGTCTAGACATGACAGTTAGCAGGACTAGACCCCTGAATGGTGCTTCTTGTTTATTTTTCTTATGACTTTTGGCTGATGTGGTGTCTGGTGTGTGCTGTGCAGGGCCAAACTGACAGCTGACACAGCCCAGATGCTTTTCCACACTCTGTAAAATTTGCATAATTGCAGAAAATCAGTAATACTCTGCACATTAACAAGAACTTTATAGCCTTCACTTCACAACTTGTCATAAGCTATTTTTCCCCTCCCAAGACAATTTTAAAAATGGTGAGACCAGTCAAGGATCATTTTGACATAACTGGCATCCTGCAGACATCAACACTTTCAGGCTCGCACCATGGCTGAGGTGGTTCTAATGTTTTCTCTCTGTGTAAAGATCAAAATTTTAAAACAAAGCAATGAATGCAGGCCTGTAACTAAGGCAGTCCCTCAAGGTTGGTGCTGGAACTGGTTCTGTTCAATATACTCATTGATGATCTGGATGAGGGGACAGAGCACACTGTCAGCCAGTTTGCTGATGACAAACTGGGAGGACTGGCCAACACTCCAGCAGGCTCTGCTGCCATACAATGAGACCTGGACAAGCTGAAGAGTTGGGCAGGGAGGAATTCAATGAAATTCAACAAGGGCAGTGCAGAGTCTGGCATCTGAGCAAGAACAACCCCAGGTACCTGAGCTGCTAGAAAGCCATGTAGGGGAAAGCAATGTGGGTGTGGTGGACAGGATGACCCTGAGTCAGCAATGGGCCCTTGTAGCCAATAACAGGGGCATCCTAGGGTGGAATAGAAGAGGGGTGGTTAGTAGATGGAGAGAGGTTCTCCTGCCCCTCTACTCTGCCTTGTGAGACCACATCTGGAAGATTGTATCCAGTTCTGGGCCCCTTAGTTCCGGAAGGACAGGGAACTACTGAAAAAACACCACACAGTAGCCACAGGGATGATGAGGGTGTGGAGCATATCACTGATGAGGAAAGGCTGAAGGAGCTGGGTCTCTTCATCTGGGAGAAGAGGAGACTGAGGGGTGACCCCATTAATCGTTATAAATATGGAAAGAGCGGGTGTCAGGAGGATGAAGCTAGGCTGAGGGGTGTTCAGCGATAGGACAAGGGGCAGTAGGTGCAAGCTAGAGCAGAGGAGGTTCCACATAAACACAAGAAATGGCTTTTTTCCCTGTGAGGGTGACAGAGCCCTGGCACAGCCTGCCCAGGGGGGGTATGGAGTCTCCTCTGGAGACATTCCAGACCTGCCTGGATGCAGCCCTGCGTGACCTGATCTAGGGGATTGTGCTCTGGCAGGGGGTTTGGACTGGATGATCTTTCAAGGTCCCTTCCAACCCCCAATTTTCTGTGATTCTGTTTGATGTGCACATTTGAAAGAGCATAAGCCAGCCCTGGCAGATACCCCTGCATCAGCCTAACCAAAACACTGTTCATTTTGTTTTACAGATTTTGGCCATTGTGTCCATTCTGTTCATCGTCCTGTCCACTATTGCTTTGTCTCTTAACACACTGCCAGAGCTTCAAGAAATAGATGAATTTGGTCAGCCCAATGACAACCCTCAGCTAGCACACGTTGAAGCTGTATGTATTGCGTGGTTCACCATGGAGTATCTTCTGCGTTTTCTGTCCTCACCAAATAAGTGGAAGTTCTTCAAAGGCCCCCTAAATGTCATTGACTTACTAGCCATTTTGCCCTACTATGTTACCATTTTCCTCACGGAGTCAAACAAAAGTGTCCTGCAGTTCCAAAACGTCAGACGTGTGGTGCAGATATTTCGTATCATGAGGATCCTAAGGATTCTTAAGCTTGCCAGACACTCAACAGGCCTTCAGTCTTTAGGTTTTACACTCAGGAGGAGTTACAATGAGTTAGGCTTGTTGATCTTATTTTTAGCCATGGGAATAATGATATTCTCAAGTCTGGTATTCTTTGCTGAAAAGGATGAGGATGCTACAAAATTTACCAGTATCCCTGCATCATTCTGGTGGGCAACAATCACCATGACTACTGTAGGATACGGTGACATTTATCCTAAGACATTATTAGGTAAAATAGTTGGAGGACTTTGCTGCATCGCTGGTGTGCTCGTCATAGCCTTGCCCATACCAATTATTGTGAACAATTTCTCTGAGTTTTATAAGGAGCAGAAAAGACAGGAGAAGGCAATTAAGAGGAGAGAAGCACTTGAGCGAGCTAAAAGAAATGGCAGTATTGTCTCCATGAACCTGAAAGATGCCTTTGCTCGCAGTATGGAGATGATAGATGTAGCTGTAGATTCAGGTAAGCCTGAAGAAGCAGCCAATCCAAAGGAGATGTCTGAAGACAATCACCTGTCCCCGAACCGGTGGAAATGGGCCAGAAGGGCAATGTCTGAAACAAGTTCAAACAAGTCTTATGAGAACAAATACCAAGAAGTTAGTCAAGAGGACTCTGAGGAGCAATTAAACAATGCCACATCATCCTCTGGCCCACAGCACCTCAGTGCCCAGAAACTGGAGATGTTGTATAATGAAATCACTAAAACTCACTCTCAGCCTAACCTTAACGCTGGTTACCAAGACCAGTCAGCAAAGCCACCCATGTATGAAGAAGAAATAGAAATGGAAGAAGTTACAGGTCAGAGAGATTCATTGCCAGCTGGACCTACAGACATCATAACAGATGTGAGGAGCACATCCAGTATTGACAGTTTTGCCAGTTGTGTGACTGACTTCATGGAAGCAGAGAGGTCTCCCCTTTCTCTGTTTCCTGGCTGTCACTTGCAAATGAGATTTCCAGCTGATGCTGTTAACATGGAAGACAACCAAAGAGTAGTAAGTTCTCAGTTTATACCAATTACAAAAGACAGACTGTTTTCTCCAGTTGATGCCCCATTTGACTACAGTCCAATTGACAGAGATGTTCTCAGCGATGGCAGTGGGTCCCAAGCTCTTTTGCGTGGACATTTGCATTTTGATACTGCCACGGAAAGCCCCAAAAGTTCTCTGAAGGGTAGCAACCCATTAAAGTCTAGATCCCTTAAAGTGAATTTTAAAGACAATCAAGGTGGTGCTCCACAAACTCCGCCAAGCACTGCACGGCCACTGCCAGTGATGGCAGGAGCAGACTACACACAAGCCACCCCTCAGCACATCAGCACCATTCTCCTAGAAGAAAATTCACCCCAAGGCGAACGGCCATTACTTGGTGCTGATGCATCAGCACTTTGCCAGAGGCCTGCTAAAAAATCATCCCCTCTCTTCCCAAAACAAAAGATTTTCACTTTCCCTTCAAAAGACAGCAAGAGCTTCACTGAGATAGACACTGGAGAAGAGTTTATGGAGCTGCACGGTGTGAAACATGAAAACCAGCCGGATATCCAGACAAATTGCTGTGGGGATAAGCACGGTGATGGCAGCTGTCTAACAGAGGCACCCCAGATCAGCTCTTCACCCAAAAGTGTGAGCCACAACTGCACTCAAGACATTTACCATGCGGTGGGTGAGGCAAAGCAAGACAGTAACCAAGAAGGTCATAAAATGGAAAACCATTTATTTGCCCCAGAAATTCATTCAAGTCCAGGAGACACCGGTTACTGCTCCACACGTGAAACTAGCATGTGACTAGTTGCAAAAGCAATAACAATACCTTTTCTTAAAACACAGTTAGCAATGCCTATGAACTAAAAACATGGAAAGCCTAAAAAAACTGCATAAAGTGTTATTTTTGCATGGCATTGTTTAGTTTAAATACTGTTTCATTTTTTTAAGAAAAAGACTGGGGTTTTTTTGTAACAAACTGAGAAAAAAAGGAAAAAATTACTCAAGAACAGTGAATAAAACCAAGAGAGCTTTGTTAGGAGCCACTGTTCTGCAACACCTGACATTTGCGATCCTTTCACTTCTGATTGTAAAGAAGTTTTGAACTTTTTAAACTGTTTTTTGTTTGGTTTCTTTTGGTTTTAGAATTTGCACATGAAAGGATGAAATGTCAGTGCAGTGCATGCATTCATGCAGAGGTGAAACAAGGTGCTTTGAGATTGCAAAACGCGTATCTTTGTACATAGTGTGGGGCTGGGGGTAAAGCTACTGGTACCGAGGCTGTGTGGAACCAGCATTTCCTGGGACACAGGTACTTCCTTCACAGCATGCTGCCTGGAGGGTTTGTACAGACTTAACGTTGCAAGATTGCAACTTCTACGTGACACATCTCACGTATCCTGCTTTCTGTTCCAAAGCTGTTCCTAAGGACTAGAGTGGTTTAGTTTATCTGTGCTCTAAACCATTTTGTTGGGTTTTTCTATTTGCATAACTTTAGTTTTTGCATTTGCCAGTTTAATTCGTGATTCTTAGAGGAAAAGCAAAGATTTAATGACCAGAACTTGAAAGATTTGGTATTTTTATACGAAACTGCCAATGTTTCACATTATGAAAAGTTCACTTTAAAATTTTAACAAACTGGAGTTATTTCTGTGGCAATAAATAGTGCCAAATGGCTATGCAGACATCCCAACATCCTCAGTCTCTTAGAATATTTCTTTTAGCTTGGTATTAAAAAATATTACCACATTCTTCTTTTTGTCTAGCAATATTTGCTTCAATGTGGTCTTTGAGCCCTCTTTCCCCCTTCTTTCGGTTCAGTGCCCATACTTCAACAATGGTGATGTTGTTGGAACCCTTAAGGAGTAAGGACGTAAGAGATAAGATTTGTAGGGGTAAGTAGTACCCTTTATGATCACAAATCATACAACTGGAAGAAACAGGCTTAAAGTTCCTGTGAGTTGCCCCAAGTCTCCTACGCTGCAAAGCTGCCTGAGTTTTTCAGTGCAATCATTTGGACTTGCAGAAAGTATCACCTGACTGACCAACTTTGCCTTGACCCCTCCTCACATGGCTATTCCAAATGGAACGCAGGCTTTACCTTACAGATAAATAAAGGAATATGTCAGTCATTCCATTGGCAACTGCCAAAACATCTTGGGTTTCTCTGATCTCTGGGTTTGTAAAAGAAAGATGCTGAACCAAAGCATTTGATGCAAAGTATCCATCTAGCCACTCTCTGGAAAAGCTGGGAGTGGGGGGCTATCCAGCACTAATAGCTTCTTGTGCTCTAATATAAAAAAGCCTACTGATCCCTTTAATACCCTCAATCATGAAAAGTTTATTCAATTATTTAATCCTAACTATAACCTCAAGTATGCAGCTACACAGGCATGTCCTACAAAAGGTTCCTTATTTAGGAAAAGAGAATAGAGATTTATTTGGCTTTATTATCCTCTGATTTCTGCTGAAATTGGGTACTCCTTTGCAACAGTTTTGTATGAGTCTTGCTTTGAGGAGAATGATAGTCCATCACTTAAAAGTCTGAAGAGGTGCTAGAAATTCCAACAGCATAAGTTCCCTGCTGCTCCACAGGCTTGTTGCCAGGCAATGGGATTCTCACTCCCTGTGCAGGGAGGGGAGCAAATTCCTTTTCCAGGTAACAGCAAGCATTGCACAGACACTGTTTCAGCCAGAATGGAGCCTTAAAAGCACTTTAGATCAACCAACACATGGTTTGTAACGGCAGGCTTCTGCTTCACATAGTGGACCTGGGTTAACTTTGACTGATGTGTGTCACTTTCTGTCACTTCAACAAGTAAAGAGCAGCACCTAATACCTTTCATGTAAAAGAGCAAGTGTTCTTGCTGCAGCATCATCCTCTGCAGAAAGAGCTGGACTAATGCCACAGACCTCACTACAGACACAGGTTTGAAATCCCCAAATTGTGGATTCTGATGGCTGGGCATAAAAGCAAGCACAGAAACGTCCTTTGGCTTAAAAAGAAAATGAAATGTTTTCTGAAATTTACATAAGTGTTCTGATTTCAATAACAAAATTACATTGAGGTGCCCCTTCAGCCATGTGAAAAGCTGGGAGTGTAATATGCTTTTCTTCTGGTCATTAATTCTCAAAATATTATTTTTTGTCCTTAGTTGCAGTTGATTAGAACTTGTTGGTGCATTCAGTTTGACCTGTCTGTCTGGCATTCTGCTTTGTCAATCACAGTGTCTCACTGACCCAGAACTGAGCTCCTGAGTATTTTATTGTTAATTATCTTCTATATTTATTTTTATTTTGTAGTTCCTATATGTTTTCAGTGACTAAATGCCGTCAATTTTTATTATCTGCCTGAAGTGTTGGTCTGTATTTTCTGTGTGCAGTTGATGGAGTCACATGGGCCTGTTTGATCTGCCCTTACATCCCAGGGAACTAACAAAGACCAAATTATGTCCAAATGGTACCTGAACCAATGCTGTGGATCCACCCAAAAATCTTATTCAAGATAATGATGTTCTGGCAAGCCTGAGGTCCACGCCGTGTTCCTTCTGTGTGCTTTTTCTCCCACATGATCATTATGCTTTGAAAAAGCCCCCTCAGCTCTGAGCCGCCTGGTGGGAAGGAGCACAGCTATAGGAAACATATTACGTGCAGAAGAGATTTGATTCTTTAAGTTCTCCTGATCTAAACTTGATGCAAACCTGACTGCCCTATTAAAAGCACCGCAAGTTCAATGGGGTAAAATCAAAGCATCAGACCTTGCGCGGATGAGTTTCCTCTGAAGTCAATAGTAGTCTGATGGAAAAAGGGACTCATTGAAACATATAGGAGGATGGCAAAATTTTCTCTTGCTGAAAATCAACAGGAGCTTTAACTCTGAGAATCAGAAGAGAAGGCTGGCCTCCCATGGACTTCCATATTTTAAATGTTTTTGGAGAAGCACATTTAGTTTGAAATTGTGCAGGTTTAGACATTTGGTTTCTCTAGTGCTGACTGCATGCACAGGATCCACTGCTGAATATCCATCCCCTCTATAAATCCTAACCAAAACATTTCCTGGCGCCCCTGCAGGACTGGCCCTACCTTTCCTTTCAGAGCAGCAGGTGTAGGAGATGCAGCCCAGGATACATTCATCATCATCAGTTCCTATGTAGCAAATTATGCAAAATTACCTGAGCTTATTTTTCTATCTTTTTAAAACTTGGAAGCCATTTCAGAAGTATTACCCACTCACCACAACAAGGAGAGGGTTGTTTTTGGAGATCAGAAGTCGGCTGTGGAATTTCAAACTTACATACGGAGTCTCAGGATGAGGTGACTCCTTGCACAGCTGGAAGGTGCCTGACTTCATATTCCCAGGAAATGAAGATTGTTCAGGGATAGCTTTGCAATCAATCTATTTTTTTATCTTTTATACTAAGCATAGAATCCTGAACTGACGTTTTACTTTATCTTCAATGGTTAAATCAAACCTACACGTTTAAAAGGTGTTGATAGAGTAATCAGAGCAATTTTTGAGTCGTCACTTTAATCCAACTCTAGGGTCAGGGAAATAATAATAGTAATAATAATAACAATATGTCACACAAACTGCAAAGGAAGTTCATACAGGAAAGCTGTTTATAGAGGAAGCTTAGAACATAAAGAATGTAACATGGTACAGGAAGTTATTGCACTACAGAATTTATAAAAATACACTTTTTTAAATAAAAACACAAAAGGCCTTTTAATGCTTCAGTGTGCAGAACACAGGAGCTTCCATCCAATATGCATCCACAGCCATCTAATGCACTGTGTCCTTGCTCCAAAATTGGTCTCAACATTCAGATGTTACTGATGCTAGAGAGAGGATCTTATCTAACATGAGAGCAAGTAACTTGAAGAGCTTTTTAAGATAAATCACAATGGCAATTGGCTTCTTGAATCTTTTCCTTACAGGAAACACTGAGCAACATACTCCTTGAAAAACAATTAGTTCTTTTAAAAGTAGGCCTTTTCCCCCCATCTGTAGACTGAGCTTCTGTTTTCTCAGATCTGTTTGAAACAAGTTTCACCCTCGTGTTATGATGAAATTCCTTCAACCACATCTCTAAACTGCAGTCCACTACAGAAGCCAGGGCATATTTCAAGATCTGTTTCAAATAGTTATCTGTCAGAAACGGCCAGGGCCTACCTGACTGGGGTGGGGGTTCTCCATGTAGCTTTTGAATCATTTGGGTAGAAAATACAGTCTAGCAAATCTTGATTAAGCAAAACATTTCAAAAGCAAAAAAGTGCAGGAAATGCAGTTTTTTCCAAAGTATCGAGCTCAGATCAAGCAAGAAATGCAAACAGAGCAAAGGGAGGAGGGGGGCATAAAACCAGACATTTTTGCATACTCCATAAACAAGACTTAATAAAATAATCCCAGTTGACCCTTAATGAGGTAAAAACGCCAGCAACAAAAGATTTCATTCCAGTCCTACCCCACCTTAATTCTTATCCCAGAACCCCCAGGTCTCTCATGGTGCTCTCAGTGTTAGTACCCAACTGCCTGCTACAGAAACATCTGCTCTGTACACTTTTTCAGAAGATTTTTCTGAAAAAAGATGCTCTGTGTTCTCATCTGTTGTTCTTTGGGTCTGTTTCTGTTGCACTCCAAGCACCAACCTCTTTTACTTGGCAGCAATTAGAAGACAGCCTGCCAGAGAAGACAAGAGCGTCTTGCTGATCAGGAAAGCCTTTTGGTAGTCTGCCGCACATGGGCAGATGGACTCTACTGTATCTGCGTCCTTAGATGAGCAGGAAGAAATGACGTTCTTTCATTATTGCTGGCGGACCATCTCACAACTGCAAATCTTTTCTAGTTTTAATGTGCTCTGATTCCTGTAGTGTCCCCCTCATCCTGCAAGGTATTTCAGTGTATTTGGTCATTGTTTTTGGTAAAGTTTTTGTCAAAGCAGTTGATTCCTGAATGCTATTCAAGGAGATATTGGTGTAAGTGTGAGCAATTTTCTTTCATTCCTTAGAGGTACTCAGTCTAAACTCCAGCAGAAATGCTGTCATGTTCTAAAGCAGAGCAGCTGTGTGGGAGCCAACACTTTTGCAGCTACTCTCTCATTTTCCTTAACTAAGGAAGGTTGGGTGACTGTCAGCAAAGACAAAATGGTTTGCATCCTGTGATGTTTTACTGTTCAGTCACCACAAACTGTGTGACTCCTGCAGGTGGAATAGCCTGCTTATCTTTGTGTTTGCTCTGTTCCAGGTTTAAATAATATTTTTTTAAATGTTATGATATTTAAGAAGTTCTGCCTTTCAATGCAATAGAGGTTTCTTCCAAAACAGCAGTAAGACCTTATTATTACTGGTTGCTACTTCATTTTCTCCTATGACACCTAATACATGTCTAGATAGCACCCAGCATAGAACAAGGAAGCGGCACACAAATACTTATCATTCTCTTTAGCTAGAAGTAGCCAAAGAACATGATGTTAACTAAAGTTTAATTTTAAAAGGTAAGGTTATATGAATTATGCCTAAGCACCAAGCAGAACTGTGAATTGTCATTACCTTCAACAGTGACTGTGGTTAATGTAGACTATGACTCTAACAGCAGTCTGGGTAATTAATTTCATCAGATTAATTTTTTACCTCTAATATAGATTTAAATATCATTTAACAGCAGGAGGAGTAACATACACTTACACTGGGCATCTTAGTGGAAATCAGCAGAGCTCTTCTGATAGAAGCCATCATCTATTCATGCTTCTCATACTGTGGTTCACATCACAGCACAATCCTGGAGCGTGTGAACTCGATTACTTTTAAATTAAGCTAAAACAGAAAATTGGTTCCGTGAGGGCACCTGCTGTGCTGCAAACAGTACCAAGCACTCCAGCCTTGGTTCCAGACTGGACACAGTCCAAAACAGTAGCCCTGATATATGTAGTGTGAAATGTCAGCACAAACTGTTTGATTCAACAAATCTGCTTCTGTTGTGTTGTACTACTTGCTAAGGCAGACTATGTCTGCCAGTTACTACCTCCAATTCATGTAGTCTTGTGTAAACCCCTTATTCAAGCAAATTCTGTCATTGTCATCCGTAGCATTGTGAAACAAGTGCAATATAGAGCCAAAGATTACAGTGTCCCCAGAGCATGCTCCAGCTTCACCTAGGTAGAATCACCTAAACAAGACATTCTTGATAGTCCCTGGATAGGTGTGCCTTGCAGTCTGGACCACACCCTTCAATACTGCATGGTTCCCTTGCAAAGTTACTCTGAAGGTGGTGTTACATTTGAGGAAGGCAGTACTGACAGCCCCACCTGGAACTTGCACTACAAGGTCATTAAATCAGTGGAGTCATTAAAATACCTGCAAGTAGCCCTATTTCCTCACAGTATTTCCTCCTCTGTTTATACCATTGTATGTGCAAAACCAAATGGCTGTGTGGTGAAGAAGGATCAGAAACCCAGCTGGAGTATTTTGTGCTGATCTACCATGTCTAGGTATTTTTCCATTTGGATAATCAGTTGGAATATATTTGGATTGGGGGACTAGTAAGATGTAGATCATGTGTCAAGTCGCTCCAATGTCTAGGACATGCCTTGTAAAAAGTAACGTGAGAAACAAGAAGACTTTTCCTTACATTTTTAAGGCTTTCAAGGTGAAGGAAACATGACGTATATCGATGTTTTAGCTCTACGTTTTGCTCAGATAGCATCTCTCAGTGGAAGTTCCAAGGACAAAACATTTATGCCTGTTCCTGAAGTCCTTAAGCAGAAAGGCATTGGGAATTCTGCCTGTATCAAACCAAAGGATGAAGCAACACTATAGATTTAGGCAAAAGCAACAGTTTCTAACATAGACTACGAAAGGAAAATGAGAAAAGAAACCTGTTGGGGACAATCAGGGGTACCTTTGCTAGGAAGCAGATTTCTGAATTTATACCTCTAAATTTTCACTGAGTTATGCAGAGTTTCACCTCTAACTCTCTCAGAAGTCATAGGAGCCATGCTGATAAGCTCAAACATCGAGGGATTAGTGTACAAAGAACCCAAGAGCTGAATACAGAGCCTATTGCTTTAGGATCACTGTAAATATCAACTAAAATGTGTATTACTTCATGTTTATAAGTTATTGCTGTGTTAGTTTGATAGATACAGTAGCACGACTATCATTGATTTCATTGAGATTGATGAAGTTTGTATTCCTCTGTGAATGTTCTGAATGCTGCAAATAAAAAAGCACAACAGTATTTTTTCAAGTTCTCTTGGCGCAATAGCAGTGTCTTCACTATCATTGGATTTGACAGAATTAGAAACATTTCATCATACAGTGCTGTATTAACCTTTATTTAAAGAACTGTCTCTAGGAGATAAAAGCTTACATGATAAGTCCTGTCTAATCTCATTCATCTGCCTTTACAAAATGTCCCAGACATTTTGTGGGAGAATATGCTGCTTTGGCTTCAGGCATCAATTGCATCTGGGGGGTGGGGGGCAAAGGAACAGTAGGGCACTTTGCCATGGTAATTGCATCAAACATGGTTTTTTTTCATTATTCCTGTATTTGTTAGAAACATATAATTTCTTTTTTGTAGATAAGAGTAGTTTTCTTCAGTTAACCACCAGATTCCATTAAACTAACAACTTACCATGTGTAGTGCTACTCATATCAGTGTCTCCATATCTGCTGCATTTTAACATGATAAAGGAAATGTGACTATTATTTTTGTCATACTAGGTTCTGCTGGTCAACTAAATACTTCTGCACCAATTGACATATTAATATGCATGCTGTAGTCTGTACAATTGTTCAACATCAAGATGGTTAATTTATGTCATGTGTCTGTAAAATAAATGCATTGTTCTCCATTTCAGACTAAGCAGGATAGTAAATAAATGTGTAAACAAATCACCTGTGTTTCACTTCAGTTTTCTGCATGAAACCACTTCACACTGTGTATCTACCCAAACAGTAATCCATTGTGTCTTTAGATTTCATTACTTGGCAGCAATACGCAGGGCTCTCTGGCAGACGGTGTGTGCAGAAATCAACCCTTTCACTATGCAAATAAAGGCAGAATCTTTTTTTTTTTAAAAAAAAAGCAATATTGTGCTTCTAAGCCTTTTTTTCCTTTCCATTCAGCATTATTGCTAGTTACTAGTCACTGTCATAGATACAAGACCTCAAATTACTTCACAAGGCTAAGTAAACATTGCCTGAAGGATGGAAAGCAGAAGCATCTGAAGAGTTAGCAGTGGGTTTTTTTGAATAGCCAAGCCTAAGTATCTCAGCAGAGGTGGTGCATAAACCAGTCTCACATTCAACTTAGTACTAGCTTGGACCCAACACCTTTTTACCTCATGTGGAGCAAATTTTTATTGCCCAAAAACGGAAAGAAATTGTAAGGTGTAGTGGGAATTATTTTTTGTTCCTTCAAGATGAGTCATGGAAATTTACTGTTTTTACTGGCAAAGTTCTGCTGTGAATGCAGTGAGAATAGAGAATCACTAGCATTCTGAAAATTACAGATACTATTTCTGTAGTAAAAAGCTACTATTTCTAAGCAAAAAGCTATTTTTGCATTTCTACATCTCAACTGTTTTGCCATGAAGTAAAAACACACAATGAAATTCTGCGCTCTGGTGAGCACACTGCTTAGGGTTATTGTGAGAGAGCTTAGCTTCAGCTTTAGATTCACAACCACATTGTGCTTTACATACCTTGGGATAGTTCGCTGAGCTGCAGGACTCTTACCCTCTCAGTTTTTAATCCAAGGACTCCTTCCCTGAATGCACAACACCACATATCAATCCAATTTTCTTCATCCTCTTATTCCCCCTCAAACATATTTCCAACCCCCTCTTTCCATAAAAACAATCCCCACTCCTTTGTTATTAATTCTCCCAGCCTTTTCTTGGCATTGATTTGAATAATTGCCTCAGGAAGAAAGGATATTAAGTTGTCTATATTATGGAACACTCCAGCAGTCTGCAGCCCCCACATCTCTTCAGAGTACCCAAAATTATCTCCCAAACTGCAGTTCTAGGTGCACAGTCCAGCGGTCCTGTGGGTCCACCCTTCAGCAAGACCTGCCTCCTATGTTAGTCCTCTGATCCTGCAGATGTTGATTGCACAAAGAAGAAATGAAGCCATGCAGGAGAAACAGAGCAGGTGCATTTTTCAGTAACTACTATGCAGACACAGCTAACAGTCTCTTCAATCGTGCTGTGATACTAGATTTTTCTGTTCTAGGTACTCCATTTTTCTCATCTCTGCCTCTCTCTCTGTTCTTTCTTGTGGAGTTAACATCATAAAAATTATCTAGTACCCTGACTTTTTGTCTCAGCTCCATAGCCTCTCAAGAAAGGATTGTATTGGTGGTGACACAGGAAGAAAAAGAATATTTTCACTATATTTCAGTGCAGTCTGACCTGCGGCTAAACACAACAGCAGCTAGAAAGCAGGCAGAGCAAAGGCTGCCCATGAGGTATGGGCTAGGAATTAGATCATAAAAAGATTTGGCAGATCAGGAACAGAGCCTGACATAGGAATAAAGCACCGTGATAACAGTAAGTTAGTGCAACAGAATTCAGGATACACGCTTCTTTCCATGATATATATATTAAAAAGTGTTGAAAACATCCAAAAGAGATGTCAGAAGATCATTGCATTAAACCTTCATTCAAGGCTTAAAGCTTGTTTCTGTTGACTTCCAAATGCAAATTTTCATTGAAAAAAACAAACAAAAAGTTGAGGAAAATTTGTTCAGGTATTATTTGCGTCTCAGAAACCCATGGACAGTTTCCTACATTTAAGAAAATTAGAAATTATGAGGGAAAAATAATGTATGAACAGTCTAGGTTGGAAGGACTTCAGAGATCATGTTTCCAACCTCCTTCACAGAATCACAGAATCACAGAATCATTAGGGATTGGAAGGGATCACAGAAGATCATCTAGTCCAATCCCCTGCCACAGCAGGATCACCTAGAGCAACACGCACAGGAACAAATCCAGGCAGGTCTTGAATGTCTCCAGAGAAGGAGACTCCACAACACCCCTGGGCAGCCTGTTCCAATGCTCCAGTACTCTCATTGGGAAGAAGCTCCTTCTGATATTTATATTGAACCTCCTGTGTTCCAGCTTGCACCCATTGCCCCCAGCCTATCACCAGATGACCTTCAGAAGAGCTTGGCTCCATCCTCTTGACACCTACCCCTCACCTATTTATAGACATGAATGAGGTCACCCCTCAGTCTCCTCCGAGCTAAAGAGACCCAGCTTAGTCAGCCACTCCTCATAAGGGAAGTGTTCTACTTCCTTCATCATCTTTGTTGCAATATGCTGGACACCCTCCAGCAGCTCTGTGTCATTCTTGAATTGAGGAGCCCAGAACTGGACACAATACTCCAGATACGGTCTCACTACTGCACAGTAGACGGGCAGAGGAACGTCTCTCAATTTGCTAACCACCCCCCTTGTGATTCCCCCAGGATGCTGTTGGCCCACTTGGTCCACAAGAACACATTGCTGGCTCAGAGTCATCCTTCTGTCCGCTAAGACCCCCAGGTCCCTTTTTCCTGCACTGGTCTCCAACAGGTCAATCCCCAACCTACATTGGGACCTGGGGTTGTTCTTGCCCAGATGCAAGACTCTACACTGACCCTTGTTGTACCTCATTCAATTGCTCTCTGCCCAGCTCTCTAGCCTGTCCAGGTCTCGCTGAATGGCAGCACAGTCTGCTGGGGTGTCAGCCACACCACCCAGCTTTGTGTCATCAGCAAACTTGCTG
>VZRI01010280.1:48742-62044 GCA_013397515.1 Upupa epops
CACATCCCTAACCCAGTCCTCATGAACCAAGGCAGGCTCCTCTTTTGCCTCAATTTCCTCTGGAGCCTCAGCAGTCTGGGCTTTGATACCAGGACAGCTCCCAGAAGAACAGACAGAGGCAAAGAAAATATTCAGTATGTCTGCTTTCTCTGTATCCTCTGCCTTCAGGGCACCCAGCTCATTCAGCAGGTTACCTCATTCAGCAGGTAACCTAGAGGTCCAGGGGGCCTCTAGGGTTAGTTTTACCTGCAATATATTTGAAGAAGCCCTTTTATGTTACCCTTGACCTCTCTTGCAAGGTTGAATTCCAAAGGAGGCCTTGGGTTTCCTAGTTGCAATCCCTACGTAAGGAAATGGTTTTCAGCATCTACAAAAAAAATAATCATTACTTGTCAGTGATGCCAGTTTCTTCTAAGAACACCTTGCATACCTTATTGTCTAAACTGTGGCTTTCTCCAAATGAAATATCAACTCCCAGTGGTCCATCTCAAGAGCAGTTGTTAATAGAGCTGACTCATTCCTAGAGTGAGCCAATAATGTTTCCCCAATAAAGTCACTCAAATTATCTCTATAAAAGTATTACAGGTTTTCATCCAAGCACTGAAATGCCAGCAGACTAAACCTATCATCACCATAGAATTCATGGTTGAAGTTACCTTCATAAATAGGCAATCTAACTTTCAACCCATTTTCACGCAAGTAAACACCCACCTCTCATTATTCTAACACTGTGCTCTCCTCAGTCAGACACTGAACAACATCGAGATCACACAACTTCAGTAAACGCTATTCATCAGTTCCTAATGAAAATACTAATTAAAACTGTAGCTGCATCTGGCAGCAACAAGAAGCTTTGACTCCAATGTTGGTCCTGCACTACAACAAAAGTGGGAACTCTGACATTCTCACTAAAAGCCCAGGGATAGACATCAACACTTGTCCTTACTTCAAGGGTTATCCTTGCTGATAGATGGAGTTGGAAGGGACTGAGCCTATTCCTTTGGCTTCATTCTTAAAGGGTGTAAGAGTAGGCCATAATTGTCTCAACACGGCCATTATGGACTTGGACACTAAGGTACAAGAAGGTACTCCAAAATTCATTGAACTCTCGTAGTAGAAAGAGCCAGGAACACCTATGCTACACAGTTAACTGTGTGGGGATATTTCCCTGTTACCTGGCATGGAACAGAAAACATTAGACTGCAAGGAAGATTGATCACCCAAAGAGCAGTGGTGAATGGAGTTAAATCCAGTTGGTGACTGGTCACAAGTGGTGTCCCCAGGGATCAGTGTTGTGTCCACTTCTGTTTAACATCTTTATCAATGATCTGGATGAGAGGGTCAAGTGCAACCTCTGTCAGTTTGTGGATGACTCCAAGCTGGAAAGGAGTGCTGATGTGCTGGGAAGTAGAGAGGCCCTACAGAGAGATCTGGACAGGCTGGATCAACGAGCTGAGACCAATTGTATGAGAAACATGTGGAAATAAACCCCCAACTCAGTGAAGAGTTAGAAGCAGGTATGTTTATTGTAGCACTGAGCAGCGTGAGGGATCACTCCCCCTAATGTGTGCACCAGGGTTCAAGCTGTTTGGGGTACATNGGTTCAAGCCGTTTGGGGTACATTACAGAATCTCATACATAAACATCACTTACCATACATATGTATTAGAGGGTGAAGCTTCATTAAACATACACCACACCTTTAACTCCTCCTGCTCGCACCTGCAGAGTGCCACACAGTGGTCCCTGGGTTGGGGTCCTGGAGACCTTTTTCACAGTAAACCCTTTGCCTTGACTTGCTTGGCACAAATTCTTGTTGTGATGTTCTAGTCATTAATGGCAAAACATGCCAGTACCAGGCTCTTATCCTTGGGACAAGAAGAAGTCCCTGTTGATTGGTCTCTTCTACCTTGAAGTTGTTTTCTCCTTTCTCCAATCTTTGTGGATTGGCTCCTTCTATCTTGCAGCTGCCTGCTCCCTTCTCCAGCCTCTTATCTCTCCAGCATGCTTCTCCCTCTCAAATCAATTTTGACTATGAGTTACTAGTAAGCAATGGGTTATAGTTCACTATCTCACTTATTTCATGAGCTTCAACAAGGCCAAGTGCCAGGTCCTGCACTTGGATCACAACAACCCAATGCAGTCTACAGGCTTTGGTGGAGAGTATCTGGAAAGCTGCCCAGCAGAGAAAGACCTAGCAGTACTGGTCAACAATAAGCTAACGATGAGCCAAGTCAGGTAGCCAGGAAGACCAATGGCACCCAGGCATGTTATCAGAAACAGTGTAGCCAGTAGGAAGAGGGAAATGACTATCCCCCGAGGCCACACCTCAAGTAATGGGTTCAGTTTTGGGCACCTTAATACAAGGACACTGAGGAGCTGCAGTGGGTCCAAAGGGCAACAAGGTGGGGGAAGAGTCTGGAGAACAAACCTTTTGAGCAGCAGCTAAGGGAGCTGGGGCTGGTTAGTCTGGGGAGAAGGAGGCTGAGGGGAGACCTTGNACGTAAGGAAATGGTTTTCAGCATCTACAAAAAAAATAATCATTACTTGTCAGTGATGCCAGTTTCTTCTAAGAACACCTTGCATACCTTATTGTCTAAACTGTGGCTTTCTCCAAATGAAATATCAACTCCCAGTGGTCCATCTCAAGAGCAGTTGTTAATAGAGCTGACTCATTCCTAGAGTGAGCCAATAATGTTTCCCCAATAAAGTCACTCAAATTATCTCTATAAAAGTATTACAGGTTTTCATCCAAGCACTGAAATGCCAGCCGACTAAACCTATCATCACCATAGAATTCATGGTTGAAGTTACCTTCATAAATAGGCAATCTAACTTTCAACCCATTTTCACGCAAGTAAACACCCACCTCTCATTATTCTAACACTGTGCTCTCCTCAGTCAGACACTGAACAACACCGAGATCACACAACTTCAGTAAACGCTATTCATCAGTTCCTAATGAAAATACTAATTAAAACTGTAGCTGCATCTGGCAGCAACAAGAAGCTTTGACTCCAATGTTGGTCCTGCACTACAACAAAAGTGGGAACTCTGACATTCTCACTAAAAGCCCAGGGATAGACATCAACACTTGTCCTTACTTCAAGGGTTATCCTTGCTGATAGATGGAGTTGGAAGGGACTGAGCCTATTCCTTTGGCTTCATTCTTAAAGGGTGTAAGAGTAGGCCATAATTGTCTCAACACGGCCATTATGGACTTGGACACTAAGGTACAAGAAGGTACTCCAAAATTCATTGAACTCTCGTAGTAGAAAGAGCCAGGAACACCTATGCTACACAGTTAACTGTGTGGGGATATTTCCCTGTTACCTGGCATGGAACAGAAAACATTAGACTGCAAGGAAGATTGATCACCCAAAGAGCAGTGGTGAATGGAGTTAAATCCAGTTGGTGACTGGTCACAAGTGGTGTCCCCAGGGATCAGTGTTGTGTCCACTTCTGTTTAACATCTTTATCAATGATCTGGATGAAAGGGTCAAGTGCAACCTCTGTCAGTTTGTGGATGACTCCAAGCTGGAAAGGAGTGCTGATGTGCTGGGAAGTAGAGAGGCCCTACAGAGAGATCTGGACAGGCTGGATCAACGAGCTGAGACCAATTGTATGAGAAACATGTGGAAATAAACCCCCAACTCAGTGAAGAGTTAGAAGCAGGTATGTTTATTGTAGCACTGAGCAGCGTGAGGGATCACTCCCCCTAATGTGTGCACCAGGGTTCAAGCTGTTTGGGGTACATTACAGAATCTCATACATAAACATCACTTACCATACATATGTATTAGAGGGTGAAGCTTCATTAAACATACACCACACCTTTAACTCCTCCTGCTCGCACCTGCAGAGTGCCACACAGTGGTCCCTGGGTTGGGGTCCTGGAGACCTTTTTCACAGTAAACCCTTTNGAGCTGAGACCAATTGTATGAGAAACATGTGGAAATAAACCCCCAACTCAGTGAAGAGTTAGAAGCAGGTATGTTTATTGTAGCACTGAGCAACGTGAGGGATCACTCCCCCTAATGTGTGCACCAGGGTTCAAGCTGTTTGGGGTACATTACAGAATCTCATACATAAACATCACTTACCATACATATGTATTAGAGGGTGAAGCTTCATTAAACATACACCACACCTTTAACTCCTCCTGCTCGCACCTGCAGAGTGCCACACAGTGGTCCCTGGGTTGGGGTCCTGGAGACCTTTTTCACAGTAAACCCTTTGCCTTGACTTGCTTGGCACAAATTCTTGTTGTGATGTTCTAGTCATTAATGGCAAAACATGCCAGTACCAGGCTCTTATCCTTGGGACAAGAAGAAGTCCCTGTTGATTGGTCTCTTCTACCTTGAAGTTGTTTTCTCCTTTCTCCAATCTTTGTGGATTGGCTCCTTCTATCTTGCAGCTGCCTGCTCCCTTCTCCAGCCTCTTATCTCTCCAGCATGCTTCTCCCTCTCAAATCAATTTTGACTATGAGTTACTAGTAAGCAATGGGTTATAGTTCACTATCTCACTTATTTCATGAGCTTCAACAAGGCCAAGTGCCAGGTCCTGCACTTGGATCACAACAACCCAATGCAGTCTACAGGCTTTGGTGAAGAGTATCTGGAAAGCTGCCCAGCAGAGAAAGACCTAGCAGTACTGGTCAACAATAAGCTAACGATGAGCCAAGTCAGGTAGCCAGGAAGACCAATGGCACCCAGGCATGTTATCAGAAACAGTGTAGCCAGTAGGAAGAGGGAAATGACTATCCCCCGAGGCCACACCTCAAGTAATGGGTTCAGTTTTGGGCACCTTAATACAAGGACACTGAGGAGCTGCAGTGGGTCCAAAGGGCAACAAGGTGGGGGAAGAGTCTGGAGAACAAACCTTTTGAGCAGCAGCTAAGGGAGCTGGGGCTGGTTAGTCTGGGGAGAAGGAGGCTGAGGGGAGACCTTGTTGTCTGCAACTGCCTGACACAAGGGTATAGAGAGATGGCGGTTGGTCTCTTCTCCCAAGAAAGAAGTGACAGGACAAGAGGAAATGGTCTCAAGCTGCATCACGGGAAGCTTAGGCTAGACATTAGGAAAAACTTCCATAGTGAAAAACTTCCATATTGAAGGAGTCATCAGGCCTTGGAACAGGCTGCTCAGGGGGAAGATTAAATCGCCATCTCTGGATGTATTCAGAATTCGTCTAGATAGGACGCTTAAGGACGTGGCTTTGTGGTTAGCTTGGTACAGTTAATGCAGTGATGGGATTCAATGACCTTAGAGGTCTTTTCCAACTTACTCCATTCTATGATACCATGAGTTGCTACAGGTGAGTTAAAATGCAGTTAAATGCAGACACAAAAATAAAAATATTTGCCTTCAAATGCAGTCATCTCTGCCTTGTAAAGCATTTCATCATGTTCACCTGTGCTAACTAGAAAATATATCTTATTTGCAGAAAGTAAAGGCAAACCAACTGGGAACAGTGCCAACAGTGGTACACTTCTGTGTATAAGAAACAAGCATTATTTTTCTTGTTACTTCTCACTCTTCGTCATATTTTCATCACATTTTCGCAAACTGGAAGTCAGCACAGCAACTATTGCTAATCTCTATTAAATCATCACTTGGGTATCCCTACTGCAAAAGAATCAGGCTAAGTTATGATATCTCTTCTCCCTTCCTGTTGTTTAAACCACTTATGAACTCTAGTTTCATTTCACAAAATAAATTCATTTTTATGCCCTGGTCTCTAATTTTACAGCTTTCAAATAGCAGAAAAGTTTTGTTTGTGATGTCTTCCCATGTTGATTTGTTTCTACTAGAAGGCAAGAGATGAACTGCTGACCATGAAGGATAAGTACAGTATCCATAGTCATGCTATTAAAGCTAAAATCGCTTCTGAAGAGATTATTACAACTTAATGGGTTCTTTAAAGAAAAAGGTTCAAAGTAAATGTGACTCTGATCAGACTTTGGACAACCCACAGTGAATGGAGCCATCATGATCGCCTCAACTGCCAGAAACGTTTCTACTTTATTAAAAACTATGGTATTGATCCACAAAACAGACCCATAACGAAGTAGAATTTACTAGCTCAGCCAGTCAAGGAAGAAAACTCATTTTTCTATTAATTATTTCAAAACTAAGTCAAAAGTTATCCCCCTCCTTNGCATTAACATGCGGTTACCTCTGCTTTCTGTGAGAAAAGGTTCACTGGTATTTCCCCAGAATTAACACTGACAGTTATTTGGGGACAATCAGCATGCCTTGCTCTCCTTGGGGCTTCAAATTGTGACTTCTGTAAAGTTAAATCATAGGAACTCTATGATAGGGACTGTCAGCAGCATGTCCAGAGTTCTGAGTGAAGACAACTATGATTCCAGCAGTGTGTTAACAGTGTAAGCTGAGATACACTGTGCTTTGTCCAATTGTTCTGCTGCGTACATTGAGCCATTGCCTGTCACAACATTTACTTAAAAGAGAGAAATCTAATGGAGACTACCAACATCACTCTTTTAAATCCTAAACACTACATGACTCCCCCGCGGTTCAGAAGCAACAGATTCAGTTTCACCCACTTAAACAAGGCTCATGTTTTCCAGTTTTCTGGTATTAACTACAATTCCTATTCCCTGCAGCTTTTACAGGTGGTCTCCTTGGTATTTTTACATTTCACATTATTTCAATCTACTAATCCCATAACAATGTTCAGCTAATGAGTAGAGACAGAATCATGTATCCAAGACCCTACTTTCACACTGAGAATGATTTCAAAGTTGTTAGTTTATAATGCCTGGCACACTAGAAAAAATAAATAAATTTATAAATAAATTTTGACTTCTAAAGAAGCAAAGTTTGAGAGGTCATTAATAATAATTTCACAGATATATAACTGAGTAAGTTGAAATAGTGTACCTAAGGCAAAATGCCACAGAAATGGCACCAAGTGTCAGTTAGTGCTCAGAGTATTGGAAAGATCAGTGTCATGATGGTAACTGAGGAACTCATCCTACATATCAAGGCAACCTTCATTTACATAAAATATAAGTCATAAAGATTAATTAAAGCACATAAAACACCACAGATTTGTTTAACTGATTTAAATGCCTTGGTGTTAGACAAGGAAAATGCCGTATAACTCCACTGGTTAAATAAAAAGTGTTTGCTTCGCAAGATGGACAATGGTCAATGCTGTTCCCTATGCCAGATCACCCTTTTCCTTCTTAAAGGAGTCTCACTCACTGTGGTAAAACACTGCTCTGAAACTCAGTGATGAAAATGTGCCAAAGGACAGGGCTGGTGACATAGGTAGCTATCCACATTGTATTTAACTGAGTCTCTAATATGGACTCTTATGTGGGCAGAATAAAACACCTATCAATTAATTTTCTGTGTGTGACTTGATCTCAGCAAAGGAGAGGAGATCTTACAGAGTTCATTATACTGAATGCTGTAATACATCCAGAAGTGCTTTGCATTCACTCAGAGAAGTGAAGCTGTTGTTCTTTCATATATACAGTAGCCTAATGAGCCATTGCAATAGTTGGTATTTAAAGCTTACTATGAGGATATCTGCAGTTCAAGCTTGAAATGTAATCCAAACACCTTACAGGTGCTAACAGCACTCTCCACAGCAGAAACCTAGCCTTTCATTCATTTTTAAATTCCCCTTGATTCTGTTCCATGAAATGCAATTATTTAGAAAGAAAACAATAGAAATCTATCATACTGAATCAAAACCAAGGGAAAGGATTCTACTTCTCTATTCCACTCTTGTGAGACCCTACCTGGAGTCCTGCATCCAGCTCTGGAGACTCCAACACAAATTGAACATGGAGGTCTTGGAGCAAGTTCAGAGTAGGGCCATCAAGATGATCAGAGGGCTGCAGTCCTATGGGGACAGGATGAGGAGTTGGAGCAATTAAGCCTGAAGAGAAGGCTATGATGGAGACCTTCGTGTGTATCTGAAAACGGGTGGGTAAGAAAGCTAGGGAGGGAGCTAGGGCATTTTGTGACAGGATGAGAGACAAAGGCTTTAAACTGAAGAAGGGTAGATTAAATTAGATACAAGGAGGAAATTCTTTACTATGAGTGGTGAGATACTGGAACAGGTCACCTGAAAAAGCTGTGGCTGCTTCATCACTGCCATCCCTGGAAGCATCCAAGGACAGGTTAGATGGGGCTTTAAGCAACCTGGTCTAGCAAGAAGTGCCCCTACACATTGCAAGGGGGGTTGAAACTAGACTATCTACAAGGTCCCTTCCAACTCAAAACATTCTGTGATTCTATAAAATACTCTAAGCTAGGAAAGACAAAACAGGAACGCATGGGTTAAAAGCCTGCTCCTGCTACCAGGAAATTCCACTCATACAGAAATTCTGGGGTTGGACCTCACCATGAGAATTCCCCAGCACTTCTGACTGTAGCAAAAGGCAGCAAACCATCTGACACCACAGTAGATGCATGGCTAGAGGATCAAGGAAAGACAGACATGGTTGCAGAGCTGTAACTATTGTATATGACAGATCCGTCTCACCCATTGTAATTTCCTCCTCTCAGAAACAATCGCAGCTAATTGCTTCTGCATGACTGGCTCAGGTGCAACCCTCTGAAATCTGAGAAACATCTTTAAGATGTTATACTTGCATAATCACGGCAGCTTCATAAATAAAAGCCCTCACCAAATGCAAATTTACTGTCAGCAGTTTCTAGACATGCTGTAACTGAGGCAGTGTGGACTGGATGATTGGGTAGTGAGGTGGATTGTGAACTGGCTGCAGGATAGAAGCCAGAGAGGAGTGGTTAATGGCACAGAGTCTAGCTGGAAGTCCGTACCTAATGGTAGCAGTTCTTTTAGAGGGGCTTTTTGATTTAGATTTAGATCTAGCTTTTCCGTAGGTAGTTTTAGTTTTTGTTGATACCACTTTTGATCTATATCTTGGTCTACCTTTTCAGTCTTCTCTAGGTGCTCTTCTAGGTCCCTGAGATAATTTGTGAGATGCTGGTGCCACTCTAATGCTCCTAGTGATTGCTTCAATAGTTGGGGCATCTCTTCCTCTAAAGCTTGGAGGAGTTAATAACCAAGTCTTTAGTTTTGCCACATATTCTGCTACGGTGGATTCACCCCATGTTATAGCATTAACGTGCCACCATAACAGACAAGCTGCCCCCTGTATAGCCTCTGACTGCTCGTTGTAAATGGTTTGAGAAATAAAATTAATTTGGGCCAGAACAGGAAGTGATCCTCCTGCAATAGGAGTTGCTCCTTCTAGTATTCTTTCAAATAAATTGTCATAGTCTTCATGAATATCATACCATTCACTAATTCCTCTAGGATAAGGAGTTTGGTTACCATCCAATTGACGAGATGCTACTGCTAATTGTCCAATTGCATTAGTAGTAGCAAAGAAATTCTTTATCAATTCTAAATATTGTCTACCCCAAATAACACGTAAGTTTTTCTTTGCATTTTCATCATGAGACAAAACAGATTCAGCGTGTTCAATCAAATCATTTATTCAAGGAAAGAAATCCTCAGGTAAAGTATCAATTGATGCTAAAGCTTGAATAACTACAGGGTCCATATAGTACAAGTGAGCAGAGAAATAATTGCAATTCAAAGATCATCAAGGTACAGCATAAAGCAACAGCAACAGCAACACCTTGGCTGAGCTCCGTATGGAGGTGCGAGTAATCTTAAACTGAACTGAGTCTAGCAGGCAGTTTTAAAGGCTTCCCGAGGTGCAAGTAATACACAACAGACCAATCAGGATGCCGGCCACGTGTCAGCCCATCAGCAGGATTGCACTTCGATGGGACAAAGTACAGACAAACACGTCTTAGAGATAAGACTGCACGCAAAGCAAACAACCATGGTAATGTATTGAAACGTTTAAGACACACAAACCGCGAATCGCAAAGTATGGATCGTGGGCGTACAAGTTTGTTGCAACATTGCCGCAAGAAAGAGGCTGCCCAAAACGACCAATGTGATCCAGATGAAAGCCCGAAGCCAATTTATTACAAGTTACGAGATCTTTTTATACAGTTCTTAATAAGGTTCATACATATTGCAGAAGCCAAGCTCATGATTGGTTAGGTTAGTTAGGTTACATCTTCCCTAGCAACCCTAAGTTATCTTATGTTTATATAAACATTAATTGCTACAGCCTTAGCGACAGGACCCCCATTTGCTACATATTGCTACTACAACAAGGGACCTGGTCAGTACTATTACAATAAGACCTTGTCAGCATTCAGCTTCGATATCACAGTGTCCTTGGTTCCCAGGCTCTCAGCCTCTGGTTCTCAGGCTCAGGTTCTCAGGCAGGCTCTCAGCTCTCTTGCTCTCTTGCAAGGCCTTCTGGGACTCATGCTCTCGGTACCAGTTCGGCTATGTCATGTCCTTTCCCCTGAAGCCATTCCTCAACACAACATAACAGGATTAATAATTCCTGAACATGTATATGTCTCTGTTTACTAAAGTTGACGTGAGACCACCCGCCGGTGATATGGGATACAGCTCCAACGTCCAACGTAGCATCAGTTGCAACACGAGGCAAAGGCCATGATTGTTTAGGTTGAATTTTAACCTTATGGCGCTGAGCAAGCATTTTCAAAAGAAGCAGTTTATAAGTTTTTGAAAAACAAAAGTTCCTCTTTTGTGTGATAGCTTGATAGATGGGATGTAGAAGAAGTCTATGAATCCTCGTGAACAGAAGTAGGAAGTTCAAATGTCCACAGAAACGTTGCAGTACCTTCCAATCATATTCTTTCATGGGTGAAATCTTCTTTATGATTTGTCTGTTTTTTTCCCATTGGTCATCAGGAATCTGGATAGAAGTATCATCAATTTTATATCCTAGAAATTTTACTTCATGCAGTGGTGAAGGCGTAGATTTGTCCAAGTTAATTTGTATGCCTAGTTCTTTGAAAAGAGCGCATACAGAGTTGCTAACTGCAGACAGGTAGTGAGAACTTGGGTGACAGAGGAGGAAGTCATCCATATAAGCAAAAGCCCAAATGTTGAAGCGACGAGCAATTTCGGCTGCGAGGGTAGTACTGAGGATATGGAGGAGAAAAGGTCTGAGACCAACGCCCATTGGAGTTTTCCTAAAATAGAAGGTCCTTGATCCGTCAGATACAGCAAGCCGCAAACTACTAAGAGGATGCAAATGAATATGATAAAAAGCCTGAGACATGTCCAACGATATCCTGGACATCTCCATGGGCAATATCCAGGACAATGCCTGGAGATTTGGGGCCCAGTATTTTGGAAAGGACAATGCATTAGACCCCCTGGAAAACTGAGAGAAATCCACCACGAGTCTAGCATCCTCAGTATTTCGAGAATTTTTGTCAACAAGAAAAATCCTACCAGTAGGCTGCCGAGGGCAGTTAGAACCAACTGAAAGATATTGCTCATTTTGCCTTTGCCTGTCGTCCGAGGAGGAACAGGAACGGGATTTACCACAATACTTTCTTCCGGTCTGAACAAAGGAGGATCTTCTACAGGACTTTTTGTAATGTCCTGTAATTCCTTGTTCAGCTTGTTCTGATCTGCTGCCTCTTCCGACTCTTTCCGTGATGATGTTGGTAGGTTTAACTTATGTAGTGGTGTTGTCTCCTCCCACTTGACTGCATTCCATTGGGGAGAGTTTTCACCAGGAAGGATAAAGGACGTATGACTCTTTGGATGTTTGGTTCGGAACCTTAAAGATTTTGCTAGGGCTATGTCCGAACGTGCCATTCCAAGCATCCCTTTTCGAATCAGTTCGTGAAGCAAAAGTTCTGTTCCTTCTGCTCACTCGCCTGTACAAAATCCCTGCGTTATACAATCTATTTAAATATTGCCCAACAATTTCCACATGTCATGATTGATTCTCTGGGTATTTAGATTTAACTCCTTCCTGAATTGGAAAGTAGGAAATGCCCTTGGTCCAAAACCTAGCCGGGGTCAAATATTTACAGACTCGGTTTGGAATTTCTGCTTTCAAAGAATTCCAATTAATATCTGTGGCAGTTATGTCTGGTAGTTTCCACTCAGGATTAAATTTGCAACCAGACATCTGGTATAATCCTTGCAAAGGACCCAGAGAATGTGCACCATTTTCACGACTGGCTAGTAGAGGCAGTTACCAGTCTTCTCCAATCTATTCATTATTGACTCGGATGAGGGATTAAGGATTTTTTTCCTCTATTCTGCTCTTGTGAGACCCCACTTGGAGTCCTGTGCCCAGTTCTGGACTTTCCAACACAAGACATACCTGGAGCAGTTGAAGGGATTCCAGAGGAGACTGTGAGGATGATGAGAGGGCTGGGGCCCCTTTGCTTGGGGAACAAGCTGAGGAAATTGGGTCTGTTCTGCCTGGAGAAGAGATGGCTCTGGGGGGAACTTTAAAACAGCCTTCCAGCACCTGAAGGTGCAACAGGAAAAGGAAAGCTGGAGAGGGATTTTGTTGTGGGGCTCTGGTGATAGGACAAAGGGGATGGTTTCAAGCTTAAAGATTTGAGATTTGGATTACATTTTAGGAAGAAATTCCTCCCTGTGAGGGTGCTTGAGGCCCTGGAACAGACTGCCCAGGGAGGTTGTATCTGCTCCATCCCCAGAAGTGTTCAAGCCCAGGTTGGATGGAGCTCTGGGCAAGCTGGTCTGGTGAGAGGTGTTTTGGTCCATGGAAAGAAAACAAGGAGGGTCTGGTTGAAGCAGTGAAGGTTAAGGGCAGCCTTGGTTGCAGTGACCATGAGTTGGTGGATTTCAGGGTCTTGTGTGGTAGGAACAGAACACCTAGCAGAATCACAACCCTGGACTTCAGGAGGGCCAAATTTGGCCATTTCAAGCAATTGCCAGGGGAAATTCCATGGGACAGGGTACTGGCAGGAAAAGGGGCCCAAGAGAGCTAGTCATCATTCAAAGACCACTTCTTTGAAGCACAACACAAGTGCATCCCTACAGGAAGGAAGTCAAGGAAGGGAGCCAGAAGACCTCTGTGGTTAAACAGGGAGCTGCTGCAAAAACTGAAAAAGAAAAAGAAAGTCATGGAAGGAGGGGATGGCCACTTAGGGTGATTATAAGGCTCAGGTGAGAGAATGTAGGGATACAACTAGGAAAGCCAAGGCCTCCTTTGGAATTCAATTTTGCAAGAGAGGTCAAGGGTAACATAAAAGGGCTTCTTCAAATACATTGCAGGTAAAACTAAACCTAGAGGCAATGTGGGCCTCCTGCTGAATGACTTGAGTGCCCTGAAGACAGAGGATACAGAGAAAGAAAACATACTGAACAGCTTCTTTGTCTCTGTCTGTTCTTCTGGGAGCT
>VZRI01010281.1:961-14594 GCA_013397515.1 Upupa epops
GCAAAAAAGCCACGAAGCGGCTTCCACAGGGCGCAGCTCCCATGGCAGGATCCACAAAAGGGAAACTCCAGCATGGTGAGTGGCAGTAAGTTCAGAGCTCCAAGGCAGGGAAAGGCAGAAGTCCATGGCGAACAACATGGGGTCCAGAGGGTTCCGTAAGTGGCAAAACGCGGCAGCAAAGTGACGTGCAGAAAAAAGCCAGAGACTCTCAGTGGAGTTTCTAGCAGGTAATTTATTGTCGCCGGCGGGTGCACAGGAAGCTCATGCCTGGACGACCATGCACCCCGAACCTGGCTGAAGGGTCAGCTTATGTAGTGGAAAGCATTACATATACATGGACCTGTACAACCCCTAACATAATATTCATAAGCCTGGCACCGCCTTCCCTGCTCTTGATGTAAATCAAGTCTCCTTCCATCTGGGCTTGCACAGTTTATTGGGGTAAGGGTCTGTAATGGTCTCAGGGGATGATGTAATTAACCTCTGTCACTGTAAATTTTTGACCCGGTTGTCCTGCTCAGATTCAGTAGTTGTTTTCAGTGAGTTGTTTCTGAACCTTTCCTCCACCAGCATACTCTTGTCCTAGTCTCCCCCTTATCTAGCAATGTACATTTTGCTTTGTCTTGTCAGCGCAGTTTTCCCCGAACAGGATTCCTTATTTAGTCATTTCTCTGTCAAAGGTAAATAGCTTACTAAGATTTCACTAACAAAAAACTAAAAGCATTTACATAGGTCACCATAGATCACCCCTGCAAAAGACAGCACTTGAAGAAGACTAAACCAGTCCCAAAAAGCCCCTTGAAATAGTCGCAGTAAACCAATCCCAGAACTGAACAGATTCCCCCTCAAAATAATATCCCATCGTAGAGCCGAGAAATTCCGCTCAAAAATAATTTCCAATAATAACGTCAGAAAATCTCCCACTCAAAAATAAAGTGAGAAATAAACCTAAAAAGTTTTCCTGCTTCTCTGGAAGGCCTCCCCCCTCCAGTTTCCTGCTCCCTCCTCTGCAGTGGCTGTGTCCCTCCAAATGGTGGTACTTAACCTATCCTTACATCACTGAAAAAGAAAAGGAGAGGGTGATACAAACTGTTTTTTCTCTCTGCCCCACTGACAGTGGGCTCTTGTAAATGGAAATAAGGCCTGACAAAATCTTTGTTCAAGATGCAGTAGCACTGGCAGAGTGGAGCTGCATTCAGTGAACCACTTGAGCAGAAGTGATTTGAAACAGTTATGGCAGTACCTGCTGATCTTGAATTCAGTTCCTGTGACGTGTTGCTAATCACCTCTACTGCTTCAGCTTTCATATCCATCCTCGCAGACATTCACTGTCCTTCATGCCTACTGCTGGTCACACTGGAAGTGGTGAAGCAGAGGACTAGAAGCTTTTTTTAGATCTCAGATTCAGTTACTTTCTCACAGTGCCTTGTACTTCTAAACAGGATGTCTGAACAGCCTCTAGCTTCAGGGCTCACTCGCTAGCCCCTCCAACTCCAACAGGTTGGAGATTTGACTTTGCGTAGCTGGCATGATGAGGCTCCTATTTAATGACCAACTCATTTGTCTTCCAGTCTCTAGCAGTGAAGCAAGTCCTGTGACTGTAACCTGTGACCAGGTTCTGTGCCTTTTCTGCCACCCACGTTGGGAGATAATGAGCCAATAAGTTAATTTTGTTTGTGCCTTGCTTTCGTAGTCCATAAATGAGAGTACCTAGACCATTACACTCTCTTGCCTGTAATATCGCTGTAGCAGCAGAGCTGTGCCAGTGAAGCCCTTCTTGTGTGTAGGCAGCTTATGTCAGCAAAACAGGGCTATTTTTTGAGCAGAACTTTTCCAAGCACTATCAGCTACATCACCAAAACCACTGAGTACCGATATGACTAATCCTCATTAGGACACAGAGCTCTATGATACTTTAATTCCCAACCTCTTTTTAGGTGCTTAAGTAATTCTTGAGGATCTGGACACTACAAAAGTGACCCCAAACCCTCCTCCTATCACTATCCTGGTGAGCAGCAGATGTGGTCTCACTGACCAAGAGCCGCAGAGTGCTCTGGCAAACTGGTAAAGGACAGTGAGGCTGGCAGTGTCACCCAGCTGATACAACCAACCTCATGGAGAACTACACCTGTCTCTGCTGCTTCTGACAATGGTATTGCTACTGTAGAAGACTGGACAGAGTCCTCCTTGTTCACCTGGTCCTGTGTGAAGGACAGAACTAAATTCCCTTGAACACATGTCTTTGCTGACAGGTTTCATCCCTTTCTGATGCTACTGCCAAGGTGGCACTTAAGAAGAAAGCATGACTTAGAGAACAGAGAGACAGCAAAGACAGGACTCTAGCACCTGAGCAATGAGCAAACCTTAGCTGGAAGAGGGAAGGGGAAAGGGAAAGGGAAGGGGAAGAAGAAAAGGAAGGGGAAGGGAAGGAGCAGCTTGCCTCCTTCCAGGTACCAAGCATAGTCTATCAGATTCTGTCCTGGATTGACTTAGAACAACTAATTGTTCAGTGATACTGCGTTTCAGCTTGGTCTCTGCCAGGTCTCTGCACTTTCTGCAGTTACAGTGTTGGTGCAGTCAGTGTCTGCTTCTACAGGTGATAATGCTTGATGTTTACAGGTCCTACCAGTAATTATAATGTAGAAGGGCTCTTGCTCAGACCTGCTCTTACAGTCACTGCCAATCATGTGTGCCATGCTGGGGGTGCAGTAAGTGAGAGGCTGCACCTGTAGGGAGGAACAGACAGGACAGGGGACCCTACATTGATCAACAGGGTGTTCCATGCCATATACATCATGTTTGGTGTAAATTGAGGATTCACAAGGATCACTCTTCTGTAATGGCCAGCATCTGAGGAGGAGTGTCCATGCCACCTTCAGTCCCATTCCATGCAGTCCTGAATTCAGTTTTGGAATCCAGCTCCTGCATCTGATTCCTGTCTTCTACTGAGTCCAGTCTGGGACTCCCCCAGCATCTGCATCAATGGTGATGGTGATGTAAGTGCCAGCAGAGAGGTTGGGTTCACCATCAGGTTTATATTTCATATTATTCATTAAAACTGTTTTGGTTTTTTTCCAATCCACAAGTCTCTCTTCCTTAATTCCTTTTCTCTTCCCTTTTTGGGGAGGGTGAGGGATTAATAGACAGTGTCTGTCATTCATCTCATGGCTGGCCCAGCCTCAACCTGTGATGGATTTAGTGGCACCCCATGTGGGGCGCAATCAATCTCTCATCAATTACCTAAATGGTCCAAATCCCAGCTCTTTCAGTTGAGATAGTATCAGACTTTTTTATCTGCAAATCTTTAAGGGTTGGAAATGAAAACTGATTACACACATTGTGTTGACGCTGAGAACATTATAGTGTATCTTCAGAATTGCCTTCAGAGCTCAGTGTCGCAGTGTCACCTCATCTGCTGTAAGCCTGGAGCTGTTCTCAGTGTTGATTTGGAAGCTCTCCCCTACCCGCCTGGGGCAAAAGCTTCTGCTTTGCTGTGGTGTTTACCACTCATTTGTGCTGTGATAACCTGGGCAGCAGCTGCATCAGTGCTCTGTGGGCATCACAGTGTGGATCTTCTTACTAAGTGTACTTTTGGTTTTATTTTGGGACATTAGACTTCTCCCTCTGCTAATCCACCTCCACTCAATTAGGGGATTCCATTAGGCTGTAAGCATACGCTTACTGCAGCCTCAGCCTGTGAGAGGTTCTCATTCTCCTGCCACTCCTCTTTGGAGTAACTGGATGAAGCGTGAAGGGAGATAAATTGACATGAAGCTAAAGGAAGTGTATGTTTTAGTGCCCATCTTTCTACCTGCACAGTGAATCTGTTCACTTCACTGGTCCAACAGAAAATGACCCCATGGAAAATTGATTATTTTCCTTCAGGTCAGTGAACTGAACTGTCTTGGTTGGGGGAAGATGTCCACAGATTAGGTGTAAAGAGAAACCACCCCTTCTGTGCAGCAAATAGGGCTTGAAATAGAAATCTGTGACACTAGTGGTGATTGGAGCACAGAGAGAACCAGCTACCTGAAGCTCAATTCAGAGAAGAAGGTCAGTCTGAAAAAACAGAAGGCTGCTGCCTCTCCTTTAGTCAAGGATATTCATATTTGGATAGAGGACAAAGAGGCTTTGTCATATGGTGCAATAGGTTGAGGGAGAAATTGACCGTAATCCTTAACTACCTGCAATTAAGAAGCTAAGAACTTCAAAATCCCTTCAAAACCCAAGTACATAAAAGCCATGCTGAACTTAGAATCACAGAATCATTGATGTTGGAAGAGACCTCCAAGATCTTTGAGCCCAACCATCAACCCAAGCCCAACCCTTCTCACTTAAATCTTGTTCCCCAAGGCCACATCTACTCATTTCTTGAACCCCTTCAGGGACAGCAACTCCATCCCCTCCCTGGGCAGCCTGTTCCAGCCCCTGACCACTCTGTTAGGGAAGATATTTTTCCTGATGTCCAACTTAACCCTCCCCGGTGCAACTTGCAGCCGTTTCCTCTTGTTCTACTGCTAATGAGTTGGGAGAATAGGCTGACCTCCTTTTAGGTAGCTGTGAAGAGCAATAAGGTCAGCCTCGTTTTCTCCAGGCTAAACAACCCCATTTCTCCCAGCTGCTCCTCATCAGGAAAGCCCTGTCCTCCAGACCTTTCACCAGCTTCATTGCCCCTCTCTGGACTTGCCTCAGTCCCTCATCCTTGTACTGAGGTGCTCAAAACTGAACCCATTTCTCACTAGTGCTGAGTACACGGGGACAATCTCTTCTCTAGTCCTACTGGCCACACTATTGCTGATAAAGGTTAGGATGCCATTGGCCTTCTTGGCCACCTGGGCACACCTGAGGAAAGGAAAGCTGTAAGGGGCTGTGTCTGTGCTACCAGCAGAGCCACCTGTCCCAAGGCTCAAGGACAGGTACGTGAACTTCCATCAGAGAGGCGTTGTGACGCCTCGGGAAGGACATGCGCTGAGCGCTGGAGCTGTCGTTCTCGCTCACACTGCTCACACTCGAAGCAGCAGGGCTGGCTCCGTGGCTGCTCCCCACGTACTGGGGGGAGACATCAGTCCCCACCCGGCGCTACAGGCAGCTCTTGGCGATGGCAGTTTGCACAGGAAGATGCTGTACCGGGCATGGCCATGGGAGGGAAGTGTGTGCTCAGGCATCGGGTGTCTCGTCGGGATGGAGCAAGCCCAGGGAGGGGGGTCCTTGCGTGGACTGCATGGATCCCACCTTCTAGGCAGGACCTGTGCCTCTGGTACCCAAGCTCAGCCGCTACTAGGCATACACACAGGGATGAGGGGGATAAGGAGAGGAGAGAAGGGGGGGAGCAGTGATTTGCCATGAGCCTGTCACTTCCTGAAGGGAGAGGAGAATGAGATGTGCAACCATGACCAGTCCTGGGAGAACTGGGGCTGCCTGGTCCAGAGATGCTGGGCAGCCAGGGGGCAAATCTCCTTTGAGTTATATCATCACACATGTATGTTGGATCACTAGCTCATACTCCAGTGAGTACATTCAGGCTTGAAGATGGTGATGTTGGGGTGCTTTTAGGAGGGATAGTGAACCTCAAGAGGTCAGCAACGTGTACTTGAAAGGTTTTCAAAGAGAGAGGTGGTTCCTGAATTATTCGAGCAAGCACCCCTGCCTGCTCTCTAACCTTTTGCCTGAAGCCCCTCTCAGAGCCTCCTGTAGACCACACAAGCAGGAACAAGCGGGTCTGGTTGTTAGGAATTGTCAGGCTCATGTTATCCTCACAGTATGGGTGATCTGGGACAGTCTGCCTTTGCCATGTGCTTGTTAAAACTCACCACAGCACAAGGAAGAGGGCACTTGCACCATGAAATATGGCAACTTGAGGCTCCACTAAGTCTATGCCTGCTGCTTCCCTTGGACCTTGTGAGCTGGAGCTGTGTCTGGAGGTATAAATGTGAATTGAATTTGATCTTTTAGTCTGGGATGATACCTGGCAGTTCTGCAGCTGATGAGTTAGGGACTCAGTTCATGGTTCCTACTATATTCCTGCCATGCTATGAAATCAGTCGCTGCTCTTCTGGACTTCTGTTTCTCAGCTCCCAGCAGGGAACTGAGCTCTGCTGTGGGACTCAGAGAGTGCTTTGTGGGGAAATAGAATTGAGATAGTTTCTCTGTAGTTACTTGCCAAGAAATCTGATCAGCAGGGTCCAGTCAGGAACACTGGATTACCTGACCACTGAGTTCCCATGAGTTGGCACAGCAGAGACACATTCTTCTCCTTAGAAGTGTTTTCCAGGGACCTTTTCTCCTCAGGGACAAAAAAACTGGAAAATGAATGAGACAGAGCTCAATTTATTCTTTGTTCTTGCCTCAGAATGAAAACAAAATTCATTCAAGAATAAACGGTTGTCACAGCTCGATGGGGTTGTTGTCACTTCTCTGATCAGTCAGGACGTGACAACTGTGCAAGAGATGTAGGTGTGTGTGGTGGCTGGAGAACGGGGTGGATGCAGCTGCTGGTAGCTGGCTGAGCCTGTGTTGGTCTTGTGCTTCTAAAGCACTTCACGGCTGTGTGGCAGCAAGACCTGTACTGTAGAGCAGGAGCTGCAAGCCTGGCTGGTTGCTGGTAGGAACAGGAGAATGCTGAGAGACCGTGTTTTGTTCAGGATACAAGTGTTGTGTGCCATCTATGGGCTAGGGTGTTGCACAACAGGGGTTGTGGGGTGTGTGCAGGGGCTGAGGGCACGGGGTTGCTGTGCTTGTGGATACATGGGCCACACACTGGGCTGTGCTGGGCTAGGCTGTGCCATGCACAGGGCAGATGTGCAGGGAATGGCTGCACGGAACACTCAAGAGGTTAGTTTGCAGTGAAATGAGGCAAAGAATTACTATGGCAACTGCACTCTTTTCCCTGCCAGATGCCAGCTCTCCTGCAGTAGTGTTTCTGTGTTTCTAAAAGCCCAAAGCTCACTCTCCTTCTGAGAATGGGTGAGGACCATGCTGTCTCCTCTTGAGATGCAGACAGTGATAGGAACTGGGACATGGGGGTGGTTTCTGCACACTCTGTCTTTCAGCAGACAGGCCACTCTCTGGGTACCTGGTAGGTGGCCGTTGCAGTGCAAAGACAGAAGAGGTGTGCTTTGCATTCCTATCATACATTCTGGTTATTGCACTGTATATCCACACAGCTTCTGCAGAAACAGTGAAGTCTGAGCCACTTGGCAGTCCTGAGGCACTTCCTCTGGTGGGGTACCTTGCACCATACTGCAAGAGAGGTGCTCTGTGGAACATCACAGTGAGCAACTTCAACCCTAGCAACACCAGGAGCGCATAGCTCACTAGTGGTAGGTACTGCAAGACTCTGAGGATAGGCAGAAGAACATGAAGCCTCTTTGCACCAAGAGTATTCTCATTTGCTGTTAGTACTCACACAGAGTATGGTTTCTGTTCTTAACTCAGTTGGATCTTATGTCCTGTGCTGTAGCTCCTGGCAAAGAAAACAGAGCTGCATCTTTTAAGTCTCCCATGAGCTAAGGTGCATTCCTCAGAGACCTTATTCCTTTCATCCTCAGAGATCTTATTTCCTTCATCCAGCTCTCTAGGTTTAGTGCTGTGAGACCATATAATCACCTCTCTCCTGTGCTCTTGCTTAAAGGCTTAGAGAGATGGTTGTGGTCTGTGGGGAAATCTTGTAGAGACACAGCTTAAGATGTTTGGAAATGCTTTGTTTGGGGGTGGGGGACCTCCTGCTTGGGGGAGCCACCCTGAACAAACCTGTATGCAAAAGCTAGAACGACCAAACCAAGCAGTCACAGTCCTGTGAAGTGTGTGAAAAGAAGTGCCTCAGGAGACTAAGCTGGTCCTGCAGACCAGCATCGCTTCTGCTGCACCAAAACACTGCAGACACACCAAACACAGCTTGAGGCAAAGGTCTGATGCTTCTCCTCACCTGTGTGCCCAATGCAGAATCGCCCTTTGAGTGCTCATCTTTTCCCTTGAAAAGGTGTTTAAAGCACCAAAGAGCAGGTAGACACCATCAAACAGCTACTGTCACCTTGCAGAGGTCTGGCAGAACAGATAGCCACACTTAAGCACACTCTCCACAGAGCTGATTTGCCCGGTAATGAGGTCTCACCAGAAAGAGTTTAAAATGAAAAAGCAAGGGAATTATGCAAAATAGCTTTGAGTGTATTCCAGGAGATAGTTACATTTTTCATGGTGAAAACCAGTAACAGATCAGTACATGTGCTGTGAACATCTTGTCACAAAATTATAGCACAGGAAGCTTCTGCTGTCTATTCTTGGCAGAGCACTGACCTTGGCTGTTAGATCTCAATTAAGCAAGTGTGTGACTAATGTTTCCCTCTTTCCCACTTTTCTACTGCAAAAAATATTATTCACAGGATCAAACGCTGAATATCTGCACTTACTCTCCACATGGGACTCATGGGTTCTCACTAGGTTTTCTGTGTCACCTGAAAAAACAACCCCGCATTCCTTGTGTGAATTCCAGGGAAAAGAAGTATTAAAGATTTGTGAAGCTAGGGATGGCAGCCCTTCAGCATCGAACGGCCTCTGATGTCCCAGAACAGTGTGCAATGAGGCTTGTAGCTACGGTGGAGGGGTGAGTAGGCCACAGGTATCAGAAGAAGTATGTCACATCTTCACTAATCTCAGCTTGTTCACCTGGGATCTTTCTTGCCTTTCATTTGTCATAGAATCACAGAATGTATTGGGTTGGAAGGGACCTGCAACAAGCAGGGACAGCTCTAACTAGAACAGATTGCCCAGAGCCCCATCCAGTCTGATTTTTCTCTTACTATTTGGTTCTAGGAGAAGGGAAGAAGTGTTGGTGGATTGGACAAGGGCAGTAGTAAGACTGTGCAGGACTTGCCTTGCTGCAGAAGGCTGCTGTTCAAGCTGAGGAGATGTCTGCAGACCAGTTCCACATTCAGCCCAGGCAAATGCCAAAGCATTTAAACAGTGTGCCAAGCTCACATCTCTCCCAGAGCACAATCACAACACCAGGCCAAGAAGGGATTGTCAGCAGCTGTCAGTGGCAGAGGCACCCACAGAAACCTTTGCTGGAGAGGTGTGCTCCTGCTGCTGACAAGTGAGGATAGGCTGTTAGGATGAGTTCTCCCTGCCAGATAATTGTATGTTACTGCCTACAGTTGGGATTCAGGCAGGGAACAGGTCATGTAGCAGCATTTGAGCTACAAAGATTGGGTTGATGGCTGGACTTGAGATCTTGGAGGTCTTTTACAACCTTAATGATTCTATAAATGGGGAAGGCAGTAGGGAAAGGACTGACATTTGTTGCACAAGTTGTAGCAGTACTTGGGGACCAGGCAGGACACACTTGTCTACAAACAGGAGCAAAAGAGATGCCACTCTGTCACCAGCACTGATTAGAATTTGATGGAGCACTGCCAGTGTGAATATGACTGATACACAGTGGAACAAACCCTTTGCTTTAACAGGACCTGTGGTGTTTCCATCTGTCTAGGCTGAAGAGAAACTTCCTTATACTCATCATTCATCTGGGTTTTAAAGTGATTTAAAGTAGTGTGGCTGAAATCTTCCCAATTCCCTGTTACAGACACCTGACAGCACTTCTGTAAGTCAGATTTCATAACGGAAATGAACACAAGCTGACAAACTCAAACCGGTCCTTGCAGGGATGGCACTGTTCTCTGATAGTCTTTACAGGTGCTGGCCTTGTTTGATAAAAGGTTAGACTAACACCTTAGAGTTCAGATTAATCCTAAAGGAATGCTGTCAGAAAAGCCAAGAAGGATAAGGCCCGCATGGATCGAAGTGTGCTGAAGGAAGTGGCAGTAAGACCTAAGCTTGGTCTTAGCCACTGGGACAAGGTAAGACAACACTAGACCAATTCTTTGGTTCTGAAAAGATGGGAGATGCCACATGAACTTGGAGCTTGTCTGCTGTTCAGGATATGTTCCTTCCTTTTTCTTTGCCTGCCTTTACTGGAAGCAGTGGAGCTTTGCAAGAGATAATGGAACAGCATGCTGATTAATGTAACCCAAAGCTGAACGCTTTATTGAAGCCGGCAAAAGCTTCTATAGTTTCTTACCTATTTCTATTAATAATTCTTTGGTTGATTGGTAGGTGTATATGCCTTACACATAGTTGGTTTACTTATGAGTGGTTAACATACATTGTCCAAGCAACAGTCACACACTCTTGGAACATTCCTGAGCTTCCCTCTTCACATCCATGAGTTGTCTTTCTATCTTCTTTCGCATACCACAGTGTCCCCTCTTTCTTGTGACTTCCTCATGACTTTCTAAGTCTTTGAGCCTGTGCAGGGCTGCAGGGCTAACTACAGACTTTGCTCAACATAAAGGAAGTTTGGATCGCTCACATGTCCATTCTCTAGTAAATAATCACCCACAGAGCTTTGTCTTTGTCCTCAGAACAAATTGTTTCCAAGCTTTTTCTTGTATCACTACTGCTAAGAATTTTTTAATCCTCTGCTCAAGTTTACTTTCTTTCAGCTCCATCCCATGATTCCTCCACAATCCCAAGGTTTGTCCAGGTAGTTACCCCCTCATGATCTGCTGTCTTTCCAAAATCTAAATTCTATCTGAAACCAAACTAATTCCAATGCTGCAACAACACCCAGCACCTCTGCCGGGACTGATTGTTTTTAAGCAAGAAGAGTGCTTTGAAGGATGAGTCTCCTTTAAAGGCTGTGCACTCTGCTTGGCCTCCTCAATCATTACAAAATCAATAGCTGTCTCTTGTTGCCCTTCTCCCTTCCAGATCCTGCTCTTTGCTACCTTATTTTGGTTTTAATTTGCCATGGCAAAATTGCAGTCACGGTCCCCCAGTGCTAATTAAGAAACCTATCCATTTAGGAGAAAGAAAACAAAACCAAAACCTTCTTATCTAACCCTTTAGTGCAGAGCAGAGACAGAAATGACTGCTTAGATTATCACCTCTAGAAAGCCAGGGCCTTTATTGATACTTCTGGCCTTCCTCAGTAAATGTAGTTTTAAATTCACCTAGGAGGCTAACGTGAAGTGCTGTTTCCCAATACCAGAAGGAGGCCATATGCTTTTGAGGCCAACTCCCTTTTTACTCTCTATACATAGTTTCCACAAGAACATTTGAAGAGCGTTTCACTGTACCTCATAGAATCATTTAAATTGGAAAAGACCTTCAGGATTATCAGTCCAACCATGAGCCCAACACAGCCAAGTCACCCACTAAACCAAGTTCCCAAGTGCTGTGTCTGCATGTAGGTGTGAACACCACCTCACCTTAGCTCTCCTTCAGTCTTCCTGCTTTGGTGAAAGCTGGCTTTGCTTTTGATCTTCCAGGGGGTAATGGTCCCGACCTAACTTTGGGAAGAGCTTCAAGATCATGGCATAGATTAGCCAGTCTGTACTGTGGGCAAGGGGGTCTTTTTCAGTCCGGTCGGCAACAGTGAGCACTTGAATTAACTAAATAAAGCCTGAGTGCTTGTGGAGGAGGGCACAGCTTCAGTGCCAAGGTGTGCAACTACGGACACACAAAGGGCACAACCACACAGCAAAGCTCAAGGGAATGTCCGCTATGCATGGGGATTTTGTGGAAGAAGACACTGAGCATCATCATAAGAGAAGGTCAGGGACAGAATAGTCTGTACTGACTTGGGAAGTATGAAATGGGAAGTGTCTTCACAAGGTCAAAAATTCCACTGTCCAGAGAAATAAACATTTCCTTTGTTCTGCAGAGAGGGACAGCTACTGCACATTTTTCCAGACTTCATCCCCTCCCTCCAGGGGTGCTGGAAGTGGTTTCTGTGACATCTGTCTGAACACAAGCCCTAGGTGTGAATAAAAAGCACGTATGATCTCTGCTGCACTCCACACACTTACTACCATCTTGAAGAAGTGTTTAGTTGATGAACCTGTGAAGACTCTCCACATAGTCAGCTCCTTCTAAGAGGGGTCATGTACTTCACCAGTGTGGAGTACAGAGGAATGATCACCTGTGGGCCACACTACTTCCAATGCAAGACAGGATGCTGTTGGCCTTCTTGGCCACCTGGGCAAACTGCTGATTCATGCTCAGCCAGCACGACAAATGTGCTCAGGTCCTTTCCTCATAAACAGTTTTCCAGCTGCTCTTTCCCAAGCCTGTAGTGTTTCAAGTACAGGATGCAACAATTTGCCTTGTTGAAGCTCATTCCACTGGGTTTTTGCAGATTGATCCTGCCTGGCAGTTCCTCTGTAGAGCCTCCCTACTATCAAGTAGATCAATACACCCACCCAACTTGGTGTCAGCTGCAGACTTGCAGAGGGTGCACTCAATCCAAGACTAAGTCACCAAGACTATTGATGATGTTAAACAGAACAGTCCCCAATACTGAGCCCTAGGGACACCACTTGTGAGGGGCCACCAACTAGATTTAACTCCATTCCATGTAAGTCCTTGGACCCAGCCATCCAGGCAGGTTTTATCCAATGAGGTGAATGCCATTGCATCCATGAGCACCTCTCCATGAAGGTGCTGTAGGAAACGCTGAAGGCTTTACTTAAATCCAGGTAAACAGTGCCAACAGCCTTTTCTCTGCCCACTAAGCAGGTCACCTTGGCTCACTCAAGCCATTTCACAACTAAGTTCCTGCAGGTTTAGCAAATAATCAGAGGAGAGGGCCCCGCTTTAGGGAAAGAGCACGTGGTGCATGTATTAAACTCTGGAGGCATGGCACGGGAGAAACACTTCCCTGGAAGAAGCTTCAGAGCTCAGTATTCTTCAAGAAAATAAATCACTAGGAAATGATGATACATTCCTTCTGTGTCTCACAGCACTACTGTTCTTGGTTTTCTGTGGTGTAGACAGGAGAAAAGAACTTATTTAGGGAACACTGGAACTGCTTGCCCCCTCCCCTTGAGCCAGTGTTTTTTGGTGGATCTAGCAGGTTTAGGAGCTAGGGTTCAGTCATCCATTCGTTGTTGACATCCTGCCTGTAAAAGAAACTAGCACTGGTAGTGTAGTTGTGAACTCTTGAAATAGGGAAAGGTACTGAGGAGAGAGATTGAGGAAAGGCAGAGGCCCAGGGCATACAATATATGGAAATCTTGTGGGTCCTAGGTTCCCTCCACATGGCACAGAAGAGACTAAGGTAGGGAGCAGGTTTCACTGCAGACCTCAGTTATTCAAAGAAGAGTTAGCAGTGGTGAGTAGGGTTACAAAACAAATGGAAGGTTTCCAAGCCTCACCCAGGCGGTCTGCTGGCAACAGCACTGTTCCTAGGGGAGGCTAGAGGCCTCCAGAGGTCACTTCAGCACTAGAGGCCTCCAGAGGTCACTTCAGCATTTTGGTGGTCCTTTGACTACAGCTATCAGAAGATTACGCAAGGAAACAGCTCGTAGGACCTAAGCTACAACTGGCATAAGTGTATGTATAACATACCTCTCCTCAACTATACCGGAGCGCACATGGACATGTTCTGAGTCAGTGCTCAATTCTTTGTGCAGAATAAAGCTTTTATGTGACAGCCTTTTATGAGGGCTTAACTGGGTAGATAGATGATGGCAGAGTGGTGGATGTGGTCTATCTTGACTTCAGTAAGGCATCTGACAGAGTCTTACATAGCATCCTCGTGGGCAAACTGAGGCAGTGTGGACTGGATGATTGGGTA
>VZRI01010281.1:14867-31118 GCA_013397515.1 Upupa epops
CTGCACTAGTAAGGCCACATCTGGAGTATTGTGTCCAGTTCTGGGCCCCTCAGTTCCAGAAGGACACAGAGCTGCTGGAGGGTGTCCACCACAGAGCAATGAAGATGATGAAGGAAGGAGAACACCTCCCTTATGAGGAAAGGCTGAGGAAGCTGGGCCTCTTAAGCTTGGAGAAGAGGAGGCTGAGGGGTGACCTCATTCATGTCTTTTATATGTAAGGGGTGGGTGTCAGGAGGATGCAACCAGGCCCTTCTCAAGGTCATCTGGTGACAGGACAAGGGGCAGTGGGTGCCAGCTGGAACATAGGAGGTTCCATATAAATATCAGAAGGAACTTCTTCCCAGTGATGGTAATGGAGCATTGGAACAGGCTGCCCAGGGGGGTTATGGAGTCTCCTTCTCTGGAGACGTTCAAGACCCACCTGGATCTGTTCCTGTGTGACTTGGTCTAGGTGATCCTGCTGTGGCAGGGGGATTGGACTAGATGATCTTTCGAGGTCCCTTCCAATCCGTGATTCTATGATTTCTGGGTACCATTTGCTAATAGAAGCACTTAGTTGGTTAATAGAACCACTAACTGGTTTAGCGCACCAGTTTAGTGCGCTAAACTGGTGTCAGCCAGACCTTGTACCTCTTGTTACAGATCTAAATCATTACACCAGATTTTTTCCAAACCAGCTGGTTTAGAGGCATCAGCAGACTCTGGATGACTTGTTACTGGTTTTATTTTAAAATTGTCTTGCAGACAAATTCTCTATCTAAAAGGCCTCCAGCACCTCATTTTTCTGGATCATTCATTTCTGCAGCCTGTGTACTTCTGTTAACCTTTAACAGCCACTACATTCAGATCCAGACAGTTGTTGTGGTTTCACAGGAACTGATTTGTACTTGGAGCACACTGAATTATAGCTCAATTAATTCTGCATCCCAATTAAATGAAAAACAATGTTGTCATTGACAAGTCCCTTCCCTGTGTTAAACGCTCAGGTGCAACACAGAGAATGAGAGTGGCTCATGTGAAAAGATGAAGCCAGATCCAAGCCTCTGTTTACGCTCCATCAGATGGAAGCCAGCTTCATCCTGGACCTGTAGCCATGGCAGTGAAGTATTGTGCTGTTCTCTGGGCGTTCCCCAACTACTTGTCAGAATGACTGGATAATAATTAGTTCAACAAAGCACAAAGCATAGATAGAGGTTAGGTGCACCTTACTATTATCAGTAGGAACATCTAATCTCAAACAGTGAGGAAAAAAGTATCATCAAGCTTTCAAGGAAACGAAGAATTCCTAATGTCAGAATCATTCCAGCAGCAGGCACAGCTGCAGAGGCTCTTCTGCCTGTAAGCTACTGCCTGGTTGGCATACGCAGGAATTGCAGAATGGTTTGGATTGGAAGTGACCTCAGACATCATCTAGTTCCAACCCCCTGCCATGGGCAGGGACACCTCTCACCAGACCAGGTTGCCCAGATCCCCATCCAACCTGGCTTTGAACACCTCCAGGGAGGGGAGCATCTACAGCCTCCCTTGGCAACCCGTTCCAGTGTCTCCAGGTGAGGTCTCAAAAGGTCAGAGTAGAGGGGCAGAATTCCCTCCCTTGCCCTGCTGGTGACAATTCTGTTGATCCAGCCCAGGATACAGTTGNCCCTCCCTGTGCTCCAGTCTGTCAACCACCCCACCCAGCTTGGTGTCACCAGCAGACTTGCTGAGGGGGCACCCAGTGCCACTGTCCCTGTCAACAACAAATATGTTAAACAGCACTGGACCCAAACCAGCCCCCTGAGGAACACCCCTCGTAACTGATGCCCACAGGGACATGGAGCCGTTGACCACAGCTCTGAGTGCAGCCATCCAGCCAATTCCTTATCCACCTAGTGGCCCATCTGTCACATTCCCATCTCTCTATTTCAGAGACAAGGATGTCCTGTACAAGTCAAGGCAGATGACATCAGCTGCTCTGTGCTTATCCACTGATGCTGTAACCCATCAGGCTCTTAGTTGGGTTCAATAAGCTGGACATTCTCCATGACCAGTTGCTACCAGCACTGTGCTGCATTTACTACCATTTCAAAGTGCAGAGGACAACCAGTATGGTTTTTCAGTCTTTGAATCACAGGAACAATGGAATCCAGAAATCAGTAATTGCCTGTCGTGTCATGTATTTGTAGGAAAGTGAAGACTAAAAAATGAGAATCATGAACTTAAACCTCAGCTTTGTGACATGAAGAAACCTGCTACAGTTCTGACCATCTATTTCCATGGTTTGGTCTTGCCTTCATCACTGACTGAGTTGGCAGATCTTGGTTTCCCTCTCAATAACTTGGAAGTCAGTCTTCCTTCCAACTCTCAGGAATGCAAATAGTCCTTTCCCCTTCCCCACATTCAGGCATCACTACGGAAGCTCTCAGCAGGCCTAGGGTACATTTATGCCATAGAATAAGATACTAAAAGCCACATCTTATTATTTCAGACATTCTAGTATTTTATAAGAAATTAATTGCACACATTTATCTGCTATGAAATACACAGCAGACATGCTTTTTCCACAAAGAGATGCTGTCACATACTTAAATTTCTTAGAAACGAGGCAGAAATCCCTCCTTGTTAGGCTGCTGAGGCACTGGGACTGGCTGCTCAGGGAGGTTGTAGCTATTGCATCCCTGAAGTGTTCAAGGCTAGGTTGGATGGGGCTCTGGTCTGGTGAGAGGTGTCCCTACCCATGCAGGGGGCTGGAACTGGATGATCTCTGAGGTCTCTTCCAGCCTACATCATTCTGTGAAAATAGATCTGGATCCTACAGGTAACCACCTCTCTGGAAACTGCATCACAAACCTGGAACTTTCCATATGCATAGCAAGCCTGCAGAGCATAGCAAAAGGAATGCAGCAGCATTAACAATACCCTGAAATAACTAACAGGGAGAAAATTGAAAAGAAGAAAAAGCCAGCTCAAACCTGATAGGGATCTTTAATTTGAAAACCAAGGAGGTTTATTCATTGGGAAAGTGCAACAAATTACCCCAGGTATAGTGCATTCAGCTCCAACAATTAAAATTGCATTAAAAAGCAAATAGGAAGGTCTGAGTCTTAAAGAGGACTGGCACAAAATCTGGTGCTTTTCTGTATTCCAATGAATTTACATCTCTCTGTAGTGATAGTCACCAATTAATTTTTTAGGTACTTAATTTACAACTTCATTCCTTCTACTCACAAGCTATTCTGTTCCTGAAAGATGCTTGCTTGGGACTAGTAACCTGCAGGCACTTCGGAGGGAGCAATGCTGAAAGCACGAGGCTGTGGGGCTCAGTCACATACTTACTGTTGTGAGGTGACCTAGCTGGGAGCTGCTACATATTCTAAATATGTACTGCCCACAATTATTTCTCTCCAAAACCTGAGGTATGCAAAATTAATCTAATTCTACTCCTACCTGGCTTCTGCTGCAGCTGAAGGGGTGCAAATCCTGGACTACAGCAGGTGTTGCTCAAGGGAACTGCTCATCTAAGGTCACTGAACCAATTTTCACTGTAGAGGTAATTCTCTTGAAAGTGCTGCACACGGGCCTCACACCCACAGAGCCTGTTCTTGTTCATACTTGTTACTGCACTTCAGCACAGTGTTACAGTCCCACCAGGATGGTGTTAACACACAGCAGTAATGGACCTTCTGCTAGCACGGTCTGTCGAGTGATTTCACACTACTTTGTGAGCATTGCTGAACCAAGCTTAAAATAATCTGACATCCAGGTATTTTAAAGGGAGCCCTGAACAGTAAACATCTGCAACAGAAGAGTTCATTTCCCAAGCCCCAGTCTTGAACATAGCCATCTTCCAAATTCTTTTTCTGCCACAACCTATTTCTTGCAGCAAGGACTATTTTTTCTGTAGACATTTATTAATCCCAGTACAAGTGACTTCAGCATGATTACATTACTTTCCAAGTCCAGGTGGAGTTTGCCTGTCCAGTCCATTTGTAGCATGATCTCTTGGTCTCAGCTGTCTGTATTTGGTTTATGTCTCTTGGCTGTGCTCCTCTCCTGATGGTGACTGTCATTAGAGGATGTTCTGCTCTTCACATCTGTCTCCGGCTCCTCTGGAAATTTCTGACCCTCAGCCAACACCTGCCGAATAGTCATATTAATGCGGGAAGACTGCAAGTACTTGGCACAGACCTGCCAATCCTCGTCGGAGCTGGGCTCAATGACAGAGTCAACAGGAAGCTCTGAATGAAGTGCTTGGTCCAGACATAACGGCAAAGCTGTCCCTTCAGGGTTGGGGAGGACCCGGGGCACAGCATGGTACAGCAGACGGCTAAAGCCAGACATCACCATGATATCTCCACTGTGCATGAACATTGCTGTTGGAGCTTCCTCTCGCTTCAGGCCCCCAAGCAAAAATATTGAGGACTGCCCAAAACTAAAGATGGAGAGTGGATGAAGAAAAAAACCAGATTCAGATAGAGAACAACTGTACAGAAAGAAAATATTAGCAGCTAAATCCCAAATAAGCAGCAGATGGACTCCTAGTAATAACTTTACAATATGGAAAAGAGCCTTTGAGGCCTGGCTCACGGTATTCATGGTCTGAGCAGCTGCCCTGCCAGCTTTGAAGTTCTGCTTCATTTCACCCTTGCCTTTTAGTCCCCAACTGCCACTCTGGTGCTTTAAAACAGAACTGTGTTCCAAGCAGAGAGCTCTTCTACTCCAGGAGCTGCATTCATTCTATCCAAGCAGTCATCAAAATAAACTATGCCCTTGAGCTGTAGCTTCCTACTATTCAAATCTTCAGGGAGTGAAGATCATATAAACAGCCAATTAGCAAGCGACACCATACCTGGGCAACTTCCTATCATGCAACCCCCAGAAAAAGTCATCAAACCTTCCACAATGCTCAAGTGCTCCCCTTGACTCACCTGAATGATAAAAGAGGTCGAGAATGGTCTAGTTCAGACTCATCCACATGAATTCCCAGAGAAGAATCAAAATGATAGTAGTTCAATATCCCCGCTTGGGCTTGGAAACCCCAGAACCCACAGGCCGCAGCAACTTGTTCTGACAGAAATGCAAGGTCTGAGGGGAAAGGAGTGTGGTGCTTTGCTGAGTACATCTGCAGGAAGGAGAGTAAAGAAACAAACCAACAACAAACCACACCCAGAACACCAGAGCAGTAAATACATTTAGAAACAAACACTGAATGAGACCTCAGAAGTTTAGCTGGTAGCCATGTAGAAGGACATCCTATCTGGTTGGAAAATTAGTACACCACAGGCACAACCACAGCACATTTACCTTATTGTTTCATTCTGGGCATATGCCTAAACTGCCAGATTTTCCATTAATCATAGAGTTAATAACTGTATCTGGATGACAATCCTGAAGTCTGTAAGATTAGTATCAGCATCCTGAGGATCTGCTAACCTGAAGCTGCCAACAGAAAGGCAGTTCTGTATTGCATCAGCAGAACTCTGAAACGAGCCCCTTGGCTCCATTTTGAGGGATAAGACAAATTGGAATCAGTTGCAGAACTGCCTTTTCTCTCTTCCATGAATGATTCTGAGACAATGGGAAGAGAAAAAGTTTTTATTAAGGCCACCCAATAACAGGCTGAGCTGGTAACTATAAGGCTGCAGGCAGATTTGGCTAAGTATCTGCAGAGTATTGGTAAGACTGTGTCTTCACTTTGCCATCCTTCTTTAGCCTTCATCGGACTCAGTCTCATGGAAAAGTTTGGTCAGAAACCCCAAATAGCTGTTAGTCTGTGAGACTGTACTACCCTGGTTCAGACTCTTAAGCTCAAAAGTCATACCTGCAGCAGTCTCTTTCTGCTCTCTCTCACTTCGCCAGAGAAGGAGCAGTTGCTCAGAAGCAAGGTCATTCTCACCGTAACCAATTAAGGCTGCTTTTGTGACCAACCATTTTGGTAGAGTACAAAATGCACCTGAAACAGTCATGGGTCTAGAGCTGACTGTATACTACTGTGTTATCTTTCTCAGGAAAGAGCGCAGCAATCAGCTTTCACTGTTAAATACCTCACAGTGAACTAAAACAGATTAAAATGTTCTTACAGGTGAGGTTTGTTAAGTCTTTCCTCGACTCTGTTCTGTACAACTGTGAGCATTTGATTCCACGATAACCTCTCTCTCTGCCTTTCTGACTGATGACAGCTAAGAAAAACAGTGGAGTATTTGATTTCAATACCTTAGTATCCCAATTATAATGGTAACCAAGAGTCACCCAGCGCAGCTTCTCCAGTAAGCTTTTGGGCTCCCATTTACTGGAACCTTTCTTTCTGCAAAGACAAAACAAAAAGAAAACAGGATATGTGAAAAATTTTAGAGGGGTTTTCAGGTAGGTCAGCATACAGTAATGAGATGAATTCATCCACATGACAGCCTATCGAACCATCAATGCTAAACATTTAGTTTTCACTGCCATCATTGTTTAATCTTGGAAATTAGTTAATGCTATCTGTGCTAGCTACAGGGACACTACCAGCTGCTGTCCATTGGAAAGGTGGTGTTTTCAACTTGGTACATAATAGCTTGTGGACGGAGACAACACAATAAACTCATGCAGATTTAGAAGCCAGAATTAAAGCCTCTCTCTTATAAAGATGGCCTGAGAGAGTTGGGGTTGTTCGGCCTGAGGAGGAGAAGGCTAACAACCTTCCAAATCTGAAAAGGGGCTGTCACAAGGCTGGGGAAGACTGTTCACAAGGGTAGGGAACAATAGGATGAGGAGTCATGGTTTGAAGCTGGAAAAGAGCAGATTAAGCCTGGACATGAGAAGAACGTTATTTCATCTGAGGGTGGGGGATCCCTGGAACAGGCTGCCTAGATAGGTGATGGAGGCCCCGTCCCCGGAACCATTCAAGGTCAGGGTGGATGGGGCTCTGGGCAATCTGTTCTAGTTAGAGCTGTCTCTGCTTGTTGTAGGGGGATTGGACTAGATGACCTTTGGAAGTCCCTTCCAACCCAGTACAGTCTATAATTCTATGAATTAAATATGTGCTATTTGAGCACCACAAAGTCCATGAAGAGCTACAAGGAAAACTATTCTAGACACTGAATGGAAAATTGTAAGAAAGATAAAAGATTCACCTGACAGTGAGCTGCAGAATACTGCAAAGGACTGTTAGTTCTACCACTTGGCAGATTTACAAGACGACCTTGTAACAGGCTGACTTGACGTTCGATGATAAGCAAGACTGTCCTAGCTATGACCACACGCTTCTTTTTACTTCAAGAAGTCTAGATTGCAGGTGTCTCCTATTGAGAACGGACAGGAGAAGATGGTCAAGTGACAACCCTCATGCAGATGGATTCAGTAGTCTAAAGTCACCTGCCAGTTTACCATTCTTCCTTGACAGTAGTGGCAGGAGAAGACATCAGAGATGGGCTTGTACTAAGGCCTTAAAAAGGTGAAGAGTACTATGATAGTAACCCAAATGGAGACATGCTAGTGATAAATCCAAAGAAGGACTGTGTTCACCTTCTAGTCCACTTATTCCAGCTTCTTTTCTCAAGCCAAGCCACACATTACAACAAAGAAAGAAAAGGCAAGTGTACTCAAAACATCATGATAAACCATATCACCAGATGTTCTCATTTACATCCTCATTGGTTCAGCAAGACAAGCTCTCCACACAACAAGATTCATCTTTGTGCTGCCACAGTCAAGTCTCAGCCAATAATGTGCATTTAATGGACATGGGACACTGTCCCAAATTAGGGGAAAATAATGCCCAAAACCAAAAGGAAAGGCAGACAGGTCTTGAGTGGTCTCGGGTAGAATTTATCAGGCAAAAGAAAACAGCTCCTGGAAACAAAAGAGTTTATTGGATCTCCATCTAAGCACACAAAAAGAAGAAAAAAAGGCCCAAGTAGATGACAGAAACTCTGTCACAATGCCACTACACACATTCTGAGAAAAAGAAATGGACAAAGCATTCATTAGCAGTCTTTGATTTCAGGTCTGTTCCCCTGGGGAAAGGGACATACACAGTGCACAGTACAGCAGCATCAGAGGAGACCCACCCAGGACACTTCAAACCCCAATTTCCCAACATTGTGCCAAAGGTTTAAGAGTTACAAATCTTCAGTTTGTCCTGCATGAACAGTTCTGCCAAGCTGAATGACCAAGTGGCCTTCTGGGCTCCATACTCTCAATAACTCAGGGCGGTCCCAGAGTCTTTTTCAGCGGCAAGCTATGAAAAGGCTTCTCTTCCTGTTGTCCTGTAAATCAGGATGGTGGTGGCTGCATGGCCCAGCTACGTCAGCCAACCAGCAGAGGACTCCCTCCTCCTTCAAAGGGTTGGGCTTTCGGCTTTTTTTCCCCTCTTTAGGGCTAGCTCACCAATCCAGGCAACTCCAAAGTAACTGCTCCACTAGCCATGGGGAACTGCTCTGCCTCCCTCACCCTCTAAAACAAATCATACACTATCTTGGGAATAAAAGGAAAGAAGAGATGATATGAAAACCTGTTTTTTACCTAACCTAGAACAAACACTCAGCTTGTTTCTGCCCTTCACCTGTGCCATACCTTCATCTCTGCAGCTAAACCAGTAAAAAGCTGGTTTCTTTACCTTCAGTAATTGTCATGATTCACTGATTACTGGAAGGAAGTCACCTTTCTGGTTTCCATCTGTCACAGGGTAAGAGCGATGCAATTACTGTACTGCAGCAGCAGCGCAGGATGCATTAAATACCTGCTGCTCATAACAAACCAGGGATGGTAGGAGCAAACAACACAGCTTTCAGAAAAGCTCTTCTCTATGTCTTTCAATAAATAAACATTTTGAGCACCTCTTTTCCAAGTGCCTTTCTTGCTATTTCTGCTCACTTGGAAGACTCAGGCAAGTGCTCAATTAAACTGCCAGTGTTTCTGCCAGTCACTATTCTAACAAATACTGTCTTGAACTAACTTGAATTCAGCTACTAATTAACCTCTGCTGTGACCACTCTGTGCACACTGGAGTTGCTGCTAGGAAACTGCTACTTCTTCAGCTTAACAAAGGTGTCTGAGTTTCAGTAACTGTTAGCCTGGAAAACACAAGCTGGGGCACAACTGCTCTCCTATGTGCAAATGTTCAGAAGTCTAAATATTGGTTTTATTATGCTATTTATGTATCTTGTAGATGTTCCCAGTATTTCTTAAGGACAATCTCAACGTGTGTGTTGCACAAAGACACTGAAGTGGAAGATGAGAGTGTCAAGAACTCTGGTCACTCCACCACATGAAACAAACACGAAGCACTGAAATCCACAAGGTAACAAGTTATCCAAAGAACAAAAAAGACTGTACACTGCAAACAAAATTCACCTTGTATGTATGTTTAGAGGTGACTATAAATAACTCTTTAAAACTTGGACTTTAAACACTTCTACTTGGCTTCAAAACTTGGACAAATCATCTATTAACTTCTAAATCACATACACAAAAGGCAGCAGCATCAGCCACACAAGCCTGAACCAAGGAAATACTTTGGGAAATTAAAAGAACCAGTTGTCTTGAGAAGTTCAAAACAGCGCATGTAACAACCATTCAGTGACAGTACACTAGACCTGACATCTGACTGGGAAGAAGAGATGGCATGACCAGGTAATTGCCCTGCAGACTACACTTTGAGTGCTGGGTTCAGCTTTGGTCCCCACCATACAAAAAAGATGTGGACAGGTCCAGAGAAGGACTACAAATACGATGAAAGGACTAAAAGCCCTGCCATATAAAGAAAGGCTGAGAGAACTTGGTTTGTTCAGCCTTAAGAGAAGCTTAGGGGGGACCTTATTACCGGGACATAAGGGGTGGCTGCCAAGAAGATGGAGACTCCCTTTCCACTCTACGAGGAATGTCATAGAAAAGACAAGGGGTGACAGATATAAGTTACTTGTGAGGAGATTCTGTTGGACACCAGAGAAAAATTCTTCACTGTAAGAGCAATTAAGACACCAGAATGGTCTTCCTAGAAAAGTGGTGAATTCTGCAACTTTAGACAGTTTTAAGGCTCAATGTGACAGGGTGCTGGCCCATCTTATTAAAACCAGATTTATACATCTTAATGGTTTGGACTGCAATGATCCTTGAGGTCCCTTCCAATGTGATGCATTGTGATGCTGTGTGATATCATGAATTGCCTCAGAAAAACTGGCACCTAGAGAGACCTTCTGGTACCACTTGTAGCTCAGCTTAGGAAGCTTCCAAGCCTGTGACACCAGCCAGGGTCACTATTTTACATTGACAGATGGCTTTGGAATCACTTGCTACTCGAAAATTCCACCATGAGTATGAAAACAGAGAATTGACAAGGATGAACATCAATCCATGGAAACTCCATCTTCAGCTTGGCATGTCTCACTCTATCTGTATACATTGCCAGCACATACATAATCATTCTTCAGCTCCCCTTCCCTGCTGACTTTTCTTAGACCTCCTCAGAGCTGAGACCTTCTAGCAGTATAAGTTCTAACCATCAATGGTTATTGTAGACTCACCTCAGCTGCTCCTTGCTCTGTCCCCACAGGTCACGGGTCTTCTCAGGAGCCATGTGCAGGTCCAGGTTGCAGACATTGGGTTTCTGGGGGTATAGCTTGAGACACTGCTTCACCCAGTGACGCTGACAGCCCGGAAGGAAAGGGTTCAGTATGAAAATAAAACCTGACCACAGAGAAAAAGGGAAAAGATGGGAAAAAAGTCTGAGTAGGCATTTCTCCATTTCTTCTGAAGCTACAGTAGGGTCTGAGGTACTGCAAAAACATCCTAGACATACAGTCACTAACTCTGAGTGTAAGCTGATGAACTCTATTAACAGATCTGACTAGTTAAAACCTCTTGTTTTTTCAGGTGAAACAACTGGTGGTGACAATGCAAGAAGGCAGGGTGGGCAGTCAGCACTAGGCCCAGGAAAAGATGACAATAAAGACACATCTCTGTAAGTCACACTGATCACAGGGAGACAAAAGAGTACAAATTTGGAAAGTTGGTTCCTTGGAGTAAAACTGATTTTTAAATGATTCAGCAAGACTTTTTCTCCTGAACTGCGTGAACTCATTCTGGCCTATTTTTTCTAGGTTCCAACCTAACCTTGTGGCTGCCTCTAAATTCGTAACATCTTGACGGTATTTTGAGTGTCACTGACTGCAGAGTGTGGTCTGTGGGTTCAACAAGTCTCTAGTAATGTAACCCAACCTCTCACTTGCTTCACGCTCATTTCCAAGTAAATTCGGATATATCCACCTTAGTATTTTGGTATGGCAGTCTTCAGCAGAGGGTATTAAACTCAAGTTCTATGCCAAATTACTTGTTTCTGTCTACTCTGTGATTATTGCTAATGAATAAACACATACCTGCACATCAGTTTAACCAGACACATAAGGGTTCAAATGTGTTGCTTGGCAGACATGCACTGCAATTACGTGGTCTCTATCGTAACAGGCAAAAGGCCTTAAGGTCTGCCATCACCAGGAACAGAAACTTAACTGGAGTTCTCCCCCCCAGCACCCTAGGGGTGCTACCTTCCAGGCTAGGGTCAGTAGTGTTAACAAATGTGTGACAGGAAGAAGGTACTAATCTTTATACCATCTCTCCTGCAAGAATCAAGCCGTCTTCCAAAGACTGTTGTAATGGTTTAGGGAGAGGGTCTAAATTGGTTTGGGTTGGCGCCTGTAGGTCAAGCTCAACAACCAGCTCTCACTGAGAGTTCACCAGGCAATGAAGCAACTTTGCTAAAAAAGACAACAGTTTATTGAACCCATCACCAATAAGAAAAAAAAAAATCACCACATAAGTAAAAGAACGAAAAAGGTAAAACAAACTGTACACAATGCCATCACACACACTCTGAGAGAAATGGGAGACAGCTATCACATCGGGTTTTGGCCTTAGATGAGAGCTCTGGGACAGAAGAGTGTACACCAACACTCATAACCACAAAAGCCACCACACACACGCATGCTCGCACCTCACATTCCAGAAGAGACAGAGTGGGTGGGGGTGTTGCAGGAATACAGCACAAAGTATACATTTGCTGCTTGTGGAAAAGTTCCTTTTCCCAATCTTCATGCAGACACCTGCACTCTGTGAGGTCTCTAGCATACTTCTAGCTCCTATCGGCTTGGAAGCTCTTCTTTGAGGCTACAGCAGCGTCAAATGTGGAGGATACAACAGGGTTCCAGACTCTCTCTGTTTGCCAAAGGCCTAGGAAATAGGTATTTGTGACCTCTCTTTCTCTTACTAGAGGTTTCTCTCAGTCTCTCTCAGTGGCAGAGTATACAGGATCTTCGTCAGCCCCGTGGAGATGAAGACAACAAGGCCCTGGTCGCATGGAGCCACACCTTAACAGGCAAACAGGCTTTACGGGGTCTCATCCAAGGGCTTTACACAGGCCTTATGCAGAGCTGCCCTTTTTCCCCTGTGGACAAGCACCAAGGGAGGTAGAGGCTTAAGAGCTCACCTGTCTGGCATCTTCAAAGGCGTTCCCTGTGGTAGCGTGGCTTTGGAGGAGTCACCCTTACTCCATCCCACTGCCAAGGACAGGAACAAACTGGTGATGGCTTTTATGTGTCTGAGCACTCAGCAAAAAGAGAGAAGGGCTGCAGGTCCACCACCGCCAAAAGGGGTTTGTGTCTACCTAGAGTGTCTCCACTCTAGGTAGCCTGTTTTAGGGATCCCCCACCCTCAGATTCAAATCTTTTTCCTCCTGTCCAGCCTCAATCTGCTCTTTTCCAGCTTCGAACTGGACAATGGGATATTCATCCTCCTCACACTTACAGATAACATTAAATTGGAGCAACAGTGGATATGCTGGAAGCGACTGCTGAGAAACAGAAGGAATGGGTCAGAAACCACCTCAGGGAGTTCAACAGTAATCATCTAGCACCTCACACATGCAGTAGTACAGCCTGACGACCAGAGAGCAGCTCTTAAACCAAAGGAGCTGTGTGTCTTTGGGGATGAACTGTGAATGAGCCAGCAGGGCACCATTGCAGCAGTAACCACTGATTACAGACTGGCCTATGTTAGCAATAGCTACCTACAAGTACAGTAAAAGCAGACAAACACAAGGGTGGAACAGATGCATAGAGAGGCAGATCTCCAAAACTCTAACAAAGCTCTAACTTTCAACTTGACCCTGCTTTAAACAAGGAGCTGGACTAGACTAGACTTCAGATCCCTTCCAACTCAACACCTTTCTGACATTCTACCAGTAGACTTGCAAATCTAAGAACCATTTCCTTAATGATACTACTCTGTACCTTGAGTAATAGAAGAGGATCTTACTTACTGTACTCAGTGCTCTGCACCAGCAAGCACATGCCACACCTCAGCCCCAAAATGACTGTATTCCAGTCATTTAATTTTCATGAAACACGTCAAGGAAAAATAGGAAAATATAAAATCTGTATCAAAGATAACGGGAATACATGCTCACAAGTGATGGTCTGGTTGATCAGAAACTGAAATGGCCCTTCTGTTCTCACCCTTATGTGTATCTCCATTCCCCACTCTCTAGCCAATTTCTGCATCCTCCTGCACTTAAAACACCATTACCTTACACTCAGGCACAAAACACCTTATTCAGGCTCGGCAAGGAGGACAGGATGGAAGATGCCTGAACCTAAAGCAGTAAGGCTGTGATTAATCTTCCTTGAAATGAGAAGTACCTACCTGGATATCCATGGAGGCCATAGGCTTTCCACTGGTTAACTGGCCTTAGTCCTGCTCTGCAGGCATCTTGATCACTGACTGAAGAAACACTGAGCTGTGATCTGAACACCTGGAAAGAACAGATATGGTTTACAAAAAAATTAGGAAGAAATAGGAAATTTATCCCAAACCAGCACTTACAGGATACAAGACAGAGTGCTAACACATTTCCAAGGGAATTCTTGTGAAAAAGCCAACTGTACCACTGTGTCTAAGCTACTGTGTCTAAGCTACTGTGGCCAGAACAGGACATGCTGCTAACAGCTGGCATGTGTACCCAGCAGAATCAAAAGGTACCTGCAGTTTTCACAACACTTTGGAATAAGAAAGGATCTTGCACCAGCGAGAAGAAATTTGTGACTGTTTGGCCATTTCCACAGGGCAGCCTGCTAATTTATAAAATACCCTGGTAATTATCAATCTCCATTACAGTGCAATATTTAGCATGGAGAGCACTTTAGACCTTCAAATAATGTTCTAAACAGAAGATGCTTCTGATCCCATAGGACAGATGAATATTCTCCTCTGTAATTTACATAAGGATAAGCACTACAGCAATTAAGTAGTCGAAGTCATCTGAAGGAGTGTAGAAACTTCACAAATAACTCACTGCCACTTCTGTTTACAACAGAAGGGTCAGGAGCCCAAGGCTTAACAAGATCTATTTCCTTGCTGTACTCTGGGATGACACCAGCACAGGTATTTAGACTGCAGTAAGCAAACATTTGCTAAAAAAAAATTAACCTATCTACTGTATTAACAGTCCTTCCTTTTCTTCCCTTTGAATTGGGAACCACCTTAGGCAGGAGAGAGGCAGGTTAGCTTTATTCTAGCTTAGTCTGCCAGTCCAGCTGTCCTTGTGGCTGGCAAACATACAGGCCTGACGAAGGAAAAAGCTGGTCAGGCATAGAGGGAATAAGCAGCCAGAGACTTGCGAAATTATGACAATTTAAAAATGTGTATGAAACAAAGGTCATAGCACACAGACTCTGCAGTGGTGAAACTGTACATCAGTCGCTTTGCAGGTTGACAACTCTGGTTGGTATTTTCAAGGAGCAGGTCTAAACTACGTCCACAGAGTTTGCAAAAAAGCCTCTAAGACAGGGCAGCAGCTTCTGGCAAGATGTTCAGCTTCGTCACTTTTTTATTTCTCTGCCAAAAGCAGCTTTGTGACTGACAGCCCTGAAAATTTTAGTTTAGAGTCCTGCCCTCAGAAGATCCCCATGAAGGCTCTTCCTTTGACTAAGGCTCTGCCACCTTTCTGCCTTCTCAAACTGTTTTCACACCAAGGTGCTGTCAGGGCTTGTGGAAAACAGGAGCTCTCTACACTGAAGAGCTGCATGTCCTGGATCAATGGATAAGCCTGGCAGCAGGGCAGCTGAGGTACCTTAAGCTTGGCTACAGACTTGCATCAGTTGAAGGATTTCCTGACAGATAACAGCAGGAACTGTGTCAACCTGCCCAGCTTGTGGGTGCTCTGAAAGGGAGAGGAAATAAAAAGTACTTCTAACCTGAAGGAAAGAGGAATAAGACACTTTCACTATTAAGCTATCCACAGATCTTAGATATTAACAGGCACAAAAGCAGTGATAAGGAAAAGGGTAGATGTCTGTGATGCTCCGAAGTACAGAGAACTCTCCTGAATCACTAGTGTGCTGGAACTCTTTACTTGATAAAGGATCACTGCAAGCTTCAGAAGAGTTGAAACGGTAACAACTCCCTTGTTTAACACTAACACTATGGGCCAGGTTTTCTGTCCTGTTCACCGTACCACAACAGGCAGAAAACCAGGCTGTGCACCTGACCATGAAAAAACATCAGACAAAGCTTCACTTTAACTGTACTCACCCCTCTCTTTTTTAACACTTCAGCAGTTATCCACCATCCTTTTGTGAAGAAACAGGAGTTCAAACAGAGTTCATCACGACATCACAAACTACTAACCACGACAGCTACACCCACACCAAGTGCCCAGGGGCCCCGAACGAGTCCCCCGTGCCGCGTCTCTGCCCCCACAGCAGCAGGGCCCACCCGCCAGCTGCTGCCTCACAGACTTGAACTGGGTTGGAAGGGACTTCGGAGACCATCCAGTTCCAACCCCTGCTATGGGCAGGGGCAACACTCACCAGACCAGGCTGCCCAAAGCCCCATCCAACGTGGCCTTGTACACTCCCAGCGATGGAGCAGCCACAATCTCTCTGGGCAACCTGTTCCAAGGCCTGAGCGCTCCCACAGAGAGGGATTTATTCCAGTCGTTAAATCGAGGGGATTAGGGCTGGAGAACGGCCTGTGCGAGCCGGTACCTGCACACCATAGCGTCAAGAGCGACAGCTGGAGAGAACAGCGGCAGCACCGCCACGGTCCCGCTGCGGGCAGGATGGACCCGGAGCGCAGCGAGAACAAAAGCAGCTCCGCGTTACCTGCCCCCCCGGCACAGAGAAGTCCACCACAGCTCGCAAGTCCACCGCGTCGCGCTGCCGATAGAAACGAAAGAGCCGGCGGAAAACATCCTCTCCCCCGTCCCGGGTCAGCGCCGCCGCCATTTTGGCCCGGCTG
>VZRI01010281.1:31170-49467 GCA_013397515.1 Upupa epops
AGCAACCAAGATGGCAGCGGCCAGCGCGGCGCGGGCGGTCGGGCGCCGCTCTAGGCGGCTCTTCGACATCTTCGTGGCCGAGGTGCCCTGGACTGTGTCGAGCAGTGAGTCCGCGCTGCTCCTGCGTAGCGCTGGGGCTGGGGGGCTGACTGGGGAGGGAGCGGCCCCGCCGCGGGGTGTTGGGACCGTGTAACCGCTGTGCGTTTCCCCGCAGAGGAGCTGAAAGAGTATTTTTCCCAGTTCGGGACGGTGCAGAGGTGCCAGCTGCCGTTTGTGAGTATTGCCCATCGCGTCTGACCGGGAAAACGGGGCAAGGCCGCCCACTGGTGCTGGCCGGGCCTCGGTGGCGCCGAACGTGCGGCCGGGCCCTGCCTCGGAGACGCCTCCCCCGTTCCCTCGAAGCTGCTTTCTGGAAGCCTTCTCATGTACAGCAGCCGGGTTTTAGGTGCTCATCGCCCTCGGTTTCTTCTGCCAGTGTGTGCGAGCTGTGGGCCTCGCTGAAGCTTTCCATAGGCTGTGAAAAAAGCTTTAGAAAGTACAGCCCTCGGGCCAGCTGATGTTGCCATTGATGGATGATTAACTTGAAAGTGGTTTGAGCTCTCGGTGTCAGCCCTTTTCTGACCAAGTGCTTATGCTGCAGCTCTCACTGGCCTAAAAAAATCTCCCCAGTACAGATAGGAATGTACATTCTTAATCGGCTCTAGATTCATTTCCTTCCAGAGTGTGGGACTAATCCAAAACCCCTGACTCCTTCAGGATGTTGCCAAGACTGTCAGCTGTTTATGCCTCTGCCATATAGGTTATTTATCCCCTGAGTTCCTGGGTCAGGGATAATAGATGTTAGTGCAGCTTCTTAGGGATAAGCGGTCAAAAGTCACTCTTGCGGATAAACTGCAGGTCGTCACTGAAGGAGTAGAGGGTTTTTTGCTTTTTCATGTGAAGTAATGAATGGTCTGTTAAATTAAGCTCAGGGTGTAGTGGACTTCAATAAGTGAGCTCATGGGTTCACTGTCCGTCGAGAACTAGTTTGGAAAAGGAGAAGACAGTCAACTTCTGAACACTACTTAAGCCTGCAGTGTTTTGCTTTGCTGCAAAGATGGGCAGCTTACCATGCTCCCATCGTTGAGTGGAGCTGAACACTTTTTTTTTGGGTGTACGCTTTGATGTGATTACCTTGGGACTATTCCTTAATGAGCGCCAGTGGGAACATATGCCAGTGGCGTAAGGTATCGTAATGAAAATGTACTGAAGTCAGGCAGTGTCAGTGTGGTGCCTCCTAGGTGAAAACTTGAGAGATGCTTGGAAGTGCTGCCAGTCCTGCTTGGTGGGTTAGGAATCAGAGCTGCTATGAACTGTGATGGGAATCAGAGCTGGCGTAAAAGGCATTTTGCTAGACCTGGCTTTTCTTCATTCTCTTTATCAATAGCTGTTTCTTTGACCTCGTAAATGATCCCTACACGTAACTCTTTTCAGTGCAGTTAGTGCTCATCATCTCCAGTTGCACCCTGCATTCTTGGTGCTTTGAGCAGGTGCTTTACCATGCTGAACCCTTTTCCAGTGCTGTGGTCGGCTTACTTCAACTCAGCCAGCCATTTAAGTGCTAGTTCTGTTGTGACTGACTTAACAGTAGATAGCTACTGCAGATTGAAACAACCGACTCTTCCTTACTGCAGTCATCAACTATAGCTTAAAATCTTAAATTTCATGATGGCTGGATTTAAATTTCAAAGGATACAGAACTGTCTCTGCTAGGACCCTACATGCTGTCAGTGAGATGAACTGTCTTAAAAGTATGGGAGGGGAAAACCTTTGAAACAGCAAGTCTGCCCATTTTTCTGATTTCTGAACCCTTCAGTATCTATGAGATGATTCTCACAGCCTATGTGAGTATTTTTTACAATAATTATATTCTGGTTTTTTTTAAACTTGTAACTAGGACAAAGACACAGGTTTTCACCGACGTTGTGGCTGGATTAAATTCTCAACTCGCCAAGATGTCCAGAATGTGATTCAGAAGGACTCGCACATACTTGAAGGTGCCAAGGTGAGATGCCAACTCCTTCAATGAAGTAACGTAATATGTTGACCTCTGTAACTCCATCTTTGGTTGGACACAGCAATATGAAAATATTGCCATATTTGATCCAAATATGATAAAGCATTTAAACAATTATTTTATAAACATAAAAGCACACAAAGATTTGTTTAGACTTAGGGAGGCTTTAGATATCCCCTCCCTGGAAGTGTTCAAGGTCAGAATGGATGGGGCCTTGAGCAAGCTGGTCTGGTTATAGGTGTCCCTGCCCATGGCAGGGCTGGATGATCTCTGAGGTTCCTTCCAACCTAAACTATTCTATGATACCCCCATGTGAACTCTGCTAGTTGGGGTCTGAGGTCAGACACACATCATACAGATGGTTCAGAGATCACAGCAGCAGACATCAGAACCTCCTGTTGTGGTCAGCTGAAGGCATATGAATGCAGCAAAACTGTTCAGTAACTGTCATCCAACTAGTTATTCTTTGTACAGGTTGCTGCAGGTGGATTCCAACACTGAGTGGTGGATGTTGGCTTGTAAGGGGAAGATGACAAGAGTGTAAAGCTAGGCTTTGAACTTCAGTGAAAATTTGTTTGCTTCAGCTTTCTTTTCACTTGTGTGTTTTGAGGTAACTTTACAGTAGCTTCAGGGTAGCTTTTTTCCACTTGGTGTCTCTAGCATTTTAATTAGTAAAGGAAAAAACATGCTTTGCTCTGAGATTGCCATAGGCTATGGTATCAAGAGACTGTGTGTCGTCAGGTAAAATCTTGGTCTGGTACCATACACAGCTTCACATCTTCAAAAACAGCAGCTGCTTCTGACACAAAATGCACGAGCACTTCTCCCACTTGGATCTAGGCTAGGTTTAGACAGTTCCCTGCCATTAGTTCCACTGGAAAGCGCAAGCTTCCTTGATGCATTCTACTGATACAATTAGCAACTGCTGTGCAAACTACTCAACTTTCTACTCAGGAGCTCAGCATTTGTAGTTATGACTCATGAAACAGAATCTGTTTGAAATCTCTCTTTGTCTTCCCATCTGAATGTTTCAGAAGATAAAAAAACCCAAAGTGTTGTTGCCTACTAATTTGGGTGAATTCCACTGTTTGCAGCTCGCTGTCAGACAGCAGGCCCAGAGAAGACGCAGTCAAAGAAAGAGCGAAAGCGAGTGAACAGAGGAAGGAGGCTTTATTTCATGAAATGTAAAGAAACTAGAATAAAGTTTACTGAGAAACTACGAATGAGTATTTGTTTTCAAACAGAACCCATCTGTTTCTCTGCCTTGTTCATATAAATGAGTACTGCCACATTAGAGAAACACTGACTCATAAACTCCCTGGCATCTATCACAGCCTAGGACAGTAATTATATACAGCAAGAAAGCTTTTAATAGTCCAAGCTTCAGCCACCTACTAAAACTGAAGGTGTAGGGAGGGGCTGTGTTCTTACCCTGAGATGCCAGGTAACAGGGAATACTCAGAGCACTTGCTAGAGAATAACTACTTTAGATGTTTCACCACTGGTCACCATTCCTTGCCTCTCCAGAGGCAGCAGTACTATGCAGAAATAATTAAGACGTGTAAAGATATCTATCAATACAACAGTAGTTGGGAACTGCTATGTTACAACCCCATCCCCCTGTACAACTCTGATACTAAAATGCCTTTTGCATGAAGTCCAAGGCTGGAGTCCATTTCTCTACCTCTCAGGAAGTAGAGGCATTTAGTCCTTCCTCCTCTTTTTGCTCTCATGTTCATGTTCTTTAGGGCGGCTATCCGATGGCCGTTTAGAACCACCATGTTGCTTAGCTTCCTCCAGAAACTTGTCCAAACCAAATGGATCCTCCTCAAACTGAACTGGGCCATCTCTGCCCCTTCCTCTGCTACGATCTGAGTTAGAAAACTCTTTGTCAGGAACAAACCTGCAGGAGAAGTGGCACTTAGTTAACTGTAACTTCAGACTGCTCATTAAGAGTATTTAACTTTATCTTCTTACCTATTTGTCTTGATTCGTGCCTCTAGATCATCACCGTACATGTCTTTATCCAGATTTTTACTTGGTCTGTAGATGCTTTGGGCCATGTCCTTGCCACTTCTCCACGGCTGGTCATAAACATTATAGATTTCATCCTCTCCTCCAGCAAAGCCACTGTCCATACCCTGTGAAAAACAAAGAAGAGCATAATGTGAGCCTGCAAAACTTGAGACTAAAATCCAGATACCTTATGGTATTGTGTGATTTCCTTACTGTTCATTTCAAACAAGTCCAAGCACCTCGTTAGGATGTCAGTGGGTTTGGGTCTGGGATTAATAAGTCCACAGAGCAGGACACAATCACAGAATTGTATGAGTTGCAAAGAGACTTCTGGAGACCACTTAGTCCAACTCCGCTGCCAGTGCAGGTTCACTTAAGAGAAGGTTATTCAGGATCACATCCAGGTGGCTTCTGAGCGTCTTAAAAGAAGGAGATTCCACAACCTAACTGGGCAGCCTGCTAACTGCTTGGTCACCCTCCAAGTTTTTCTCATGTTCAGGTAGAAGAACTCCCTGGGTTGTAGTTTACGCCTCTTGCCTTGTCACTGGTCACCACTGAAGAGAGCCTGTCCCTCTTCTGCTGCCAGCCACCCTTTATATATTTAATAAGCATTAATCAAGTCTTAGAGTGCTCCAGTCCTCTGATCCTCTTCACAGCCTTCCAACAGCACCATGTCCATCTTACAACTGGATCTCCAGAACTGAAGTCAGGATTATTTCTCAATCCATTCACCACCCACCATGTATTTGTGCTGGGGATTACCCTAATCCCAACGCAGGAGCCTGCACTTGGACTTGTTCAACCTTATGTGGTTTGAACAGGCTTTCTTCACAAAAGTACACTGGCTGGTCGGAAGGTAGTGGAGTATTTCAGTTGATTGTTTGCAGTCAGTTACAGATTGATCTCCTTGTTCTTAGCATTGGAACAGGCTGCCCAGGGGGGTTGTGGAATATCCTCTGGAGACATTCAAGACTCACCTGGATGTGTTCCTATGCTACTTGGTGTAGGTGATCCTGCTGTGGCAGGGGGATTGGACTAGATGATCTTTTGAGGTCCTTTCCGATCCCTAATGATTCTATGATTCTACATTCCAGCAAGTTAACAGACCCTAACCTGCACTGGTGCAGGGCCTATACTTGACCTTGCTGTACTTTGTAAGGTTCCTCTCTGCCCAACTCTCCAGCCTGTCCAGGTCTTGCTGGATGGCAGCACAACCTGCTGGTCTGTCTGACACCCACTCTGTCCCTTCATCTAAGTCACTTAAGAAAATGTTAAGTAGGACTGGACCCAGTACTTATCCCTGGGGAACACCACTGGCTACATGCCTGCAACCAGTCTGCTCCTCTCTGATCATCACTCTCTGAACTGCATCCATCAGCCAGTTCTGAATCCATCTCACTGTCCAGTCACCTAACTCACGTTTCCTAAGGCCTTATCATTACAGGCTTTGGTCAGGGTCACTGCTACTCTTCCAGAAAGCAACATGAAGGACTACTTGTCATTTGTATTTCATAAAAAAGGTCCATTTCAGTCTCTCCTGAAAATACAGCTGCCTGCAACAGCCAAGTGCAACTACATTTATTGTTCAGAATTTCTGGAAACGACAATCTGAGCTAACAAATTCAAACCAGAGAGGCTTAGGGAAATGGAAAGTGCTTGTTTGCTTTTGATGCAGGAGCTTCCCTTTTGGCCTACAAGTCTTTCATTGGAGTGTTGAAAAAGCATGACTGACAAACTGCAGGTTTATTCAGTTTTTCTGAAGCCTGATTTACTTCTTCAGCACTGAACAGCACGAAGTTCAAGGAAAACAAATGTTGCTTTTAACTCTGTGTCTTCAGAAGTATTTTTAACAGAAGCAACAGTGGGAACAGAAAGTATTTACTTGCTTCCTTCTCATAAGAATTTCCCTTATTCCATCAGTACATTTGTGTAAAAGCAGAACATTCGGTCACTGCAGCCTGAAGGTGAAACAGCTACTTTCTTCCCATTTCCCAATGAGAAAACGCACAACAAACATCCTTTAATCCACTTACATGCTCAGATACTCATTTTTTGTTGCAACAGCTATGGGTAAGAGATCAATAGTTTCCTAAGCAGTTACAAAGAGCTTCTTTCAGAGTGCATCCACAGCAACCATGGGAGCCAGGTTCTTTCAATAGCCCTCCTACCTTCTCACCATCCCCACTGGGGAAGGATGAGCATGTTCTCACAGAAAGCTACACAACTGTGAAGGTGTTTGTACCTTGCTTTGGTTGAACAGTCTCTGGTCGTACTGGATTTCATTGGATGGCCTGGGGTTGGGCACTCCTAGGGCAATAACTTCACTGATATCTCTGTTCTCATTTCTCTGCAGCTTTGACCTGAATTAAAAAATTAGGTGTTATTAGGCCAATACACAATCTTTGTTGACATGCTCAACTGCAACTTAATCCTGAATAACATTAATTAATTAATACTTAATAACAATCTGCCTCAGAAGCTGCATTTTGGCTGTTGTCCTTCCTTGCTACCTAACTGAAAATTTGGACTCCTGGCAGTTAAGCTCCACTGGGAAAGACGTTCAGATTTGTTTTCCACTGTCTGGAAATTCTGAACCTCCAGAACCATTTGTGATCAGAAATCTCACTGACATGGGCAAGCAAGACACTTCATCCTACACCCACCAATCTCAGCTTCAAGAATCAAAGCCATTAACAATATTCTGGGCTCAAATGCAGTTACAGGATCTAGGTTTCAACCTGTGGTATGAACACAAGCATTGAATTTGAATATACTGACATTCCGCTGAAGTAGAACTCACCTAAAAACACCAGTCATCATTCTACTGATTTGGAAAACATTGTGTGAGTCCAGCAGTACACTGATACAGTAATACCATTCCGTACAATGAACACCTGGTGCTTTATACCAACAATTATGTCCACAAGGTAAAACTCAGGCACTGACATCAAGGAAAAGGACGTCCAATGTGCTGATCTCTGCAGTGGGGTATCCAGGGCCAGCAGAGGAATAAAGCATCTTTCTTTTATGACTCACCTTTTGTCGGGGGCTGCTCTGGAAAGATTTCTGTCATGCTGTCTCTCTTTGCGCCGGTCATGTCTGATTTCATCCCTTTCTCTGGCTTCTCCATCTTCTAGACAAATGCAAGATTCCTCGTTATAGACATGTTTTGAGTTTTGAATTAACTGCAACATGCTGGCACAGCAGTTCAGTACTGTTTTTGCAGGTGACTCACAGCTGTATTTAAAACACTACACTTTAAACCAAGGGCACACACATAAGCCATGGCTTTCTTAGGCCACCACGATTCATAAGAGTTACACCAGACATATCCAACAACTACGTCATTTCAACTTCCAAGAGCTTAGAATTCTTGTCTATCCAGGAATTTGTATCATGGAACACTTAACAGATAATCCTATCATACTTATAAGTGTAAAAATATCATTCACACATGCAGGCATCCCAGTGCTTTGAAGAACATTCTCTGATTTTTGAAGAACATTCTGTGATTCAGTCTCTACTTCTTGCTGAAAGCAGGATCAAGCTGAATTCAAACCAAGTTACAGTATCACAGTTCCTCAGCGATCTGCTGACTCATGTGGGGAAAACCTCCAAGGATAGAGATTGCCAGCCTCCTTGGGCAACAAGACTGTTGCTTGTCCTCATGGTAAAAAGTTTCCACCTCATATGTAGTTGGAACCTCCTGCTTCAACTTTTGACTACTGTCTCATTCCTCCACTGTGCAGCTTAGTGAAGAACTCTGACAATCTCTGTGTGCATATGGGAAGTTTCCACTAGGTACTGTCTTCCCCTGGAAGAACAAGCTTCACTTTCTCAGTCTGTCCTAAGTAGACAGTCTAGCCCCCGATCATTTTCGTGGCACTTCACTAAATTCACTCCAGTCTGCCTTTTACTTGGGGGCTCCTAACTGCACAGAGTACCCCAGTCTAACAGGTCACCTGTAAAAGGAAATTATTTCCTTTGACCTACTGGCTAGATTCCTTAATACATTGGCAGGTGTAGGATTTGGCATTCCAAGGCCATATCCTCCCCTTCTAGAAAGAGGATAACTACTCTTTGTGTGTTAGATCAGCATTACTTCCATCAAAAGGTATGATTTACCACAACGGTCATGATTTAATTAGGTTGGCAGCTTTTGGGCCTAGTGGCCAAGAGTTCTGCAAGACCAGTTCTAACAGTGCAAGAAACAGAATGCTGCATTTACCGTCTTTGAAAACTTAAAGACAGGTTCGTTCCTCATCTGCAAACAAGCCTTTTCTAAAAAATGGAATAATTAGAACAGTCCATGAAAGACATTACTTGTACTGATCCCTTAACCATTCTGCAGTTCTCAGCAATGTCCAAAACCTGTACACACACTGCTACACTGCTTTGAGGTTCAGATACAGAACCATCAAACCAGTCAACGGGTCAAACAAATTTACTGCAGGTCATAAAAACATGAAGCACGTCCTGATATTCAGGTATTACAAGTTTTCAGGTTATTTCTCCGACCCTGCACTTCACAGTGTGCTAAAAAATCCTATAGCATCTTATGAGCAAAGAAACAAACCTTTTTCAACATGAGTTTTGATCCCTGCTCTTCTCTCCCTGGCTTTCTGAGCCATTTCTCGAAGCTTTTCCTCATGTTTCTCCTTTTCTTTCTGAGCCATCTTCCTCTCCACCTGGGCACGCATCTCTACTGCCTCACGAGCCTGCAAGATGATAGCAGATAGTGTGTCATGGAGTTGTGCATAAAGAAACAGGAATCAAGTCACAAATAAATTCAAAGTCAGACAGTCAGAGCTGTTGATGCTGAGAAACAAGACCAAAGGCCTCCAAATATTTAACCTACAATGAGCCACTAATTCAAAGATACTGGTGATAAGTAGGTTAGCAAAGAAACAGGACAATTCCAACAGCTACAACCTAACCACAACTTGTTTTTCCCACAAAAATAAATATACAGGTAAGGTAAAACCTCATGGAACAAACCAGCCAAAGCAATCACCCAACCTTTCTGTCAGCTATGTAGAGAGCCTCAGCAAGCTTGGCGAAGTTTTCATTGATATGAACAGTCTGCAGTCCTCTGCCATCTGCAGCCAGACGCTTATCTAATGGAATGGTGTAACCCTACAGTGGAAACAGACAATTAAGCACAGAAAAGAACAGTATTTGTAATAATAAACATTACTACATGTCTTGTGTAAGAACAACTTAGTAGCCTATTAATATGCCTCAATGGGTCTTGTTTATGCATATGTGAAATTCCTACCAGGTAATACTAAGCTCTGGTCCAATTCCATATTCCCTCTAATCCACATCACAATTTTTTTGATCACTAAGGTCTGCCTTTTGCTTTTTGTTAATAGCTATACCCAACAGCTTTCCTAGTCTCCAGTGTTATCACTTCTGCTTGAAAGCTGTTTTCCCTAAGCTGTTTTCATACCTGTTAAGAGGGTACCTAATTCAAAATGAAAAAGGGCAAGACCATCAGCAAAAATAACAGAGACTAGATGTTTCAAAATCTGCAATCCAGAATTATTTTTAGTCTGCATTTTCAGAGTCCTTCATGAGCTCTACAAAATTGTTTCTTTGCTTTTAGTATCTATAACCTAAAATTTGATCTACTAATTAACATGAGATCCAGTTATACAGCTGTATTGGGGTACAAAAAAATAAATACCATCAAAGTAGGCAACTTTTCTTTCTCTGATTTGAAGAGCCTGCCTCGCAACAGCTTGGTAAGTTTGAGAATGATTAGACCAGTTACTGCAGCAAAATATAAATTGAGCCTTCTCTCTGAACAAAAACTTACTGCCTGACAAAAATCAGAGACAGGACACACTTAGTCAAAGAAGGAATAAAAATAGCTAAGCTACCCTAGCAGTGAAAATTATTTAGTGAATGAATGCAATATCAAGAACTTTCCAGAAACATGGACAGCTGTGTAAAAAGAAACGTGCTTGGCTCTTTATAAATTACCCTTCCTTTCACAGTTTGAACAGCTTTACTTTGTGAGCTCCAGAGACTCTTGGTTTCAGACTCCACATACTGCACTATTTTGGGAATTTTAACTAAGGTCAAGTTGCCCCACTGTCACAACGCAGAATGTTTGTCATGAAGTAACATACTGTCTCCCAGCACTAGACTCCTGTCCTTTTGACAACTTTTATACAGCTCTGAGAGAAAAAAATGAGTCTTGCTGTCAGGTCTTTTTCATGCTGGAAGCAAGCCTGTTTACCTAACTCTGGAAGTTTAAAAACAATATTATTCAAACTTAAATCGTTCACAGAAGTCTCCCAGCATGGTGCAACATTAGAAAAGATGAATTTATGGCAATTAATTACCTTTGCATTTTTCCAGTTTGAAATGCATGGAGGAATTTTCCACTCTTGCTGCTCTTTCACAGTCATCTAATTTAAGAGAAGAGACAAAGTCAACTTTAGATTTATGGATGAAAAAGGAAATACATTTTCTTTCTCAAAGGTAGCTACGAAACTATTAAAATAAGTTACATTATAAAGTTCAGGACACTGTTACAAACACTACAGCTCTTCTTAGCAGCGGATAATTTCTGCACTGTACCTTGGCCATCACTGAAAAAGGTCACATCTTTTCAGCCACCCTCTTAAACTTCTGTCACACAGACAGTAGCTTGCAGCCAGCTTAGCACAGGCAGTTCAAGCTGTAGGAAACTAACAAACTAGCACTATGATAGTTTCTCAGAAAGAGCTAATCCTTAATAACAGAAGTTAATCTTACTAAGGATTAGCTTAACAGTATAGTCTAAAAGCATCATCAGTGTACCAAGGTTAAAGCCTCATTCAACTCATCCATGCCATGAACAAATGGATGAGTCAGCAATGCAGCTCTGCACCAAGTATGTGAAGTCTACCCAACCTATGACAGCTTACACTGCAAGAGAGCTCCCTCCAGAACTGTCCAAACCAGTTAAAAAACCCAAACCAAACCCAAAAAGAGACTGTCAGGAACAACGTTTATCACTTCACATCACATTAAATGAATGGCACGGAGAAGAAGCACAGAAACTAACTAGATCAAAGGAGAATTTGTGAATACATCTAGAATTCCAAACTAAGAACAAGCCTGGCACTTCATACCTTTCTGCTAGGAGAGTGCATTACAGGTGCTGGAGGAGAAGGTGGTCCTCGTGGAATCTTCTTGTTGATTCTGAACATTAAGAAAACAATTACAATCAGGATATTATATGGAAATACACTTCTAAATTGTTTATTTGCCATGAGTAAGTTTAGAATAGTTACTTGAATCTTGGAGGCTCCATAGGGTCCTTCTGCATTTCCACCATCCTAATAACTCTCTGTTTTGCTCCAGAGTTGAAAGCAACACCTTGCTGAGATGGTGTGTATCTGAAAAAAGCAAAGCGCTCAGTTCTTCGTACACAGCTATACATTCTTTTCCTCCTTACATTTTTATTCATTTCATTGCTCTAGCACTTTTCTTTCATCAATATCAGTTTAAAACTTCTCCATTGTGATTGCTAGGAGCAGGCAACTGCACACAGGATACTAGACTGAATAGAGAGAAGCAATTTCACCAGACTATCTTCCCAGGGCTGTATTCTCCTGCTTCAGAATCTTAGCTGAAACAGAAGAAACAAACTGATACGAGTGCACAAAGCATGAGACAACACTGCTGGTCACTTACTTTTGCTTCTCACATACTTTTTTTAAGATTTCACCTCAGACTGAGTCTAACACTCCTATGGAATGTTTGTGTGTTTGCAGCAGAAAATCATCATGAAAGGGTACCAGCTTCCTAGTAATTCCAATTATTTTCATATCCTCCTTTTATATGAAGGAACTTTGTAACAGGCCTTGGCTTGGTACTCCAAGTAGCCTGTTTTCAGCATAGCAGCATTAGTAATGCTCCCTGACAAATCTATAGCTGTGGCTAATACAGTAACCTCTCTAAAAAGCATCACAACTCAGGACATGTTACTGTATCTTACCACACTTCAAACTAGATTAACATAAGTGGATTAATTTCAAATATATAAGCCAGTTACATATTAATTCCAGAAGAGCAATTCAAGAGGAATTTCTGTTCTCAGAAATTCAAGAAATGTTCCAGTTTTAACCAGCTGTATATCTAACATCTTATACACATAGCAGCACTACATACCGAATGTATTGTGCAGGAGCTAGTTTATCAGCCGCTCGAACTGGCATGGCTGCTGCAACTTTTTGGGAGACTGATTTCTCCAAGGCTGCTCTTGTCTTCTCTGTTATCTGAGGAGAGTAACAACAGAATGTGCATCTTATCACATATGCAAGACACAGAATAAACCACTGATAACTGGAAACTTCAGCGCACGTAATACCTCTCTAATTGCCTCCTCATCTGGTCTTTGCAGTTCAGGATCGTCCACATTCATGACCTCTTTTGGCACAAGATCTGTGTACTTGCTGTAGATCACCTAGAAGATATTGTGCTTTATTACTGATGGTGAACAGGAATAAACATGTGTATATCAAAGCAAGTATTACAGGCCTAGATTATACTGTCTTCTTGAAAAAATAAATGTTTGAGAAACCACTTCTCAGCACTTTCCTTGAAAGCAACACACAGTGGGCAGTCAGAAGCTTGAAGTCCAAATTTTAAATATAAGAACAGTATTAGGTGACACAGGGGAAATTAAAATGGTATTAATGATTCTGTCAAATGAAATAACCCCAGAAAGTTTTGGTTCAAAGGGTTAAAAATCATTAAAGTTATTTCAAGTTCATTATAAAGTGTATGTTCAACTCTGCAATTGACCTTTTAGTCTTTCTTTGTCACGCTAGAGCCATTTACTGCTTCTCAGCCTTCACTCCTAAAATTCAAATCCTTTGAATTAGTACCAATGTGCTACCTTCTCAGCTGCTGAAGAGCATGGACAAAGTTTACTGAAAGAGCTCAGAGTGTCTCAGCAGACAACAGAGAAATTAACAGAAAGTCCCAGAGGTGCTCTCAAAACCTACAGTACACTGAGGTACAAATGAGCTATATAAAGTACTTAAACCCTGAAGCATTGTAGACAAACGACAAACACAGTAATGTGGAAACAAACTGTAAAATAGATTAAACCAAGCTTGGAAATACAACAAAATTTGTCTCCACTCAAAATTTTACATGCTTGTGTGCTCTAACTGGGAGCTGTTTTTGAGATGGTACAGGTGGGAAGGCAAAGACATTGTATTTTGGGTTTTTATTAATCTAAGATAAAGAGGATCCTTGGGTTACTACTATTTTAATCTATGACATGTAAAAGAAAGCATCAGCCTGCATTTCGGATACTTAATCTTGATTGTACTGAAAAGCGGAATCTCGTTTCTAGGCAGAAACAAAAACACTCAGGTTTTGGTACAGCTACATGATTCCCCCTCTGCACGGGGCAGCCTTAGGCACCAGCAATTAGCAACCTGCATTCCAACAGACACCAGAAAGAGAAAAATCTTATCTAACTAGGTATGTCAGATACTGTAGTTCATAGCAGGATTCAGACACCGATCACATCAGAGTATCACAAAACACTTGCTAAGTGCAAGTATCTTGACAGAAACCTCTTAATTTGTAACCCATAAATTCCTCTCCTCAATAAACTTTATTCTTTATATCCAGAGTAGCCCTTGCAGGCCTCATCAATACTAGGTGTAAATCATTGCAGAACTCTTTACCTGTGACAGAATGGAGCGCAGAAAGCATATCACATTTCATAAGTCAATACTACTACCTGGTTGTAAGCCTGGCACACTCACCAGAGAATACACTGGTGACAATCTCTCAAACCAAGCTCTAACACGAAGGAAATAACACTTTATTATCTGGGCTATAGTCATGTTCTCTTGACCTGTTCCATTGCTGTGACAGGAGTTCCTGCATCAACAGCACTACTCCTGTAAATGTTTCAACTCATTTCACAATCTTGAGAAAAACATAGGTAAAATTTGGGGGTTTTGTTTTGTATTTCAACATCTAAGTTATAGCCTTGGGCCACCAAGAAATCCAACTCCTGTACAGAAACATCTCATTGCCAGAAAAAAGCAATGGATTCTTTCTTGATTTCACTTCCATCTTAATGAAAACACAGGAATCAATTACACATCCTTATTTATCTAGTAAGAGGATAGAGCATCATTCTCACCAAAATCAATTACTGATACATTATTCCACTCTGTGTTTTAGTACTGTAAGTAGAGAAAGTATCGGAAGAACCTATAGCAGCACAAGAGCTAACCTCTCAGCTAATGCTGGATATCCTTCACCTGGGCAACAAATCAAGTACACCACTCTCTCATCCAGTCACACAGGCATGTTCATCAACATTATCCATCATTTCATGCCTAGCAAACATTCTGCAAGCCCCAAACATGAGTATTGTCAGACTCTTCATTTATGTCAGCATTATTCCAAGGAAAATTCTCAGAAGCAACTGTTTTTTAAATATGTAAGGGAACAGATGCAAGATTGATGAACCAATGCAATAGCAGAAACTGCTGACAAACCATCTACTTACAGAGGCTGGGTGACTGGAACTGCTGCTTCTACAAGAAGGCATAATACTAAATTTGACTTCGAAAAATCCATAAGCTGTAGCAAAAGCAAAATTTTCTTAACTCAAGATGAATCAAGTAGCTCACAGAACGGGATCAGAAACTCCATCTCATTTCTGACAGGCCTGAAGTATCGCTTTCTCTTAGCTCTAAGTATTAAGATTGAAGAAGTATTTCAATTATGACTGCAGCTCTCAGGCTAATGAAACTTCTGTATATAACCTGACTAGCACTGTGCTATCAGTTCTCTCTTACAGAAAATACTGCCAATCATCCAACTCAACACAGTTCACTCCCTATGACACCTCTGCAATACTTTCTCCTACAACACAAGCAATATTAGTTCTGCTACTTCCACTGAAATTGTTTCAAGTATCTTATTTCCTCTTGATTCATAATATAAAATCTTTACTCTCAGCATTTACATCCAATTGGATGCAAGTAGAATCAAGATGAAGCAGAAGACAGAGCTAGGGAATTAGGAAACTGTAATTCCAGTCATGTGGAGCTCAGTTTCAGAAAAGCCATCCTAGTCAGGATGAACATACTACTACTCTGTCATAGATGTCATAGGCAGAGTTAATGAATACTGGTACAGATGTGGTTCAAGAACCAAACATGACAAACGTTAACAGCTTGAACTTTATTCTCCTAACTCTGACCGAAATAAGGCACAGTGAAAGATGGGTAATTTCTGCCAAGTCCATTATCATTTCCAGTTCTTTTTCAAATGTGCTTAGATCCCAGTCTGCACAGTTCCACTATATACAGGTGACATCTGATTCTATAAGGAACTGAAGATGTATTTGACAAGCTGTAAGAATGAGTTTAATGACACTAATTTTTTTTTCTTACTATTCGTCCTACAACTCCCCCCAGTCAGTTACTTCTTGTTTACCCAGCTGGTCTTGCTTGTTTTGGGAGAGGTAAAACTCATCTCAAGTATTTCCTATCAAGTAACAAATATTTAGTCACAGAATTCTCTAAGTGTAATTAACATTTTAGTACCTTACTCCTGACAAATAATTCAAGACACTACATAATGTCAGATACAATGCCAGAACCCCAGTAGTCCTCACAATAAAAATACTGCCACTGCTTTTGGTTTTAGTAGTTCAGTCTAATTGCTTTCTACCATAGGACAGCATGGAGTCTGCTCTGAACTCAATGTTTCCAAAGATACTGTAGAACCATACTGTGCACAGGATGAGGATATGCCAGATGTGACACTTTTCTGACACTAAGAATATTACCACAATCACAGAAGGGTTTAGGTTAGAAGATACCTCAGAGGTTATCTAGTTCCATGGGCAGGAACACTTCTCACTAGACCTGGCTGCCCAAAGCCCCATCCAACCTGGCCTTTAACACTTCCAGGGACGCCCCTGGCCTTGTTAAACCTCACGGGCCCAGCTCTCCAGCCTGTCCAGGTCCCTCTGGGTGCCCTCTCTGTGCTCCAGCCTGTTGACCACTCCACACAGTTTGGCATCACCAGCAGACTTGCTGAGGGGACATCCAGTGCCCCTGTCCCCAACAAAGATATTAAACAGCACTTGTCCTAATCTAGCCCCCTGAGGAACACCCCTCATAACTGATGTCCACAGGGATATAGAGTTGTTGAACACAGCTCTGAGTGCGGCCATCCAGCCAATTCCTTATCCACGGAGCTGCCTATCTGTCATATCTCCATCTCTCTATTTCAGATACAAGAATGTCCCATGGGACAGTATCAGATGCCCTGCACAAGTCCAGGTAGACAACATCAGTTGCTCTGCTCTTATTCACCAACACTATAACCCTGTTGTAGAAGGCCACCAGGTTTGTCAGTCAGGAGGATATGCCTTTAGTGAAGATGCGTTGGCTGCCAGCAATCACCTCCTTGCTTTCCACAAGCCTTGGTACAGTTTCCAGGAGGCTTAAATATGAACTCCTACTGGCATTAACTTTCTGCAATTGTATCAAATGCAGAATCCACAATAAGTATCCATTAAAAAAGAAATATTTTCCCTGATACTCTTAGAATGCTCACACAATTTTCTGGTTTGAGAGGTAAAGTTAGCCTTTTGCTTTTCTGTTTAGACAGGATTTCCTTTCTAATTTTCAGTGAGATACAGGGCATATTACATACCTGTAAGATTTTCAAGGCATTCTAAATTAAAGCAGAAGTGAGATTATTTTTAAAACAACTATTTGTATCTATTAACTATAGCACAGTTTGTAGTTAACGCTCTTTTTAGATTTTCTTTAGGATATGCTATACTTTAAAGGAGATGCTTGCTATAATCAGCTAGTCATAGATTTGGTCATGACTCGCAGTTTTCCAGCCCCTCACAACTACTTAAAATAATTAAAGTTTTAATGTAGTCTGCTTTGTTGCATCTGGAATGGCAGACGTAAGTACTCCTCAAAGCAAACTTCAGAGATCTAAGTACCTGGTCTCCTCAACACTGGTTAAGACTTCAAGGTAAGTAATCTCTCTGTTTACAGAAAGGCTACTGTATACAGGAAATTGAAGCTGGTTCCCATTAAGCTCTATGTAAATCTTACTACCACTGAACTAGCACAATATAGCTGCTAGCAATATTTCTTGCACTTAAAAAAGAATAAAGCATCCAACAATACTGAAAACAGCCAGATGTGTCAAATGTTAAATCTGTAAGAAACAAGAGTGGCCATTCTGAAAACTGAACTGTATTTTCTGCCTGGTTTGGAAGGTTTATTTGCATCATTCATCTCTCTAAACACTGAAACAAGGCTGCTTGTGATCAGGTTTCTTTTCAGCTTCTGGCTGTCACTGCATATATCTCCAAAGAAAGCTACCAAGCTACCAAGGAAGTCTCCATAGAGACTCTCACTGTTTTTGCCTTACCTTTCATTTATAAGAGAAGATCACACAGTGAGCCCAGTCAAAGTGCAGATGTGTCTGACCGTTACCTCTTAAACTTTAGGAAAACAGGACACACTCCATGGGGCTAATGCCAGACCAACAAGTTCAACTGTATGAAGTGCGAACATACAACTTGTCCGGGCACACGTCAGTCTACATACGTGAAGAAGTATTACCTTGTCCTTTGACTGTCCTTGTCGGGCAATTGCATCATATTTTATTTTTCCTTCTGCATCCACCTGAATAGCCAGAGCATTTGACATTTTCTTCTTTCGGCCCATATCCAATGGATATTGGGCCACATGAATTTCTGGGAAAGCACCTCCATCTCCAAAGTCCTAAAAAAAAAAAAAAGCAGTGAATGACTGAAAGACAAACACAGTGTAACATTTGCACAGGTGGGAAACAATGAAAGAGCAGATTGACTTCAACCACAGAAAACATTGCCAGAATCCTTCAGTAACTATTATTTTATATGGTAAGAGAGCAAAGGACTACAAAACTTGTATTTATTAAAAAGACACTGAAGTGCAGTAATTATTCCCTGCACAAAGCAAAAGCCTGTATCACTGACTCAAATGTGCAGGCATGATACTAAGCCACAGACAATGTAAGTATTTCATTGTCTTCTGAGTTATTATCACAGAATTATTAAGACTGAAGAAGACCTCTTGAGCTCATCCAGACCTAACATTACCACATCAGCTAGACCAGGAAATTAAATACCACGTCCAGACTTTTCTTAAATAACTCCAGGG
>VZRI01010281.1:65226-114613 GCA_013397515.1 Upupa epops
CGGGGACGAGGCTCTTCTGAAGGCGGGAGCGGTGGTGTTCATGCTGCCCTGGGGGAGCACGGCAGGACAGGGCACGGCACAGCATGGCGCGCCGGCCGGATAACCGAAAGCGGCCAGACCCGCCCGCGTTGTCCTTCACGGTCGGACCTTGAGCCGCTGTGCGACGGGCTCGGGCTTAGGATCTGTATTGGACTGTCTCTGCCGGGAGGGTGATGGACCCCCTTGTATCGCTGCGCGACCTCGCGTTCAGCTCAATGGTGCCTTAGGAAGGGAAGGCAGTCACCTCGTGGGAGTGACCTCGACGGGTGGTGAGCTCCCGGCTCCCCGAGTGGCGCTGACCGCTGCGCCTGGCTTCAGCGCAAGGGCCCTGGCACGGGTACAGCGTGAAAGTCAGAGCAGAAAGTCGGGCAGAGCAGAGCTGGAGGCGATTCATTAAGGCAACAGAGTCAGGGACAGCCCGAGGTGCCTTTCACAGCTGACAGGGTCTCTGAGATACCCCTACCCTGTGCCGCAGTAGCTCATTTACATGGGAGAGGCTCCTCCACACCATGCAAAACTTAGAACCACAATTGATTTCTGGCAGTTCCATATTTATATCTGATTCTTTTTATTGGTGCAGTACATTAAGCACGAAAGCAAGGCCTTTGCTGCTGAAGAGTTCAGCTGCTCCACCTGTTCATTTGCTCCTAAAGTTCCTATCCTGTGTGGGTGACGTGCAGCTGGCAGTAGATGTGATGTCATGAACTGCAGATTATTGCTTCAGGTAGGAATAAGATGCGAGAACAGATGGACTTGCATCCTGCTTTCAGGCAAATGTTCCTTTAGTAATGAAGGGAAGGGCAAAATAATGAAAAAGAGAGGAACATTTTCAGCATTAAAAATGTTACTGTTTGTACCTTTCACTTTCCAATAAACACAGTTTGACAAAAGAATCGAGCAGAAAAGGTTTAATTGAAACACTTCTAGAAAATGTTGCTTGAAAGTCACTGAGGATGCAATAGGAGAAAAAAACCCCAAGTCTCTAGAATTACAGCGAGGTGGGAGAGGAAGTTGTGGAAGAGGAAGAACTGTTGGTACAGTCAAGGGGTTTATTTTCTGTTGGGTTTGATTGTAGGTTTGGAGGGGTCTTAATCAGCTGCCTGCCCCTTCCCTAGGACAAAGAACTGCAGACAACTCTGGCAGGTGTCAGCAGAATTTGCCTCCACTGTTCTGCCTCAGATGTACCTAGGATTTGTAAGGAAATAAAAAGAAATAATGAAGTTTGTTGTAGGGTCATGTACGGAGGTCTCTTGTGTTGTGTCACCTCATTTCGCCGATTGTGTTCTTGTGAGCTGTTTCTGAAAGGCCTGACCTGTGTCACTGTGTATATTTGTAACAGGGCTTTTAAGAAAAAAGTTATGAGCCACACTGACACAACTAAAGGTTCATGGTGAGAAGCCAGGAAGTTTCTCATTCAGGTTGAAGAGTGGGCTCTGTCTTGATTGGGTAAAAGTCTGGACTCTGTCAGGGGTGCTTTGGAGAGCTTGCAGGGCAGGTGAACCACTGCTCAAGTAAGCAGGAAAATGATCAGTTATATTTTCTCTTCACAGTCCAAGGAAAATGCAAGAAAAATAGACTTGATTTTTAATGTTTTGTTCAGGTCTGAATCCTCCAAAGTGACATAAAGTGCCTTCACATGTATATCTTGTGTAATCAGTCATGCTTACACTATGTGGTGTAAGCAGTGAATGTGCTGCTCCCAGGTGCTTAGTGTGGGAAATGTGATCATTCCCCACCCTTGTCTCCCAGAGAAAAAGGTGCATGAGAAGTGTCTCACTCCAGGTCTGTGACAGGGCCAGGATTAGGCTGTTGATTCTTGCAGTTGTCTGTGCTGCCAGTGCAGTTCCCGCCTGCCACTTTAATGGCGTGGTGATGATGAGAAAACAGATCTTACTTGGTCACTCTGACCAGGCCCCCTATCTCCTGACTGTATCCCCAGTAGTCCTCTTCGCTGGCTGCAGGAGCTGTGTGCATCCTCCAGGCACATGTTGCCTTATTGCCCACCACTCACCATCAGTGAGGGACTTTGAACAACTAATCCAGCAGGGTTTCTCACAAATGTTGGGCTCTCTTAATATTGTACTTTTTAAACCTGCTTTTTTGTATCTTCTATTGTCCCCTCACAATCTGCCTGTGTTTTGGTATCTTCAAAACATTTGCAATGAAGAAGTGGCTGGTTGCTGTGGTGAGAATGAACTTCTGGCAACTCATGCTCCCTTCTCTCTGTCCACCTGCTGCTTCTCCTTGTAAAGCCTTTGGGACCATGAATGAACATTGTCAGTGCACAAAGTCTAGCAGTGAATTGGTTATGAATTTGTGGCCTGTGGACACTGTTGAGTTAGGAATGCTGATGGAGTGAGAGCAGAACAGCTTACATTTGCTTGCTGTGTGATAGCTTTGAGCTCTTGGCTGGGGGCAGTACTAACAAAAGTGCTGGTATCATTAGCAAACAAGCAGTTACAGCTTTGATTGCCAGGTTCCTTGGGGTTGTAGGCATCAGGTCCTTCTCAGATGTTACAGTTGCTGTTTTGTGTCTCAGCAGGCTTCATCAGTCATGGCACGAAGGGCCTTGAAACTTGCCTCATTTGCAGCAGCTGCCTCTGGCATCTATCTGTATGGAAACAGGATCCTGGATCCCAATGATTTTGGAGTTGTCCGTGTGGGCCGAGCCATTGCCACAGTAAGTCTCACCCTAGTAGTATGAAGGAAGATTCTTAAGTGGGTAAAGGAATTGGAGTTTACAAGAACTTAGGGTTTCCTGCATTCCTTCTCTGCATTTACATTTGCTGCTGACTCCAGGAGTCAGAAGGTCAGTATGGAGCTCTTCCAGCCAATGGTGGGGAGAAAAGAGCTGAAAGCAAGTAAGGAATAAGGCTGCCATTTGGACACTTGAAAAGAAACAGAGATACTGGGCTGCAGAGAGCTATCTGCTTCCTTGGATAGGGTGGGACTTTCAGAGGAAGAGCTTTGCTTGGGCTCAAATGTCTTCACTGGCCAATCTTAAAGGTCAGTCATCCAGGTGCAGCATCCTGGTGCCTTCAGCAGTGTCAGTGTCAAGCGTTAGGGCTGGACTGGATGCTAGTTGAATGTCAGAGGCTCTGTATTATGCCCTCACCCTTCCTAGACCATCATGGTTTTTATAGCTGCAGTTGGAATTTTCCTGTCCTTGGTGTGAGAGATTTGCGAAGTGGAGGAGAGGTGTTTTGAGGATCATTCTCAAAGCAGGGGTAGAGTTGGGATAGGAGATTGGGTTGATTTTGAGATTCATAAAATAAAAGCTTCATCTGTTTAGCATCACCAGTATGTCACTGTTGTGTTGATCACTGCTCCATAGAATGTGCAAGTGGTTATTGCCAGCCAAACAGGCTGTTACCTTCTTGAGGATAACCACTAATGAATCTATGAGCAACCAGGAGACTAGAGGGGTCATCTGTCAGCTTCCCTGTACCTCACTTCCATTATGTTTCTGTCACATCTGTCTGAGATTTCCATCATTTACAGACCCATAGTGGTGGGCAGCTGTTTGTCTGCATATTCAGTGACTTTTAAGCACTCTATTAATGAGTTTTAAAGAGAATCGATGCCTGATGACAGATACAGTAAGAACCCAGTTTGGTGGGTTGTCCTAGGTGCTCTTACAGTCTATGTGTGCAAGCTGTATCACCAGCTCTTGTGAAAAATGGGTGTTTTTTTTGAAAGGGTGAGAGCAGAGATGCAAACTAGAATCTTCTTACTTAATAGGCCTCATGCTCTGTATGTGACCATAGAGCAGTGCTGCCTGGTGACAGGGAGCAGTTCTCTCCCATTTTACAGCACAGGAAGCTGTAGCCCATAGAGGGAGTGCAGCTTATTGTGGCTGTAAGGGAGTCTGCTGTACACAGCTTATTGTGGCTAGAAGGGAAAATTCTGTGCAGGCTGTGAGCACTCTTGTGTCTTCTCTTGAGTTCTACATGATTGACCAGTGGCTCTCAGTGATTCGTGAAGCCAGTATGTTTGTGGCTGTTTTCTGTTTAAGACAAAAATAAATGTGGACTGTGTATCACTGAAGCTGTGCAGCTGGTCTGTGTTTTGAGTGATGGTGAGAGATTACTTTCCTGATGAATAGGAAGATTTTCTTTGTTTTAGATGCTGGCTCATCTGTAGGCGTGCTTGACTTTCACATCTTCTGCCTTCAGGGAATTCACAAGTCATGGGAAGTGTATCACTGGCCTTGCTCTTAAACACTTTAATGGACCCTGTACCCACCACTGCAAGCAGTGACTCCCCCCCCGCCTAAAAGAAGATCCTCTAGTTGCTTTATGCAGTTGAATATCTCCAGAACTGCTGCATGTGCTGGTCAGTCAGCCTGTCTTCAGTGACTCCGCTCACTGCTGAGCTAGCTGCCCAGACTAAGCTCAGTGTGCACCAATAGGTTTGGGCAGGTTGGAGGTGTGGAGATGAGGTATGGGATAAGTGATGGGGCACATACAGGGTCTGCATGGCCTTTATTATAGCAGCAGACTTTACATGGAAGCCTCAGATCGTATGTGCAGGGTGCAGTACAGAGATTACAAAAATGCTTTGTGCTTCTGAAAGAGAAGGTTGTATAGGAGTGCCAAGTGTTCATAGAATCGTTAGAGGTCAGAAGGGACCTCGAAAGATCATCTAGTTCAATCCTCCTGCCACAGCAGGATCACCTAGACCAAGCTGCACACGAACATATCCAGGTGGGTCTTGAATGTCTCCAGAGAAGGAGACTCTACAACCGCCTGGGCAGCCTGTTCCAATGCTCCATATTTATATGGAACCTTCTATGTTCCAGCTTGCACCTATTGTCCCTTGTTCTATCACCAGATGACCTTGAGAAGAGCTTGGCTCTTCTCAACACCACCCAGCTTTGTGTCCTCAGCAAACTTGCGGACAGTGCACCCTAATCCCTCATCCAAGTCATTAATGAATAGATTGAATAGGACTGGTCCCAGTACCAATCGCTGGGGGGCTCCACTAGATACAGGCCTCCAGTGATGTCCCTGCGCTGATATATGTAAATGTTCATTGAAATGGAAATAGTTTAATTTAATTTTTTATTAGCCTATTATCATAAACTTCACTGTGGAGCCTAAACTTTGGAGCTCAAGCTACGTACATTCTCCTTAACAAAATTTTTGTTGTTTTGATAACTGCAGAGCTTGCTCAACATTTCTGGTTTCTTTTACAGACAGCAGTTATCACTTATGACTACCTCTCCTCTCTTCGGAGTGTCCCATATGGATCAGAGGAGTACAACTTCCTCAAATCACAGGTACGTGATAGCACTGGGCTGTGTTCCTTGGAAACTGCATGGCACAGGCATGTTACCAAAATCATTGCTGTAAAGCAAACCAATGAGCTATCAGCATAATCACTCACTGTACCTTCTGCCAAGCTGTTAACAGCAGAAGGTTTCGGTAAAAACCTTGCAAGTCTTGCCCAGTGGCAAAGGTCCAGTGTCAAGAGTGGCCATATGCAATTGGTGCTTGCTGATAATAGTCAGAGATCTGAGTACTTCATTTATAGGGTGGGATACATATTGTCTCTGTCACTGGTTCTCTGTTGCCCAGACTGCTTGTGTGAAGATCAGCTTCTGAGGGATCCATGGAAAATGGTTTCTTATCCTGTTTATTGATTACTAATAGCTGTAACGTGAAGGGTGAGTGAATTAAGTAAGAGGAATATGTCAGAAGAGAAATAATAGGGATGAACATGCTTGCATGGCTATGATGAAGTAAGAACTGGGCAGCACAATGTACATCTTACTGCGAAGCACTGTTGTGTTTTGTTATCAGTGATTAACAGGAATAGAAAAAGCATTTCTATTGGGAACAGAAGTGCCCTCTCAGGTGCTACTCTCAGGCTTTTGCTGCACCTTCCATTCCAGCCTGCAACCCTGTGATATCTTGAGCTAAGTGACATTTCAGCTTTTGTGGAGGGCACGTGGTGTATGTAGCCAACATTCCTGCTGTTATAGCTCAAGGTGTCTTTGGAGTGGGAAATATGGCTTGTGCCAAGTTAAGACAGTCTGCACAGTGTGCTTAAAGATCCTTAATCTTGTTTTTCTTTATAGTGCACGTATGATTTAGGCTGCTGATTGTTGTGCATGGAGTGGTACTCTGCATGGGACTCTCAAACTAGAGGTTCCCCTAAGTGGCTTTGGATTCCGGCATGCTTCAGCATTCGGCTGGCAGAACATCCCCATTGTCAGCATGGTCTTTAGAGTATTTGAGGTAGTTTGCAGTGTGGCTTCCTCAGGCTTGTTCTCATTGTTTCAGTCTAAAGATGCTAAGCTGCTCCTGTAGCTTCCAGGTGAGGACACTGCTGCCCTGGCATACAGTGAAGACAGATCTGTTGCAGCTGCGCTTTCCATCTGGCAGCATCTCTGCCATGTACCTTTGAAACCTGGTTTGTGCAAGGTCTGCTTGTAGTTTCTTGAGTGACGCCTGGGTGACAGAGTTACCAGTACTATGGGCAGCCTGTCATTTGTCACAGTTCACAGGAGCTCTTGTGAACACCTGCCTATGTCTCTCCATGGCTTCATTAACCTCTGTCAGGCAAATTTGGATGGTTTGTCAGTTTGTGCCCCAGGCAGACCGAAAAGGGCCTTGTTTGCTGGCACTGCACTGAGCCGAGCTCTCTCAGCCAAGATCAGCTGAGAACAGCACCTGTGTGAGGCTAGGCCAGCAGCACATCCAGCACATCAGTGTGATGCAGAAGGACTCTGTGGCACAGTTGGCAGTGGCTTGTGGCTGTGTGAGGCGCATTGGTAGGTGCTGCTCCAGTGTAAGTGTTGCTTAACTCAAACGCCACAAATTCCCAGTTAACCTTTGTTATGGGTTTGGTGAAGCCCCATGTATCTGTAGAATTCCTGCATCAAATTCTCTTCCAGCACACTAGGAGTTACACCTCCCTCAGCTGCTAGATTCAGGTGTGGAGGAAACCGGGACTGTGGGGAAAAATGTGTGTTTAGGCTAGAGAAGGCTGCTATCAGCAAAGGGCTCCATCACAGAACAGAATAACGAGGACTTTTCCTGGAAAGTCTGGGGGAGAGGGTCTTCCCTTGAAACCCTTCTTCCCTCTCTGCTTATCCAGGGGTTTGTACAGAACAGCAATAGTCATAGTTGTTGACACAGTTTCTTTTTTCTCCTCCCTGCACCCTCCTTTCTTCTATCATAAGCGGCTGCTTTGTATCTATTTTCTCAAGTGCTGCTGCTGTGAGCACTTCAACTCCTTTTTCTCTCTTCTTTCATTGCCCCCAGTGATAGCCTGTTGGCTCTGGGGATTATTTTTTCTCTCAGGAAATTGGAGGGGTGGTGGCCTAGATGCCATTTTTTGGGAGGGATTTACAGCCAAACAGGAAGTGGGACCAAAATCTGAGGGGGTGCACTGGGGTGTTGTTTTCTTTCATTTTTTCTTTTATTTCTCCTTTTCTTTATTTCTCAATATGCAGTTCCAGTTTCTGCAGTTGTGTTTATTCTCTTCCTTCTGGGTTTGAGAAGGGCAACAATCTAGTTTCTGTATGGTGAAGCAAAACAAGGGTCCTTGCTAAACCATGAGAGCCTTAAACCAGAGCCTTTAAATAACCCATGGCCTCAGAGGAGGGATAGGAAAAACCTTAGTGGCAGTATCAGTCCATGAGCCTGGTGGGGCCAAACAGGGACACAGTCATTAGGAAACAAATGCAAAGCACATTAAGCAGTAAATGGGTTCCCCAGGGGCTTTTAGCCAGGTTTCTGCTTAGCTCAAAGGAATTATCTTCAATCTTACTCTGTTTTGCTGTCCCTCTAGACCACTTTTGATGCTAATGCTCTCAGCCACTCAGGTCTCAGCACCTTTCTATGGCCAGCAGATTGTGAGTGTTCTACTACTTTCTATGAGGCAAGAAGCAGCATCTGGAGTTAATTGTGTGGCACTGGGTTGGTTTTCCTCTCTCTCCTCTTGTTAGCCAGGAAATAGAAGAATCCACCTTCCTGATGGCACTTACAGCCCTTCCTCAGCATCAGACAAGAGAAAAATTGTCTTTTCAATTCCTGCCCTGACCTGTAGCCAGGATAAACCTGCTGAAGCAGTCAAGCATCACGTCAATCCCAAGGGTTGCTTCACCTCACCAGTGGTGGCTGGGCTGGGTGGGTAATGATCTTTTTGCTGAGGATCCTTTGGTGGGGAGTTTTCCTTTGTCCTGCATGTGATGATGATGGCAATGTACTGATGTTAAGGCCAGTGGTAGTCAGGGTAAGCCCCAAAATGTTGAACATTTGCAGGTCTAGAGTCAGGAGCAATAGGAGCTTTCTTTGGTTGTGGCCAGCCTTGAACATGAAGCTTGGGCATTTCTTTCTCTGTGTGCCCCTGCATGTGCTGGATTGGAGGAAGGAGAGCAGCCTGCTCACTACCACTTCTTTACATACTGCTTTCTCAGTAGACTGTTTTATTCTGTGGAGAGCTGCATTTGTCTGACATTCTTCTACCTCCTTGAGTGGAGGCAAAAGACATCCTACCTTGTGACATTTCCAGAGTAGCTCCCATCATAGCCCCTTGCTGTCTTAGTTGATGCTTTCTGTGTTGCTGGTACCAAGTGCTGTTTATCCTGCTGCCAGTTAGGAGGTATCTCACAACATGTACCTTGTTTAAGGGCTGGCATCGGTGGGATTCTGTGCTAGAGAGTTGTGTGAGGATTGCAGTGGCTTGGTCATCTTGCAGGTTTCAGCTCAAGTGGCCAAAGCTGGAAATCTTGAGTAAGGCATTTAATTTTTGTTTGTGTCTGTAAAACTGTAAGGTTACTGCTGTCTTTGTGCTTACAGGTATTTTTTTTCAGTGGAGAGGAGATAGTGAGGAGTGAAAGGATCTGTGCTCAAGGTGTCTTGAATTAACAGTTTTTGGCTACAGATTGGCTTTGTCAGGGAAAGGGCATTTAGGGAGGTTAATTAACCTTCCTACTTTTGAGATGAGAATGAGGATGTTCTCCTCATCCAGACTTCTGGTTGTTGGGCTGCCAGTATCTGGGCTGGATGGTGTAACCTTGTGCCATCATCATGCAGAATCCTTGGAGGCTGTTCCTGGCTTTTGTTTCATTTGCTGCTCACAGTGGGGTGGCCCTTTGTAAAATGAGATGCTTCCCATAGAAGTTGCCCACTAGATGGATTGTGGAAAGAAAACAAGTAGGTGTACATCTGCAAGTGTCTGTCAGAAATCGGCTACAGTTCTTGAATAGTTCAGACCAACAAAAGAAGTGGTGTCTTTGGATTTGATTCAGTATGCCTCAAATAAAAGGACACTATACCCTAAAATAGGTTTTTCACGATGGAGGTGGATTGCATCTGCAGAGAGGAATCCCCAGGAACTCTCCATGGCGTTCCTACAAAAAGATAACTCTGGGATGAGCACCATAAATTACACCACTCTGCCTGTGCTTCAGGCTGTGGTGAACTGGAGAGAGAAGCGAATACATTTTCCTGTGAGAAATGGAGTAGCCAATAGGTGGCAGTGACTTTCTGTCACCAAGCTAAATGGGAAATAGGCAAAGAGCTTCACAGCCATCCACAGCCCTGAGCTAATCACTTTCAGTTGCCCTGTTATGTGCTCTCCAGGATATCTCTTCATCTAAAAGACATGGTTGACACTAATGCAGTCTAAAAAAGCAACAAGCAAGACCAGCTGGTGGCTTGATGACTCTACATTCGAGCACGGCTGTCTTTCAACCTTCCTTCCAACACATAAAGTTTTAAAGCTTTGCGCTGAAAACACTCAACAAGCTGTAACCTAAATCTTAGAAAACACTTCCTTTTCCTCCTTCTGCTTTCTCAAGTGGTGTCAGCTGAACATTATGGCCACAACATCTTCGCATTTTCATTTTGCACCATGTTCTGGGGGCTGTGTGCCTATGAAACAAGGTGTTCTTCAGTCTTCTGCATTTATTTACTTGGATAAATAAATATTTGGAGGTTCATCTCACTGTGACGTTTTTTGAGGAGCAATCATAGAATAGGAGGGGTGTAAAGTGACCTCTGGAGAATATGCAAGTTCACTGTTAAAGCAGGTCAGGTTCACCTAAAGCAGGTTGCTCAGGATCAGGTCCTTCATTGGACTATCTCCAGCAGTTCCCAGTCCTTTTTGAATCCAGGGGGCTCAGAAATGGACACAGTACTCCAGATGTGGCCTCACTGGGGCAGAGTAGAGAGGAAGGAGAACCTCCCTCGACCTGCTGACTATACCCTTAAGAGTCCTCTAGAAGGCCATTTGCGTTGGCCACAGCAGCACATTGCTGGCTCGTTATTAACTTGTCCACCAGGATTCCCAACTCCTTCTCTGCTTTTCAGCAGGTCAGTGAACACTTAACCTATACTGGTACATGGGGTTATTGCTCCGCCGGTGCAGGACACTATACTTGCCCTTGTTGAACATCATTAGGTTCTTCTCTACTCGACTTTTCAGCCTGTCCGTATGACACTGGATGGCAGCACAGTCTTCTGGTGTCAGCCTCTCCTCCCAGCTTACTATCATCAACAGTGCTGATGGGACACTCCCTTCTTCCAGGTTGTTGATGAATGTATTGAGTAGGGCTGGACCCAGTACTGACCTCTAGGAAACAGCACTGGCTACAGGCCTCCAGCTAGTCTGTGATCAGACCTCTAAGCTCTGTACTTCAGCCAATTCTCAATCCACTTCCCTGTCCACTTATCTAATGCCCAATTCCAGCACTTCCCTGTAAAGATGTTATAAGCCTTCCTGAAGTTGAGGTGTGCATCCATTGCCCTCCCCTCACCTACCCAGCCAGTTGTACCGTCAGAAAAGGCTATCAGAGTGGACAAACGTGATTTCTTCTTGGTGAATCTATGTTGACCACTCTTCCTAAGTTTATTTTAATCCACGTGTTTAGAGATAACTATCAAAAACTTATCCTCAGAGCTCTGCAGAACCCTCCCAAACTGTGTGTGCCTGGCTGTGCATCCTTCCCAGCAAATACCAGGGTGGTTGAAGTCCCCCATGAGAGGGACTGTGGTTGTGACACTACCTTGACCTATCTGTAGAAGGCCTTGTTGATTTCCTTTTGCTGATCAAGGCTTTCATTGCAGGAGTACTAGCTCTGTCTAGCTCTGAGGTGAGCTCACCCATTTTTTCTTTGTTCAGGAGTACCTCCTGGGCTGTGGCCTCCCAAGCGGTGCCAGCTGTTGAGCCAGTTTGGTTGCTCTCTCAAGAGTTGCTGACTGACATGAGTCCCTTTGCTCGCATTGCGTGTCTGGGCCCTGGAAACCCCTGTCCCTGCCTCAGTTGTTGCACCTCTTTTCCTGGCTGTGCACCTTTGTGACCCTGAAGGACATAAAGTCAGGAGCGCAGGGTATGAGACACATTGCTGCAGTGGTCCTGCAGTTCTTCTGCACCTTCCATTCCCACTAGGAGTGAAACTGTGTGTCTTGGGGAGCATTTAGTTCTCCAAGTGAGACTAGCCCTTCTCCTCTGAGTCCCTGAGGACATTATTACTTCATTTCAGCTTGAATGATCCTAAAGCAGTAGAGAGTTTTAAAAGCAGCAGGGGAGGGCTGGCTTGGTGTAGAGAAGATATTTTATGTATTAGGCCATGTTGGAATTTCACAGCAGCCCCTGTGTGTTTAGCTGCCCTGCTAAACCAGTGACCTTATCACATTCTCCTCAAAGTGTATCTGATAAAGGAAGGAGCTGGAGGGTAGCTCTCAATTATCTTACCTGTCAAACCAGTGTTTTCATTTAGGCTGCTAAGTTTGTGTTGGGAGAATGGTTTGGTGGTGGTGTCTTGCAAACTCTTCTCTGGACTTCTCGGCAATGTTGTAGGTGTCGTAGTGGGTTCTACAGAAACCCTCTTAGCTTTGTAGTAACCACTCTGTTTGTGTACTTGTGGGAAATGTGTCTTTGACAGGAACTCTGGTATCCTCCCCCATGTGGTGCCCCAAGAGCAGGCAGGACTCTGCCAGGCTAAGGAAGCCCTAGTGACTCAGGAGAAGAGAAGCTGTATCTCTCCTGATTTGGAGCACTGGCTTCTTTAGTCTAGGCACAAAGTGTAAGGTTCAGTGTTAGCTTTGGAAGGTACCTCTTGCTTGATTTACCAGGGTGTTCAGGTGCCCTGAAATCTGGAAATCTGCTGATGTCAGCATGTGCTTGCATTCGTCTGGATATGCACATCTGTCTGCTTGTATGCATAGGCCTGTGAGTGCTGCTCCTCAAGTGGCAGCTCGGGGGCAGAGCTGAAGGTCCAGAGATGGCTTTGGAGGAGTGAATGACATTCACTGTTAGACCCCAGCCTAGTTAAGCCTGCCTTTAGTCCCACAGAACTGCTTTAGGTGTTCTTTTTTGTATCTTTTGTTTTCTTGTCTTCTTTTTTCTTGTTTTGTTTTTCTTTTTGTTTTATCATCATTTGACTAAGAATCCTGTCTCAAAGGCTGCAGATTCTGCTGATGGTGCACCACAGAGAGCAGCTTGCTGCTCCTGACTGCAGCAGCCGCAGTGTCTTGGCAGGTCTGATACCAGGATGAATGTGTGACCTGCTCTGACCTGGAAGGGGCTGAGACGGAGCAGATGAACACAGTGTCAAGGATCATCATACAGCTTCCACTGGATTCCTGTCTCCGCTTTAACAGAGAGTCTGTGCCTGAGTCTGTACTGAGTCTGTATGTATGTGTGTATACATACACACATCTGCACAGACTTTGCAAACTGCTTCCTGCCAAGGATGCATCTATTTACTCTCCTGCCAATTTTGCTGAGTTTAGAGGTAAATTCACTGAAAAGGTCACTCACAGAATTGCTTTTCAACAATCCCCTGCTTCTAAAATGTCTGCACTGCCCCTGCAGTCTGTGTGGAAATGTACTTGTTTTGAGCTCACCAGGAGCAATGTGAAGTCTGTTATTGTAGGGTTGCTCTGGACACAAAGTGTTTTTTACAGGATTTCTGGGGGACAGCAGGCTTTGCACTCCTGTTTGTTTATTTGTAGGACTGTTGTATGAGGAGAAGTAGGAAGATGCACTTTCATCGCTCAGGCCCTTTCCTTTAGGTTCATAGCAGGCAGCACATCTGGGCATTTCCAGAGCCCAGCAGAAGATGTTTTATCTCTGCAGTGCTCTGGTGCTGCCTGTTCTGTCTCTTCTCCTTCAAGACAGGTTCCATGCTTCTGTTTCCTACAGTAAGCTGAGGTTTTACTGTGGTAGTCTGAACTGAGAGTTACTCTCCACTAGCATACAAAATCATGATCCTTGTATGGGGAATATTGTTTTAATGAACTGATGGCTCCTGAGCACTGGGGACTGAGAGGCTGTTTGCTGGAGCTATGCTTTCCTCTCTTTGGACTGATGCTTATATTGGGCATTGTACTAGAAGACAAGGTATCTGCAACCTGAATGCCAGTGACCATCTCTTAAGACGTAGAGCAGCTCTGGCATCCCTGACCAGCGGGGTGAGACTCACTGCAATTCTCTTTGACCTTCAACGCCCCAAAGACCACAGGCTTAGGGACTGAGTCTGTAACATGAGCAATGGTGAAGTTGGATTCTTATAAATGTTTTGGGTTTAGGGTAGCAAGTGCTTTGTCGTGTGTTGGGGAACTGAGCAAAATGCAGTCAGAAGCAGCTTCACACGTGCTCCTCTTCTGGTAGATCCCTGTGTGAACTCATGCAGCATTTCACAAGAGCCTAGCACAGCTGACCTCTCTGTTCACTTGTGCTGCCGTCCTTGCCCAGGCTCAAATCAGCCTCCTGCTCTTCTGATTCTCCTGCTGCCTGCCTCAGCTCTGCCCTTACTTTTCCTCAGGGAAGCTTCAGCCCTGGCTATCACCTCCCTGATCCTTGCCATGCTGTGCGAGGTTGGATACAGACTTAACCGTACCCTGCCTTGCATTTGTTAGTAAATTTGCTCTTGGTTCTCTGAGAAAACAGACCCAGGCATTGTGGGGATTCATTGCCAGAACAGGCAGAACAGCTCTCCTAGGCTGTGGCTTTGCATACCTCTGTCAGTAGTAGCAGGTTTCTCTTTCCCAGTCCGTTTCTGGAGTAGGATAAGCTTTGCACTGTGTGTATCTTAGCTTCAATCCTGGACATCTCATTTCAGAAACAGTCAAATGTCATGCTCTGTAACATGCTGAAATCCAGAGAGCTCACAGCTCAAGTAGCCCTTCCAGCCTAGAAGCCCATTGTGTTTCATATTTCTGTTGAAAGACTAGTGCAGGTGTGTGATTTTTTTCTTTTAAGGATACTGACTATAAATAAAGCAAGTAGATCAAGCCCTGTCCTTTTGCAAATGGTGGGACACAGGTGTAGTGAAGGAAGGCAGTTCATTTAAACTGTGGTCACTGCTTGTAATTGGGTGACAAATAAGTGACGCAGCAATGTATAGATAAGGCTACTTCCCTACGCAACCCCCATCCCAGTAGGAGTGACTCCTCTTTCCATCTGCTTTTCTCAAGAGGGGATATTAGTTCTCAGTTGCCGCACACCTAGTAATTAATGGCACTGATGTGTAACTGCTAGAAACAGAAGCTTCTCCCTCTGTAAGCCAATGTGTGATTGGTTTGAGGTGGGGGATTTTCAGATCTGGAACTAGAGTACAGAGTGGGTGTCCAGGTTTTCTTTTATTGAGCTTTGGGTTTCCCAATACCATGTGCCTAAATAAACTTGTGTCTGGCCATTGCCATACAGAGGGGAGGACTTTGTGGCTAGTACTGGATCAATGTGTTTTATCTGCCATGCCTGAGCAGCATCATGAAGGCCTGGAAAAGAAGAATGTTGGATGTAATGAATTTTAGATTGAGTTATGCATTCATGATCTGGATTGGTGTGGTGCCACTAAGGGTTCCCTGACAGATCTGATGTGCTGGTCAAGTTCCAAGTGACCAGTGATGTTATGTCTGCTTCTGTCCCCCTGCAACCTGCAGACTACCTGTTCCAAAGTACCTGTGGGATGCTCTCAGGGGATGTTGTGATGTGGCCCACAGATGGCTGTCTTCCTGCAGTGGAGGTGACTGAGGCACCCTGCCTCTCCATGACTGAAGCATTGTGTCAAAGCCCAGGGAAAGAGCAGCATGAAGTAGCTCGCCCAGTGTATGTTGTCAGGTAACTGTGCTTTCAAAGAGGAAGTTCTTTATCTCATATGGGATGCTAGTGAATCCCAGGTGCTGATGAACACATGATGAAACCTCTTTTAGGTTTCAGAATAAGCACAGTGTATGTGTGTGCTCCAGAACTAGACACAGAACTCCAGGCGAGGTCTCACAAGACCACAGCAGAGGGGTAGAATCCCCTCCCTCAACCTGCTTGTGACACTTCTGTTGATCCAAGCCTTCTGGGCTGCCCTCACACAAGGTTGGCTCAAGTTGAGCTTTTCTCCAGCAACCCCAAGTCTTTCTCCTCAGGGCTGCTCTCAATCCATTCAGTGCCCAGCATGGATCTGTGCTTGGGATTGCCCCAAGCCAGATGCAGGACCCTGCCCTTGGCCTTGTAGAACCTCATGCAGTTTGCACAGGCCCATTTCTCCAGCCTGTCCAGGTCCTTCTGGCTGCACTCCTGTCCCTCTAGCCTTTTGACCACTCCACTCAACTTGGTGTCACTGGCAGACTTGCTGAGGGGGCACCCACTGCCACTGGCCATGTTGCTGACAAAAGCAGTGTAGGAATTATCTTTGAGTCTTTCTGGTATGAAAATCTTGTCTTTGGGACAATTTGGACAGGCAGGTCTGATTCTTTGCAGGATCTTCATCACTGTTTTTCTCTCAGGTTGTGCACTGATTGCCCTTGTGGGCCTTCTGAACTGAGGGTCTTGTTCACCTTCCAGCCCATGTTAAAATGGCTGTCTTTAACTAGTCTGTGGGTGGAGATTGCTTCTTGCCTGCTCTTCCACTGCAGTGACATCTTAATTGTTAACTGTGCAGTGTTAGCCTCCTGTCCCAGATTCTCCCTGTTCCAACAGAGGAACCTGGACATTCAGACCGAGGCCTCTGGATTCCCAGGTGATGTTTTAATTATTTTGTTTTAAACTGTGGCAAGTGCTGCCCAATTTGGAGTTTTCTCTACGGAGAAATTGTAACTGGGTAGTGATGGACCTTGGCCCCTGAAGTAGTTGCAAAGGTGATCTGTGGTTCTCAGCATCTTTTAAATCAAGAAAAAACCTTCCCTAGATTTCACCTCAAAAAGCCCATTTCCTGCTGTTCACTGTTGTGTTTCTCAAAGGCTGGGTTTAAGGACAGGTATATGGATTGGCTGGGTGGTCGTATCCAGCGATGGATGTCCAATGGTAACAAGTGGTGTCCGTGCTGGAGCAGTGTTGTGTAATATCTTCATTAATGATACTGACAGTTGCATTGAGGGCACCCTCAGCATGTTTGCTGATGACACCAAGATGGGTGGTACAGTCAACAGGCCAGAGCATTGGGAGGGCATCCAGGGAGACCTGGACAGGCTGGAGAAGTAGGCCCAGGGGAACCTCATGAGGTTCCACAAAGCCAAAGCACATCTGGATTGGGACAACCAAGAGGTATCAGTCCAGACTAAGGGAAGACTTGATGGAGAGCAGCCCTGTGGAAGAAGACCTGGGAATACTGGTAGATGACAAGCTGGCCATGAGCCACCCAGTGTGCAGTTGCTGCCCAGAAGGCCATTGGCATCCTGGACTGCATCAAAAGAAGTGTGGCCAGCAGATCAAGAGATGAGATTCTGCATCTCTGCTCTGCCCTGGGGAGACTTCACATGGAGTCCTGTGTCCGGCTCTGGAACCCCCAGCACAAGAAGGAGGTGGAGCTGTGAGAGTGGGTCCACAGGAGGCTATGGAAATGATCAAAGGGCTGGAGTCCCTCTGCTCTGGGGGCAGGCTGTGAGAGGGTTGAGGTTTTTCAGCCTGAAGAGGAGAAGGCTTTGTGGAGACTTTATAGCAAACTGAAAGGGGCCTCTAACAAGGCTGGGGAAGACTGTTCACAGGGGCAGGGAATGATAGGATGAGGGGTCATGGTTTGGAGCTGGAAAAGGGCAGAGTGAGGCTTAGCATGAGGAGAAAGTTCTTGCATCTGATGGTGGTGGATCCCTGGAACAGGCTGCCTCAGGAGATGGTGGAGGCCCCATCCCTGGAGCCATTCAAGGTCAGGCTGGATGGGGCTCTGGGCAGTCTGTTCTAGTTTGAGCTGTCCCTGCTTGTTGTAGCGGGATTGGACTAGATGCTGTTTGGAGATATCTTCCAACTCAGTACATTCTGTGATTCTATCTTCCTTCACATGCAATTGTGCAGAAATCTATTTTATAATGACTTAGCCTGAACCACTCTTAAATATTGATCAGTTGCTTTGATCCTGGATAGGATCCTAGAGGTGAAGGCTTTCTGCTCCCTTCTGTTCTTCTGCGCTCAACCCCCCCAACACTGATGACATTTCTTGTTGCACTGAATTCCTTGTGAATAAGATGGAGGCTGACAGTGAGACTGCAGGTGGAGGGACACTCAGTTTCCTTCCAATGGCGATGAGACAAGACATCTAACAGCCTTACTATTCTACTTTAGTTTTATAATATGTTTGGTGTTTACAGATGCAGCACTACTGCCTTGTAGATGCTCACTCATCTCTTAGATGAGTGGAAAACTCAGTAGCTGGCAATGCAGAGGGTGTAATATTGAATACGTGTTTTGTGTTGTATAGAGCTGGGAGCAGTAGTTAAACATTTCCATGGACTCCATTCACATATCCTTTCCTTTCAGCTACTTGGGCAGGGCACATGCCAGCTGGTTGATTTTCCCACCTGTTTAAAAGAGGTAAGAGGAGTGAACCACAACTTCATCCTGACACAGTGTCAGCAGAGCTAGATCTCAAATGGGGTGTGCTCCTGTAGCTTTGACCGGTGCAGAGCCATTATGTTGGTCACGAGGCTCAATCGTCTGCCGTATGAGTAGAGGCTGGGTTTGTTTAGCCTAGAGAGGAAGAGGCTGAGGAGAGATCTCATAAATGTTTACAGGGTCTAAAGGGTGAATGTCAGGAGGAAGGGAATGAATTCTTCTCTGTGGTGTCTGATGATAGGTCAAGCAGCAATGGGTACAAAATGGAGCACAGGATGTTCAGCTTAAGCATCATGAAAAGCTTTTTCATGGTGAGGGTAACAGAGCACTGGAACTGGCTCCCAGAAAGGCTGTGGAGTCTCCTTCTTCAGAGACATTCAAGTCTGCCTGGATGTGTTCCTTGGTTATCTTCTCTAGGTGATCCTGCTTTAGCACAAGGGTTGGACTAGATGATCTGCAGAAGTCCCTTACAACCACTACCATTCTCTGATTTTGTAAAGATTATCCGCCTTTGATTCCCTCCATAACCTTTGTGAGCCACAGCGAAATGCAGGGGAAGCCTGTACAGTGTTGTTCATTGTGATACCAGCTACAATAGAGCTACTGCCTCTGATACTGCTGGGGGTAATTCCTTGTGCTCATTGTGAGAGCAGAAGTAATCTACTTTGAATGATGAGTAGTCAACAGATGGGCTCACCTGGGTTCTCCGTTTTTCCTCTGTTTGGTGTCATGTTTAATGTCTATGTTTTATTTTATTAAGCTGCTATTGTGTGCAGTTTTAAAGTGGCACTCTCAAGGCCAGTCTGGGTTCTCTCTGTTGTTTGTGTTCCTAACTGCCGTTAGGATTTGGTAGATGAAACGCTGCTATCACGCTATGCTACCACACATGAGCATTTCTTCACAATCCATTGGCAGCTGCGCAAACCGACTGTTTTCAGTGAGAAAGCACAGGAGTGGCTTAGGTTACTTTTTTCAGCATAGGCTCTTCTGAAGGAAGAACTGGACTTTTGTCACTGATAATGACTTATTGGCCATGCAGCCGCTTGCTATCTGTTGGATACAGTACTGTGACAGTCACTGCAGCATTTTGGAGCTGACCACATAATCCCATGGTTATCGTTCCTGACTTCCTCATCAATCCAATTTAATCACTGCTAGGTATTTAATGTGTTACTGTCTTTTTCATCTCAAGGCATCCGATGGGAAATGTCTGTACTTAAAAGGTCACAGCTTCTTGGACTAAAGAAAGGAAAAGGCATCTGCCTCTCACAGTTTGGTAAGGGGCTGTATAGAGGTCTCTAGGGAGACTAGAGTGGAAGAGCTTCTTCCTTGGTTCTGTGGTTAAGCTGAATACTGATGTCTGTCTGCATGGCTGTGAAAGAGGGAACCTGCTTCCTTGGCAACCCTGGCCTTTGGAGTGAACTGCCAGGAGAGAAGCTGCATATGTACAAGGGGGAGAAGCTGCTGTTGCGTGGTTTAATCGCCTGATGTTGACTCTGATAGGTCCTGACTGGAGGTCAGCTGTGACGTGCAGCTGGTAGGGTGGGATTCGACTGTTGGGAAGAGAAAAATGCCAGCCCAGATTCTTTGGCCTTGACAAAGTGGATGTGACAATTTCTTCCCTCCAGCTGCAGCGGTTGCCTCTGCTCTTCTTTATTTCCTGCATACGCACACTAGAGAACAGACTGTGTGAAGCTGCCCTGTCTTGAGCCTCAGCTGCTGAACTAGATAAGACATAGCTGAGCTTTCTCCATTTTTCCTTCAGCACTTGGGCCTTTCTTCCTGATACACCTCACTGTTCAGCATGTCTTTCAGTCTGTCTTCTGTCTGTCCGTGCTTCCTGTGGAGTTTGTGGCTTTTTCAGATCCATCATGTTGCATTTTGTTGGGTGTGGGTACTACAGGAAGAGGCTGTCAGATGTCTGTCATCATTCCTATTGCTAGGATCCTTCTGTTTGTTTTGAAGACAGGAGTATTCAGTATTGAACAGATTCCCTTGATACTCATTTCATCTCCTGTCTCTTCACAAACCCTAGTAACACCCTCTGTGTTTCCCTTCCTGTTTACAGTTGCATGTTACTTTACCAGCTCACCAGTTCAGCTTTCTTGACACTATCCCATTTTATTCTTGAGGATGAATCAGGAAACTCAATCTTAGACCTTTTCTTAAGTGAGAACACAGTCTCTACCTAACCCCTCCCTGGTGCGAAACCACTCTATGCAAAGCTGTAGCTGTATGTAACAATGAGAGCTGATTCCTGCCGTGGCATTGTTTGAGCTCTTCTCATCATGCTGCCCAGGGCAAGCCCTCACTGCCATGCTACTGCCTTCTCAGTGTCTTCTTACACAAGCATAGCTGTTTGGGGTGTGCTTTCCCTTGACTGAGTTGGTAGTTGGACTAGATGATCTTGGAAGTCTCTTCCAACCTTAATGATTCCATGATTCTATTTCAGGTCATTTTTGCTGACGTCTTCTCTTGCTGTTCTGTGGTTGTATTAGTTTAGGATTTTTGTTGGGTGTATCAGCAGCTCCTGTGTTAGGGACACTCCTGGATGTTATATACAATCTTATTTGAACTTGTTCCTTAGAGCAACTGAAAATAGCAAATAAAACCTAATTGGACTGATGGCTGCCCACCCCCCCTACCCTACAGCTGAACACAGTGCTGTGCAAGATGGGAGTCTTCACAGCCCTCAGCTTGTTCTCACTGCCATCCCAAATAGTATGATCTGTGCTGAGATGAATTAATTTTGTAAGCAAGATTTTGAGATGCCATGTCCAACTTATTATCATTTCACCTGCCTTTGTAACAGGAGTTGTAGGCACTGTGATTGGTGGATTAAGATATGTGCCTCATTTCACTGCGGCTCCTGCAAACATTCCTGCCTTCTACAGTCCTGATGTTGGATTATTTCATATTCTCCCTGTGTGCTCTGTGATGAAGCACAGGACAGATTTGTTTGTGTACCAACACTGTGAGGGCAGCAAGACACCCAGGGCACTTCAGGCAACCTGCCAACTGTGCAAGTATTCTAAATCTGTGTGTACAGAGTTCTGGTCCTTCCTTCTCATGCAAATCTCATCTGAACTTACCCTCACTAAAGGACCACTCTCATAAGTGCCCCAAAAGAGAAGGACATGTACATGAAAGATGTGTATAGTCACAGGGTAAAATAGCTTGAAGAGCAAAATCTTGTTCACTGGAGGTGATGTCTCTGGATGTAAAGAACATAGCTTGACTCAGATCCCTGTGTTCTGTAGTTTGATCTGGAACTATGAGTGAGACAGTAGACAGGCAGTGTTGTAGACATAGTGCTGCATCCCAGTTATCTTAGCATGTTATTTTTCCCTTGTCTCTGACTGTCCCTTGCCTGTGCTTCTTGTTCTCCCTGCTGAGGAGACACAGATAGAATAGTGCATTATCTCACAAAGGTGTCTAGAGGGGAAGCAGCTGCTCCCTTCTGATTTTTCTTCTGACTGCCCCATAGATAACTAATGGCAGCTCAGTTGCTCTGTTGGCTATTTACCTAAAATTGAGCTAGCTAATGAAAATGTTTCTAATTAATATGAGGCAGATTAAAACTCATTACAGCAAGGTTGTCAGTAATGAGAGGTAATCAGAGCACAAATGACTGAGCTTGGAGTAAAATGAAGATGGAACATGAGCAGGCAATGGATGCTGGTTGTGCATGCACCAGCCAGCAAGGGCAGGGTTCGGCGATGTGACTGCTGATGCTCAGAGCTGCAGTTAAGGAGCACTGCTTCTTCCTCTCCAGGGCAGCTTGAGAAGTCACTGGCTAAAGAGATGGACCTTAGCACAGCGTAAATGTTTCCTGAACCAAGTGGCATCTCAGACTAGGAGACTGTTGCTAGGTCACCCCTTAGTCAGCTCTAAGGATTGCTAGGAACCATATTTTGAACTAGGGCACCAGCAGGAAGAGGGTGGGAGTGTGTCTAGGGTAAGTGAGAAGTCAGCGGATACTGTGTGTGCTTGTATGTGGAAATGCAGAGTCCTAATGACTTGGAGGACAGGAGTTTGCAGGTCTGTTTGGCATGAAATGGGTAGGCCTAGGTTTGAAAAGAACCTTTTTGATCTCCAAGAAAGTTTTGCATAAATCATGAAACTTGTTTGCTTGACTTTCAGCTGCTTCTAGCACCTGTGATGCAAGGCCCCAGTACTAACACCAGTTTCCAGCTATCTGATGGAGCCTCACTGTGTACATTTTCCTATTTGTACTGAGTTCACTGACAGTCCTGCTAATTGTGTGACTCCTTGTCACACTTTGTGGTGCTGAGAGACATGATTTAGTGATGACCTGGTAGTGCTGGGTCAGTGGTTGAGTTTGATGACCTTACCAGTCTTTTTCAACCAAAATGCTCCTATGATTCTCATATGGGCAGGCAAGGACCCCATGGATAAAACTTTAGGAATGTTACACATAGTTTACACAAATAATGAATTAATAGATAGCAGAGCAGATTGCACCAGAGCTATTCCGGTTCCAGAGTCATGGATTGTCAGTGTTGGGCACTGTTACCAGTTAGTATAAGCATTTCAATGGAAATATCTCATGTGCCTATGAACAAACTTTTGTAGAAGGCAGGTGTTGAAGTTTTATACAGAATCACAGAATGTCAGGGTTTGGAAGGGACCTTAAAAGATCGTCCAGTCCAACCCCCCTGCCACAGCAGGATCACTTAGATCAAGTTGCACAGGAACAGATCCAGGCGGGTTTTAAACGGCTCCAGAGAAGGAGACTCCACAACCTCCCTGGGCAGCCTGTTCCAGTGCTCTGTCACCATCACCATGAAGAAGTTTCTTCTCATATTTATATGGAACCTCCTTTGTTCCAGCTGACACCCACTGCCCTTTGTCCTGTCACTGGATGACACTGAGCTCCATCCTCCTGACACCTGCCCTTTCCTTATTTGTAAACATTAATGAGGTCACACCTCAGTCTCCTTTCCTCCAAGTGAAAGAGACCCAGCTCCCTCAGGCTTTCCTCATCAGAGAGATGCTCTACTCCCTTCATCTTTGTGGCTTTGCATTGGACTCTCACAAGCAGTTCTGTGTCCTTGAACTGAAGGGCTTGGAGCNCTCACAAGCAGTTCTGTGTCCTCTTTGAACTGAAGGGCTTGGAGCTGGACACAATATTCCAGATGTGGTCTCATAAGGTCAGAGTGGAGGGGGAGGAGAACCTCTCTTGATCTACTAACCCTGAGACAAAATGAACCAATTTATTTAGTTAATGTGCTAATGGGTTGAAACAAAAACAAGACAAGGAAGGTTCAGAAACCACTTATAAATTGCAGGCAAAACCAAAATGAACTTGATTTTGGGGAAAAAACCCAAGCCATTCAATTCACCCCACATAAAAAGCCCACATGAAAAACATGGATTTTCTCCCTGCCCATCTTACTCTTTTGGACAAACACAGTGGAATATCCACTGTGGAGACATGATGACATTGTCTCTTCCCTCTCTGTGTAGTCCAAGGGACAGCCTGGCTCGTCCAGTCTGGTCTCCTGCTACTGCAGGTATTCCTGGAAGAGCTGTCTTATTCAGGATGGCTGTCACCATATGTCCTGGGACATCCCATCACTGTGTGTCAAATGATACTTCCCAGCATCCCAAAGCCTTTATGTGGAAGGTTGTAAGCAGCAGCTCAGTTCTGTTGTGCCATGGGAAACAACAGTTTATCACCAGAGTGGTAAGTCCTTCTGATGGGAGATAGTTTAGTAGATAGAGAAGATCCTTTGAAACAGACTGAGCTCTAGCAGAAGAGCTGACTGATTTAACTGCAGTGTGGGAACTGGACACACCAAGTAGGTTCTTGAAAGACTTCAGTGATGCTAGGAGCATCAGTGCATCCCTGTTTGTATTCCATCTTTCACTTGTGGCTCTTCAGTAGGTAATTTGCCTTGATGTCTTGAGCAAAAGTGTTTAAAATCCTTCAGACAATCTAGTGCATGTGATGTTCTTATGAGTCTGTAAAATGGGGGTTAGTGCTTCTGAGTTTTATAAGGAGCTCTGTGAAGGCACTTTTAGAGAGAAAAAGCTCCGTATAAAATCAGGTGTGGTTGTTTTATCATAACTGTTGTCAAGGGTTTATATCCTGGGACAAAATGACGCAATTAGTTTAGTTCATGTGCTACAACAAAAGAAATCCAAAATAAGGCAGACTCAAAAAAAACCACCTAGAAATCACAGGCAGAACGAAAACTAACTGGATTTGGGGAAAAACAAGAATCACCCTACGTAAAAACACCCATGTGAAGACATATAGGGATCAATCCCATGTTCTTACATAACAGCCAGACTTCAATCTCCAGTCCCTCAAAGGGAGAAGTCATTCGTTCCTGTTCCTTAAGGAAATGTAGAGTCTATTCTGGCCATTCCCACATCCCTCAGTGTCAGCAGGCATTTTAACGTACAGTTCTCTGCTTCCACACCAGTGCTCCATTTCCAGCATGCCAGTTTCAATGGCCACAAACAAGGGGAGAACTCTTTCAGCAAACTGCAATTCAGATGAAACCACCTTTTCTGCTGCTTCTCAAGGCACTGTGTTCCCAGGGCAAGGTGGCTACTGCGTTCAGTACTCAGTGCCATGAGCAATCCTCTNAGCCAGACTTCAATCTCCAGTCCCTCAAAGGGAGAAGTCATTCGTTCCTGTTCCTTAAGGAAATGTAGAGTCTATTCAGGCCATTCCCACATCCCTCAATGTCAGCAGGCATTTTAACGTCCAGTTCTCTGCTTCCACACCGGCATTCCATTTCCAGCATGCCAGTTTCAATGGCCACAAACAAGGGGACAACTCTTTCAGCAAACTGCAATTCAGATGAAACCATCTTTTCTGCTGCTTCTCAAGGCACTGTGTTCCCAGGGCAAGGTGGCTACTGCGTTCAGTACTCAGTGCCATGAGCAATCCTCTCTGCACACAGATGAAAAGTGAAGTCAAGGAGGAGCTGAAAACCTGAATCTAGAATCCAACACCTTTGTTTGCAGAGCCCCCAAAAAACTGGGCTTGCAATTGCAAGTGAAAAAACACATTGCCACAGCAGCCTCCCCAGTGCCTCAAGCAAGAAATCTGAAATGTCTAAAGCCTTTCTGAATTCCAGTGTAGCTTTTGGCTTCCTTATTTGCTGACAGTGAATGCCACTGGTTTATGCTGCACTATGCACAATAAGATATAAAAAAGCCTTTCAAAAGGTTACTGCTAGAGGTTGTTCTGTGGAATGNCGTTCAGTACTCAGTGCCATGAGCAATCCTCTCTGCACACAGATGAAAAGTGAAGTCAAGGAGGAGCTGAAAACCTGAATCTAGAATCCAACACCTTTGTTTGCAGAGCCCCCAAAAAACTGGGCTTGCAATTGCAAGTGAAAACACACGTTGCCACAGCAGCCTCCCCAGTGCCTCAAGCAAGAAATCTGAAATGTCTAAAGCCCTTCTGAATTCCAATGTAGCTTTTGGCTTCCTTATTTGCTGACAGTGAATGCCACTGGTTTATGCTGCACTATGCATAATAAGATATAAAAAAGCCTTTCAAAAGGTTACTGCTAGAGGTTGTTCTGTGGAATGCCCTTAATTTGCTGTTTTGTGANTCTGTGGAATACCCTTAATTTGCTGTTTTGTGTAAACCTGAAATAGCAGTAGGAGGGTTTTTTTTAATTATTTTTTATAACTCTCTCTTATGCATCAGTTCTCTCTAAACAGAGTGGGTCCTTCTCTGGATCCCCCTGCATCCCTGGGTCGCCTTTAATGTTGTGAGTTAGAGCTGACTGTATTCAACTAAGAGCTTTTAGCTGAAGTGTCAGACACAGAGGGAGGTTTTAACAAACGCACTGACAGATCTGCAGGCAGTGAAACAACTGACTCAACTTGGGGAAAAAAGGCAGAAAGACATTTTAATTCATGCCCTCCCCTCCCCAAGACACAGACAGTTTAGTCACACTGGTCCTACACTGAACTGAGATAAAATGTCCAGAACGTCCATTGCAGACAGCTCCTGCTTCTCCCTGAAAACCTCATATAATTGACCTCAGACCATCGATCCAACCTGTCCAGGGCCTTCTACAGAGGTTTCCTACCCTCTAACAGGTTGACACACCCGCTGAGTTTGGTGTCTTCTACAACCTTGCTGAGGTCATTGATAAGGTTATTAAACAAGACTGGCCCAGTACTGAGCCCTGGGGAACAGCTTGGGACGGGCCACCAACCCATTTGAACTCCATCCAGTACAACTCTCTGGGCTCAGCCATGCAGCCAGTTTTGTACCCAGCGAAGAGTCCCCCTGTCCCAGCCATGAGCCACCAGTTTCTCTAGGAGAAGGCTGTGGGACACTGTATCCAATGCTTTGCTGAGGTCTAAACAGCATCCACAGCCTTCTCCTCATCCACTAGGCAGGTCATCTGGTCATAGGAGGAGATCAGGCTGGTCAGGCCACACCTGCCCTTCATAAACCCATGCTCGTGGGCCCCGATCCCATCAGTCCTGCACTGGGCCTAATGCACACAACTGAGTCCAGGTTTAATTAGCTGCATGTCTCAGGTCTTTTCCCTCATATGAAAAGTTCTCAAGTCATTCCTTGTGTAATATTTTGTAAGACTTCTAGGAGAAAAGCTCAGAGTAGTTTTGTGGGTTTCCATTTAGCCTGCTCTTTCTCCAAGGTAGGGCAGATATGTGGGTCAGCACAAGTCAGTAAGCAGTAGTGGGAATGTGGTTCTCTTTCTGTGCCTGTGATCATTTATCAGAGAAACAAGGGCTGTATCTAGACCATGGCCTAGCTAGGGAGATCCAGACAATTAAGAGATTATGTTTTTCTGCTAAAAATCTTGTCCTGGTTGATAAGGACCTTGGATCTGCATTCACAGTCTTGCTTCATTCTTGTTGTACATCTGCCTCTAAGGTGAACTAGGGCTGCAGATGGTTTCAGTCTTCTTAGACAAACTGCTCTGCCATCATCTGTATTTCTAGCAGGAGCAGGAGCTGGGATTTGCTGCTCCGGACTGCCCCCAGAGCAGCTACTCTTTCAGAGTTTCAGCCCAGCTAGGTGTGAGTGCAAAGTCAGGATGCTGTGCATGAGGGGTTTGTTCTGTTTTGTTCCTGGAGCCATCTGCAAGAATGTTCTTTTCTCTCTTGTCCAGGGCTGTGGTGTCCCTGAGGCCAACCAGGTTCTCCACAGTTAGGTAAGTGGTAAGGGCCAAAATTCCCTCTCTCTTTGTGCTGGTGAGGAGAGAGGGGCTGTTTGTGCCGCCTCAGCAGTGGTACACCCTGTGTCCAGATGTGTCCACAACCATATGCGTTTTCAGCTATGAGTTTTCCGTCCTGATCTTTCCATCTCCTTTGTGGGGTGGGTAGCTGTGTTGGAGCCTCTGCGCAGAGCTGGCTGCCTAGCACCTTTCTGAAGCCTCACAGTTGCTGCCTGTTTGACCAGAGCCATGCCATATCCTGGAGCCATTTGATGGTCACTACTGCTGTGCCAGTGAGTGGTCACAGGACCATGTGCTGGCCCATGCTCAGGACTGGGGATACTGGAACACATCTGCAAGGAGCTTTGCCACTGTTCCTTGCCAGTGTCCTGGAGGTGGTGTCTGGCACTGCTCCCCATTGCCCCCAGTGTGTGTGGGGGTTCCTCTGCAGCTGGTGGTGGTGGACAGAGAGCAATTATTGGAGCCACGTAAAAGCTATTTCCCTGTAATGTCCTGTGTGCCTGGTGCTGTGACAAACTATTCAGCTGCTCTGGCTCCCTCCCTCCCACTCACTGCCTGTCACTTTTATCCCATTACTGCCTCCCTGCTTTTCTTGCCCTCTTTTCCTCATTCACAGCTTCCTTTCTTTGTCCCCTCTTGACTGCTCCTTCCCTGCTGCACACGGGGGAGGTGAGCACGGAAGGAGCCAAAGCAGAGGCTTGTTTGGTACATCAGGAGCCTTAAAGCCTGGTGTGAAATGCAGGACAGTTCTACGGGAGGCTTCCGGCATGCTCACAGGTGCCGTTCTGCCTGTGCATTTGTTAGTGCTTTCGAGTGGGCGATATGGGGGGGGACACTCACTCCCCTAGCACAGAGCATGCTGTGCTTGCCAGCCTGGGGTAGCTTGTTGTGTGCGTCAGGCTGGTGACTCTTACACATTGATTGCGAGACTTGCATATCAACCTTGTTTTCTCCTCACCTTCCCTAGGGCCCGTGTGTCACAAGCCTGCATCTCAGCACCCATTCTGTCCCCTGATGTGTTCCCAGATGTCCCATGGTTTGATGTGACACTGCTTTGTGCAGAGGGCCAAGCTGGCTGCTGAGCTGGGTGTGTGGGGGGGTGTGGTGGTGATGTGTGTGCTTTTCTTCCATGAACTTTGAGGCTTTTGGTAGAGTCTCTCACCACATGGTGATCTTGGGCAGATGAGCTCAAGATTTGCCTTTCATGACTTTTGACATAGAAGCCTGAGAAATTAGGAGCCTCTGTGTAAATAGGTGACAGGCATTAACAGAAGATGGGTGGGGAGTTATTTTTTGCATCAGTTTGCTTAAATATTCTTAATGTATCAGGGTGAGCTTATCTGAAGTTCATTATGAATATTGAGTATAGCCATGTCCTTGGTAGGAGGCTTGTCCGGAGAGCAATAAAGGCAGAATAAATCATTGTCACTGAAAAGTGTGGTTGCTGGTCTGTTCTTGAGAGGGAGAGTGAGCCTCAGGAGCTGAAATCCGGATCAGACAAACAGTTGGGGATGGGTTTTGTCATTTGGGGGCTGTATTTTGGCTAACATGAGCAGTGCTGCCAACAGGTCAAATAGTCAGTTTCTAAAATCACTGTTACTGAAAACGTAGGCAATGCCTAAGCAGTAAGACTAGTGACATGGCTGGACTGGAGGGACGTAATGTCCCCATGCGGGGTGTCAGAGCAAGCTGAGGAGGGTGAAGTACTGCCCACACAGCACCCTCCTCACTTCCAGACATACACAGTTCTGATTTCTGACCGATTCTTCTTCCAAGTTCCTGGAAGTTTTGGGGATGGTATCTGTTAGTTTTTTTAATTACAGTTAGTTTTCTTCTAACTGTAATTTGTTTCACTGGGAGTGTAACGTAGGTGGCTGTGGTCCTGACTTTGGTCCTTTGACAGGAGTTCCCAAGCTGTGCATTGTCTTAGTGGATCACAGTGACAAAACAGTGCTGCCCTATGATCAGATACCTTATGCTGTGCAAGGCTGTGGTTCTGGACAGAGCCAAAAACTAGTGTGCTATGACTGAACATGGTGCCTGTGCAGACAGGTGTCAAAGCCCTGTACAGTCTGATCTATTTTGTCCTGGTCTGATGTCATAGAATCACAGACTGGCTCAGGTTGGAAGGAGCCTTAGAGATCATCTACTCCAGCTTCCTGCCACTGACAGCAACACCTCTCAACTAGACTTGGTTGCTCAAGGCCTCATCCAGTGTGGCCTTAAACACCTCTGTGGAGGGGGCAGCCACAACCTCTCTGCCATCGATTCCAGAGTCTCTCCACTCTTGTACTGAAGAGCTTCTTAAAATCTAGCATAGACCTCCTCTCCTTCAGTTTAAAATCATTTCTCTGTGCCGTATTGCTAGATCCCCTCCTGAAAAGTCCCTCTTCAGCCTTCCTGTAGGTTCCCTTCAGGTATTAGAAGGCAGATACAGATCTCCCTGGAGTCATTTCTTCCCTAGGCTGAACAATCCCATCTCCTTCAGGGTGTCCTTGTGGCAAAGGTGCTCTTGGATCATCTTTGTGGCCTCCTCCAAACCTTTCCAGAGACCAAATACTAAACTGACCCATGACATGACATTCTCAAATCAAGAATGGAAATCCCTGCTCTGCTTAAATACTAGACAAATAAAAGGTACATGTGAGGGGAGTGGGGTATGTGTAACAAAAGCAGAAGAGCTTGGCTGATGTTCTGGTCTCTCTACAGGTGCATCTGCGCTCTGCTGAGCGTCTGCGGGAACTGTGCTGCGCCAACCGAGGCACCTTCATCAAGGTGGGACAGCACCTGGGAGCACTGGACTATCTGCTGCCTGAGGAGTACACCCATACCCTCAAAGTGCTGCACAGCCATGCTCCGCAGAGTACCAGACAGGAGATCGAACAAGTCATCCGTGAGGAGCTGGGCAAAGAGGTGGGAGTAGTCATAGCCTAGTGGCTTCTCAGGCCTCAGCAAGACCTGGGCAGCTAGAAAACAGGAGCAAGGAGGTCCCTGGTGTTTCTCTGTTGCAAGAGATACCAAGGAGAGGTATCTACTCCTTGCCTCTGGGAGGATGCCATGTGAATTTCCCCTGTCCATTGATGGGCATTATTGGCAAGTTTAGGAAAAGATATGGCCAAGGATTAAGGGTATGAAAGGTGCTGGGTGGAAATGATGGGACACAGAGGAGCAGCATATAGCAGATGTTATGCCAAGACTAACAGGTTGCTGGAGGTCAGGATGGATAGCCATCCGGCACACTAAGGGATAGAAGCTGGAGTTATTGATGGTCAGGATGAAGACATATTAGCAGAGCTCTGTGAGGGACGACTGCTCTCTTCTGGCTACACTAGACCAATTCTAGCTAGCACTGACAGCCTTTTACTTTCTTGAGCCCCTAATTAACCCCCAAATAAAACTAGCATATTTCATTTATGATGTTTGCAGTCAGATAATGTAGTAGCCTANTCTCTACAGGTGCATCTGCGCTCTGCTGAGCGTCTGCGGGAACTGTGCTGCGCCAACCGAGGCACCTTCATCAAGGTGGGACAGCACCTGGGAGCACTGGACTATCTGCTGCCTGAGGAGTACACCCATACCCTCAAAGTGCTGCACAGCCATGCTCCGCAGAGTACCAGACAGGAGATTGAACAAGTCATCCGTGAGGAGCTGGGCAAAGAGGTGGGAGTAGTCATAGCCTAGTGATGTGGCTTCTCAGGCCTCAGCAAGACCTGGGCAGCTAGAAAACAGGAGCAAGGAGGTCCCTGGTGTTTCTCTGTTGCAAGAGATACCAAGGAGAGGTATCTACTCCTTGCCTCTGGGAGGATGCCATGTGAATTTCCCCTGTCCATTGATGGGCATTATTGGCAAGTTTAGGAAAAGATATGGCCAAGGATTAAGGGTATGAAAGGTGCTGGGTGGAAATGATGGGACACAGAGGAGCAGCATATAGCAGATGTTATGCCAAGACTAACAGGTTGCTGGAGGTCAGGATGGATAGCCATCCGGCACACTAAGGGATAGAAGCTGGAGTTATTGATGGTCAGGATGAAGACATATTAGCAGAGCTCTGTGAGGGACGACTGCTCTCTTCTGGCTACACTAGACCAATTCTAGCTAGCACTGACAGCCTTTTACTTTCTTGAGCCCCTAATTAACCCCCAAATAAAACTAGCATATTTCATTTATGATGTTTGCAGTCAGATAATGTAGTAGCCTAGGAGTCTGTATCACCATTAATTCTCAGTGGTTCACAGCACCAAGATCAGAGGTAGGTTCCTATGTTCATTAGATGTAAGAAAAGTACTGTTAAGAGGAGATACTCTGCTGCTTTGCAGCTTTCCCTTAGAAGAAGAGGTACACTCACGCTCCAGCCCAGGCTGAGAAGAGGCATTTAAAAGATCACAATTGACATGATGAGAGGGAGGCATGAGGTGACAGTATGCAAAAGCAGCAGCAGAGAAGGTGTGTGCAAGGTGGAGGAAGATGGGAGGCTAAAGAAGGGAAGCAGGGTGTACGTCTGTGGTTGCTTATATGTAGAGCTTTCTGGGGTTGTTTAGGATTGTTCTGGGCTGTCTGACTGTGGTAAGGAGGTATGGGGGACGGGACACGACATGTAGGGGTAAATGATGTATTTGCATCAAGTGGGTACATTTGGGGAAGATTTGAATGGGCTGAGTCTGCCTACATGTAGTTTAAGGGTCTAGATATTGTCTAGTCAGAAATGCCAGTGTTTCCTTGCAGTTTAATGACAGGGTTAATGTCAGCCCCTGAGCAGCAAGATGCTCCCTCTCTCAGCACTGTCTTCGTGTAGCATGGCTGGTACCAGCTGTGTTTCATAGCTCATTGGATAGATGGAACAGGGCAGGCTGGCTGCTCCCTGCTGCTCCACATGCCTCCATCTGGCAGTCTACTCACTGCAGGAGCCCCAGAAAGCCATGCTGAGCTTAGTCCCCATTAAATTACCACAACAGCTCCTCTTGATGAGTTTGTGTGGCTTGTCTCAGGCTGAGGCAGATGCTCAGAGGTGGGGCCTTTTCTTTGTTCTCCAGTATATATTCAGCTACCACTGATACACTCTTATTTCTCTCAGCTGTTTTGGAGCTAGATGAACCTTCCATGCCTCGTTGATTCCCAGTGAGGCAGCTCAAATCCACAGCAGCCTTTTAGCATTGACTTCACCCACGTGGGCAGTGCTGGGCAATATTTAATTATAAAGAGACAGAGAGAGGGAGGCAAAAAGGTAGATACAGGAAGAAAGGGAATGAGGAAATGCTGATGAGAGTGATAGAAAAAGAAATTAAGGAACAGGTGAAACTAGGCAATATTAAAAGCTGAGTTACATATAAGGTACCAAATCAAGGTATTAATAGTGAAGGGGATTTGAGGGACCTAATGCACCCATACTGTCTTTGCCAGAGCCCAGAGATTTTAATATGGTTACTTCAGGAAGAGATGTAATTTCAGTGTAGCTACAACCTCAGTACATTTAAAATAACAGCGTCACTTAGGTCAAATACAGAAGTAGATGGCAGAAGAGCTAAGTAGAGTGTCAGGGCAGAGAACAGTGCAAAGACACTATGAAGTGCTTCCCATCATGCCTAGGAACTTGCAGGTGAATTCAAAAAGAAGAAACAGTAACAGTGAGGGAACCTTCCCACAGTGACTGGGCCAAGCCTTGATGCTCTTGAATTCGAGAGTAAGACTTACAGTTCCCCTGTCAGGTATGAGAGGAGGCTCCTTGCATGAATCTTAAGTGTAGACAAGAAGTAGTTAGGCACAGGTTGGATCAGTGTGGAACAAATGGGAGATACAGCAGTTGGAAAGATACCTGAGAAAGAGTGTGACGAGCTGACAAATTGCACAAGAGCTTTTAAAAGGGCATGAAGATCTAGAAAAGCCAATTTCATATATAGAAGTATTGTGTCTTCAGTCAAGTTAGAAGTCTGTCTTCTGATGTGATCTACTCCTAAGGATCTTAACAGAAGCCTGGATGTTTGAGTAATGGGGTGGTTTGTATGAAAACTGGTGTAAATGCCATGGCAGTGGGTGCTGTAAGTCCCATGCCAGTGGGACTGATCTTTGACCAAAGGCAGAGGATAGGTTTAGCAGTTCAATGTGACTTTGTTGTTACTATGCAGACTTGCATGATACTATGCTGATGGGGGATCTCCCGTTCTAGGCAATCATCATGGCCAGAGACAGGAACCTGCAGCATGTAGCTCTACTGTGAACCCAGGGTCTGATGTAAGAGCAAATAGCATGTGTGCTGCTCTGACACAGGAGGAGAAGTATCATATATACTGATTGCTATGTCAAACCTCGTTTTAAGTTTAAAGAAAGTCTTTGTACCTAGCCAGCATGATAGGAATAAAAAGAAGTTAATACTGAGCAGATGCTGTCTTTCTGATCTCAATCAGAGATTGGTGGTTTGGCTAAGTGATGCTGGGCTGTGATTACAGAATCATAGAATTAGGTTGGGGTTGGAAGGACCTCTAGAGATCATCTCTAGGTCAACCCCCCCTGCCAAAGCAGAATCACCTAGGGCAGGTCACACAGGGCTGCATCCAGGTAGGTTTTGAAAGTCTGCAGTGAAGAAGACTCCACAACCTCTGTGCCAGTATTCTGCCACCCTCACCATGAAGAAATGTCTCCTCATGTTGAGGTGGAACCTTCTGTGTTCTACCTTAACCACATTATTTTTTGTCCTAGTATTGTCCACCACAGAAAAGAGACTGATCCCTCACTCTTGACACCCACCCCTCAGATATTTATAGACGTCATTAAGATCCCTCTCAGCCTTCTCTTCTCGCAGCCTTTCCTCTTAGGGGAGATGTTCAGGTCCCTTAATCCTCATAGCTCTCCATTTGACTCTCTCCAGTAGATCCTGGTCTTTCTTAAACTGAGGAGCCCAAAACTGCATACAGCCTTGTAGGTTCGGTCTTACCACATTCTCTTGAATGTTGTATGCAAGAAGTTGGAGTAAGGCATGGGATTCTCCAGCTGACACAAGCAGTGGGAGAGGCTTGACAAAGATATCTTTACAATGACACCTGGAAATGATCACCAGCAACATCATAGAATAATAGTGTTTTGGGGCAACAGTGGAAGTACCACTGGTTGGGTTGTTCAGGACCTGGTTGGATTGTTTAGGACCTGTGCCTGGGAGCATTTGTCAAAAGCTGTGTGCGTAAGTATGGATGATGAGGTATGATTGAAAGAGTTTCTCCTACCTCTGTTTTAATCTTCCTTGTGTGAGCAAGGTTCTGAAAGTAAAAGGGAGTGAAATTGGAAAATGAAAGCAAAACGAGTATGTTCCTTACCCCATGATTGTAATTTTCTCTGCAGAGCTATTTATGACACAGGGAAAGATAGTTGGTCCAGCTATGCTTTCAGCTCAGAGTGCAGAGCAGAGCCAGGCAACTACTGGTGAAATGCAGACACCAGCTGTTTAGGGAGACAGACTGATGAGGGACTTTGGAAGATAAATCTTTCAGAATGAGTCCACTTGGAAAGCACAAAATCATTGTGCTTAGAAACTAGAAATGGTGCAAGTAATATTTTGCCAGCAGCGCTGGATTAGAAGTATATCCTCCCTCTGGCTGGTGTGGTTGAAAGGGACTGGCTTTCCACAGTAGTTGTGGGACAATGGAATACCGTTGAGGTGATGCTAGTTTGGGCCCAGAACAGAAATGCAGAACCCAGGACATATTTGAGTTTGGCCAAGCCAGTTCCACCTGACAGCTCTTCAGTGTCTGGTGGAAAGGTTTCACATAGGTCTTTCTGTATGTGATTTCTGAGGACAAGGTGCTCAGAGCAGCTAACTGCTCACTGCTAGGACTGATCTGACTGTTGGGATAACTCTTCGCTTTCCAAAGTATATCTGTTTCTCTCTGCTTTGATCAAGGCAATTCCAGAGCATCCCTCCTTGTAGGACTAAGTCTCTGCAAAATGTCTTGGCAGCTTTTACAACCCTGCTCTCCCAAATATCATTGGTGCCTCTCTGCTGTCTGGCTCCAGTACTGCCCAGAGCAGCCCATCTCACTTCTCTGATGCTGTCAAATGAGAATTAATTTAGATACCGTGACGCATCCTCACTTCACTGTGTACTCCTGTCTGTGCCAAGACACTCTTTTACCTCTTCCTAATCCTAAAGTACCTCCTGGTTTGCAGTTATATTACATCCCCATAGCCCACAGCATAGCTCTGCCCACTCAGCACCACTGTAATGCCCCTGCTGTGTACAGCAAGGCATCACGCAGAGCACATTGCTTCTCAGCTTTCAGTCCATTCCCACACGTTGGCATTTCATGATCAACTTTCTGACCTTTTCCCCAAGACTCATTATTCTCCCTTTTGCTGTGTTTGTGTGCTCCGTACTCTGTGCAGGCTTTGACTCAAGTTGCAGGTAATTTTTCATGGTGGCAGACATTCCCTACACATCTCTCACCACTGTCCTTTCAGAAATATCCCAGTTCCTCCAGCTGTGCTCTTTTCTGGTAGGTTCCCATCAGGCTGGTTCTCTGGTCTCTGCTCCTGTTGTCTGCATGATGTTGGGGCTCAGTGCAAGTATAAAGCTAGCATCCTTATGAGACCATGAGGTCCTAAGTAGGGCTTTTGCTATGCTGGTGGGGCATCTGTGCCCAGGTGCTCTGTGTCCAAGCTGTATCATTGCCCAGGAGACAGAGGGCTGCTATAGGGCACAATGGACACCCTTGCCTGCCATAGCAGTGAGGGTCTTTTCTTCCTCCTTGCCCCTTGACTTACACTCACATCTCTGGCCACTTGCTAACAGCTCTTGTTAAAACTATTGCAGAGGTGAAGCTGAACATTCCCAGATGCTGTTAAGTGAGGGATCCCTGGAAATCCTGACTCCAGGTATCCCCATCTGTAATTGTGCTCCAGCCATTGCTGGTGAGTTTGTTGTGTTCTAGGAAGGCTGAAAGGCAAGATAGGTTCTGTAAGGAGAGCATGTCAGTGATTGAATATGTTGGTTCCAGTGTTTGCTTTGTTCAAAGCTGGGAGAAAGGTAGACCCCAGAGGTCAAGGCTTGTCTATACTGTAGCGAAATTGTGTGAAGGGCTTAAACACATGGAAAGACTGATTTGGAAGGATGTCAGCTGAGCTCTGTTTTATGGAAGTGCAGGTAATGGAAAGTAGTTTCTAATAGCTTGATTAGCTTGCACCAACAAGGAGATCATCCTTTTTATCCACAGTTAATTGCAGCTTTTACCTGTTTTCAAGGACTGTTTTGCCATTTGCAAGAAGCCTCCTGCAGCAATGCAGTAATGGAGCTTGCTGATTGAGCAAGGCAGAGAATATGCCAATGGTTTGACTGTCATTTGTAAGCAAAGCACGTATGATAGAGACACCTTTAGTGCTGTTTGTGAAGCAGGACGCATTTTCAGTGATGTTTGGAGCACCTAGCCTTAAATTAAAGGGCTTTGCTCTCCTTGGGTACCTACCTCTGTACCTGGTGAGCAGAGCTGTGAAGTAAGAAAGATGCTCCTCATGTGAGAAGTGGTTGTCCCTGCATCAAAGCTCTGGTTAAGAAGGGTATGGCCTTTTGTCCCTCTACTTTAAATTGCTCCCAAGGTTCCCAAAATGCTTTCTCAGTTGGGCATGTCAGTGTTATTCATCCATGGCTGAAATGTACCCATGTACACCAGGGAGCACTGTCACTGCAGTGATGTGCAGTAATACCACCCGGTGATTTGACAAGGAGGGACAAAAACCATATGCCCGTAGGAACCTGCCATGGAAAAAAATTAGAATGAGACTGCAGCTAGGTGCAAATCCCTACGGCAAAAGACTTACTTGACCTTAGCCTGTTGGAGCCTTAAAAAAGGCAGAGCCACAAAGATGATTAAGGGAGCAGAACATATGCCTGATGAGGGAAGGTTGAAGGAGCTGGGTCCCTTTAGCCTGGAAAAAAGGAGACTGAGAGGTGAACTCATTATGTTTATAAATATGGGAAGTGCAGGTGTCAGGAGGAAGGAGCCAGGCTCTGCTCAGAGACATCCAGTGATAGGACAAGGGGCAGTGGGTGTCAGCTGGAACAAAGGAGGTTCCACATACATATGGGAAGAAACTTCTTCATGGTGATGGTGACAGAGCACTGGAACCAGCTGCCCGGAGAGGTTGTGGAGTCTCCTTCTCTGGGGATGTTTAAAACTTGTTTGTACATATTACTGTGCAACTGAATCTAGGGATCCTGCTGCAGCAGGGGGATTGGACTGGAGAATCATTCAAAGTCCCTTCCAATCCCTAACACTGTGATTCTGTGAAATAGAAGACTACTCTTCGTGCTCGTGTTTGTGTGCACCCGTGGTACAGCCTTTTCTGTGCCAGTTACAGGACGAAGGACAGAGTGTTTTCCCTTCCTTCTGCAATTGTATTTTAAGAAGAAGAGTATTTTAAGAAGAGTGTTTTAAGCTCTGGCAAGACATACTCTTACTTACTTACATTTGCAGAACTAGTGAAGCAATGAACAGCCCTGTGGGAGGGTAGATAGGCTTTCAGTAAGCTGTTGGGTATTCCACTACATGTCATACAACATCCAAGTAGTTCCCAAGGGATTACGAGCCACTTTCTTCAGCTGGATCTGTATGTTGCCTGAAAGTTCATTTACTCTGATAGATCATAAGGCCTCCAGGTTATGATGCTGCAGATCCCACAAAGCCTCTTCCCAGGCTGGCAGTATTGTCTAACCCACCCAAGATGCCAGAAGTTATGCCTGCTCCCACCAGCATTGCACAGCCTTGTGGTCAAGCATTCTGCCCGCTGATGTGTGTCAGAATCAGTTCATGGTTGCTTTCACAGTTGCCCTGCTGAACACTTGAGTCTCTTGTTGCTTGTGACCCTGATTTTGTCCTTAAATATCCCTCTCCAGCAGAGCTGTGCTGTGCTGCTCTGTGAGGCTGGTCCTTGTGTAGAACACTAAGGGACACAGACAAACTAGATTTAACTAAGCAAGACTCTCTTCAACCTGCTGTAGGTACTATGTCAAAGAAGAGCCAGAAGGCTAATGAAAGGCCTGGAGGACAGGGCTGATGAGTGGCTGAGGGAACTGTGGCTGTTTAGCTTGGAGAAAAGGAGGCTGAGGGGAGACCTGATTGTGCTTTGCAGCTACCTGAAGGGAGTTTGTGAAGAGGTGTCAGTCTCTTCTCCCAAGTCACTAGTGATAGGACAAGAGGAAATGGCCTCAAGTTGTGCCAGGGGAGGGTTAGACTGGACATCAGGGAAGATGTCTTTCCTGAGGAATGGTCAGGGGTTGGAACAGGCTGCCCAGGGAGGGGGTGGAGTCACCATCCTTAGAGGGGTTCAAAAAACAAGTAGATGTGACCCTGGGGGAACAAGATTTAGTGGGCAGGGTAGGGTCAGGTTGATGGTTGGACTTGTGGATGTTGGAGGTCTCTTTCAACATGAGTGATTCTGTGATTCTGTTTCCATTGTGGGAAATATCATCTTGCTGTGTGCTGTTACACACCCACCATGACCCACTAGAGTGGAAGCTGGGCTGTGGTGACCATGGCTGTGACAGTGTGAGAGCCTGGGATATGGAATGGGAGGGTCTGGCCCTTCTCCCACCCCTCTAAGCCGCTCTCAGTAGGCCCATCAGGGCATTCAAGCAGCTGTCAATAACCCCCCATTTTTATTAAAACTGTAATGAGGAATAGAAAAACTTCACACTGTTTTCAATAACTTGAATATAAAAAAGAGATATAAAATGAGATTTTTATCAATTATGAAAAGGATTTTAGCCATAAAAAGGTAATTTAAAGAGTCTGAGATGGATGGTGAATAGCATTAATGTCACCCAGAATAAATGGGCCTGCATTACTCAACTGAAAGCAGAAACAGCTGCCTCTACTGTGCTCTCTCTGCCCTAGCTTTGGTAAGAGACCCCAGTTGTTGTTGGATCTTGGGGTGGCTGCATGTACATTGAGCCCTGGTGCTGGCAGCAGCTGCCCAAAACCCCTGTTCCACTGCTAAAGGCAGATGGGGAAAGCAAACAGGGAACTTTTGAGTCGCTCAGATGGGACCTGTGTTTGGCTTGTGTTTGGTTTGCTGAGTTGCCTCTGCACCTTTTTGACTTGAGTTGCTGTGTGAAGGGACTACCTTCTGTTTCAGAGTCTGCTGCTGATACACTCAGAAATACCTTTACTCAGTGCTCTGAACTAGACACAGGCTGCCTAACTCTTTCTGAGGGAGCAGGAATTCCTGCCATCTGCCTGCCCATTGATACTTTCATATCCAACCTGATTCTACCTGGCTAGCATTTCCCTTGTTCTTTCAGTACTTGGTGTCTGCCTGGTGACTTGTCTCTCTGCCCATCAGGACCATGAAGAGAAAATGCAGTTAACCTGGTGGCTTTTGACAGGAGGTTGCTTGTGGATGAAACAAATGGCTCAAGAAGCAGCAAGGAGTTGCAGGGCCTGACCTTGACATACCTGCCATTTCCTAACACAGACAACAGACTCACAGCATTTTAGCCAATTGGAAAGATGTACAGTGATGTGATAAGGGCTGGTGTATGGCACTGCTGGGAGCTGACTGTGAGACAGCTCCTTATTCTGTGGAAGGATGCTGAGCTGTAGAGAGCACTTTGATTCTGTCTTCAGGTTTTCCTCTCAGTGCAAAAGCTGCTATGGGTAAGACCACTGGAAATTCTCCTATTGGTAAAAGCCTCAAGCTCAACATGCTTTTGTGTTTTGAGATTGAAGCAAAAGCTGGCATGTAGGTGTTCTTAACTGCCTTTCCACCATTAATAAGTGAAGTGTGTCAGTCCCTATTAAGCAAGCTAGCCTGGGAGAAAGGAAGTTTTTTCATGTTCTCAATGGTGCTGGTGAACATTAAGCACATTTTGCTCGTACTTTCTGTAAACTTTATGGTGCTTTGGTTTATGGGATGCATGGTTCAGAGCCGAACCTGGGAAAAAGTGTCTGTGACAGCTGAAGCAGTAAGCTGACATGACCTATTGCTTGTGCCAGAAGAGCTCAATTGAAGGAAATCCACAAGTTTCTTCCTTACAAAGCTCACAGAACCACTCCATCTCAAATTAGCAAGTTCTTGGAAGAGGCTGTTCAGCACCAATCCTTCTAAATTTAAAATGATTAGCAGAAAATATAGATCAGTTGGCTCAGTTCAGATAATGAATGAAACTGAGGTGGCCTCAGTCATGAGTGGAGAACATGGCTAATTTTGCCAAACACCTTATTGGTTATAACAGACTGGTTCAGGGCTATTAACTGTTATTCCCATTTATCAAGAAAGGCTAGAAGGAATCTTGAGCTATTAACATTACCAGGGCATGTAAAGAAGGATTGTACTAAAGAAGTCTCTCCAAGTGGCTGCATTGTCCTTTTTGAACTTGCTAGCACTGACTACCAAAAAAAACTTCTAAGCCCATGCCTGCTGTCCCAGGCTGTGTTTTATCCTTGGGACTGTGACCTAGATTCTTCCTTTTCCTTTATTTCTTCTTCATCTTTTTGTTTCAAAGGGCTGTCAGGCTGGTTCTTAATGGGATGTTCTGTGATAAGCCTTTGCCGATCCCTTGTAATCATCAGGACTGGCTCAGGAGTTACATCTTGGCTGCTCCAAGCTAAGCATTTGAGTCACTGGGTGGTTGTCAAGTGGTGGGCAGGAAGGAAGGAAGGGAAGGGTATGTGCTGTATTGGCTCTGTACAACCATTGCACACTGATGACAGTGTGTTGGCTTGAGCATCTCCAATGATTTAATGTCTTGTGTCCAGTGAAGGAGGGGTACAGCCTGAGCAGTAGCAGGCTCTGGTCTCCTGTCTTTGTTGTCCATGGGGCATGACTGAAATGGATCTGTCTTCAGCCCTTTTCTTCTGAGGTTGCTCTCCGTGTTGTGATGAGATGGGTGTCCCTACTTGTGTTGTGTAGAATCCACCAAACTGCCCTACCTCATCCACAATAGCCAAATAATTTTGAACTATAGGAAACAGACCTAGGTATTAGTCAGTGTTTAGGAACCCTGTCTCGTTCCTATTCCAGAGGCTAACTCTATTGTTCCATCTGATTTTGAGTTTCATAAGCCCCAGGGAGGGAAGCAGGACAAATTCTGCCTTCCAGCAGGTTGCTGGATTGCTCAAAAATGCCTGTGAATTAATCAAGATTACTCCCCTGTCGTTGTTTCTTTACCCCACTTCTGTCCTTGTATCAACCTCTGGCAGCACACCCTGGGGGTGTCTGATGAAAACTTCACACTGAAGGGGGAAAACAAATGAACTGTTCCTACTGCACCCTGCACTGGCAGCCCTTCTCTTTGCTTGTGTCACCCTGCCGTGGCAGCAGCAGCGCTAAGAAGTGTAAGCGTAGTTGATTTATGTTAACTATTGAAATGATAATGTTTAATCTCTAAAGTGCTAATCTATTTTTTATGTTGATTATGAATAGGCCAGCTGTGTCTACTTTCCTATTCATAGAGTTTAGTGAACAAGCCCATTCAGCAGGCGTTAGTTTGGAGGATGATTTACATGAGAGCAGACACTGCTTTAAGGAGAATAAATCAGCTGAGTTACACTATGAAATGGGGTCCTGGCAGCCCAACAAGATCTGGGGGACAAGGGAGAAAAACATGGTAGAAAAAAACCAGATAATAAATAAACAAAATGTAGAAGCAGATGGATGAAAGCAGAGACATGAAAAGTAGGGGAAATAGGAGCAGGAGAAGAAGGGTAAGGCTGATACTCAGATGATAGATTGACAAGAAGAAAGCTGTGTGACTGGTTTAGCGTAGGACTTTCCTCTCTCGATCAGTGCAGAGAGCTCTAGACTCCAGGGTCTGCATGACTGGTCATTGGGGGATGCACTGAATCCCTTCCTCAGCATGGTGCCAGTGCTGTTGTTGGCAGTTGGCTGTGGATTTTATTTGCCGTGTAGTGATCTCTCTCAAATGACTTTTCTGGATCTCTGTATGTTTTTTCTGAGAGTAGGTTGCAGAGGGTACAAACCTAGGATCCCATCCAGATCTCTCTGTATGTTATTCTACCTTGACTTTTCTTCAGTCCCCTACACCTTGTTGTGTGTGATGTGGACTGTTGTACAGCTATGCCTCTGCACTGATTGACCTGCCAGGCATGCTGCCATTTCAGGATCGCATTGAGGCACAATCATCTGGCCCCCAAACGTTACATTTTCAGCAAGGCTTTGCTAACTTTTTAGCATCTTTCTTCTAATACAGAGAAGAGACCTCATTATATCTCTTTCTTGATATGAATTCAGTTCAGGCATAGGCACTTCCCTGTCCTGTGACTCTGGGGCAATGCTGTGCTTCAACTAAGTGTTCTCACACTTGCACCAATGTAATTATGGCCAAACCCTGAGGAAGTACCTGGACGGAATGTGTCAGGGACTGGCCTTTGCCTTTTGCATCTTTTCCTTGTGCTGTGCATCTGGTTTTTGCAATGCTGCTTTTGTCAATTCTGCTCTTTGTTGATGTCTAGAAACTTTTCCCTTATCCCTTTCTGAGGAAGAGACATAAAAGCAATCCACATAGTTTTTGCAGAACTGTGGCTCTTTATCAGTCTTTAGGAACTGGAGTAGAGGGGTCTGTCAGTGTAGCACATGCTCACATCTGTGCAGTACTGTCCTGCATGAACACGGAGCCTGAAAGCAGCCCTCCGCTTGCTCTGCACACACACAGGCATCTGTCCTGACCCTGATCCTTATGTGCCTGCCTGTGGGTGGAGGATTGTGCCTGTCATTCCTGACACAAGCTGTGCACACAAATGAACAAATGTCTCCTCACTGCTCTGTGCAGTCCCTGGAGCAGCTTTGCTTGCCACTTGGATGCTTGTAGCCCACCTCTTCCAAGCATATGCCCCCAGACATCCCCTCACCATTCTCTGTATAGTTACACAAACCTGCCCATAGACATTTTTCCCCTGCACCACCCCATCCCTCACTGTTGCTGGAAGCTTTCAAAGCTGAATCAGAAGCATGTGAGGTGAGGTACAGGTGGTATGTGTTAGGAAGGTTTCCACATCTCCTCAGGCTCTGGCAGCTGGTTATTTCTCAAAGGACTGCTGCTGTTGTGCAGGCTCACTGCTGACAGGGCCCCTGGGGCAACTCTGCAGAGCCTTCCCCTGCCTGGCTGTAACTGTCAGGGAGCCTGTTTGCTGTGGGTCGCTTGACCCTTTGCTACCGGGGTTTCAGCCAGTTCGTGGCAGGGATGTGTTTATTCCTGGAGTCAGAATCGTCTTGGAATGCATTTGCTTCTGGGTGCTTTCTTGTACTGGTCTTGTCACTTAATGTGCCAGCTGGCACTGTCTCTGTGGCATTTCTCCTTTGTAGCATTTCAGGAGAAGTGTCGTCTTGATATAGGGAAGAAATAGTGTACATTGAGAACTGCTGATCACAGGCACAATATCCCCAGGGATGTGGTAGAGTCCCCATAACTGGAGCTTTTTGAAGGTGTGATAATCTCATCTAGGCTCCCTTTCCTATGAAAAGTTAAACCACATCATGATATTGGACTTGATCTTGGGAGGTTTCCTCCAAGCTTAATGATTCTATGACCTTTTGAGATTCCTTCCAGCTTGGGCTGTTCCATGACTTGATGAATCTCTTAAAATGTGCTGTTTGCAGCAGACTGCTGTCATGTGGAGGGGTGCAGTGTCGTCCATGAATGTGTCTACAGGGATTTGAGCAAAGGGATTCTGGGGATGTTGGGGACCCCCCAAGTGTTGCTCAAGGGAAATTGGAACTTTGGGGGGAGGGAGGCAGGGAAAGAACAATTGGTTTTTTGTCACTTGTGACCATTGGTACTTGATGTCCAGTCCTATGTTCAGACCTGTCCTGGAAATGAGGTCTGGAGGGACATCAGTGTTGATGACAAGCACAAGGCTGTGCGCTTGGCAAGGAGTTGCGGATGTCTGCTGGGATGAAACAAGACAGGAGGAGTGGTTTGAGTGAGGGGACTAGGGACTGTGCTTCAACTTTCTTAAGTGTAGCAGAGGTGACTATCTGAAAGATGTCTGAGTGGCAGGCTCCAATTATCATTTGGCTAGAAGTAAGTACAGACTTTAAAAGTCACCGGAAAGGAGGTAGGAATTTTATGTGAGTTATTGTCCAGATGCAGTGATGGACTGCAGGGAGAATTAGTGGAGCATCTCCAGAAAGCTGAGAAAGGGATAAGGAGGCTGCTCAGACACATTCACAGACCCATTAGAAGAGCAGAAATTGATGAAACTGCTCCCTTCCTTGGGAATGTTGGAAATGCCTTTTGATGCTACAGAGGCAAAAGGTTTTGTGAAACAGAAGAACAGTTTATTTACAGTGCTGAGTTGGACTCATCAAGCTCTGTGGGAGAACTTCAGAGATCTGGTTACAACAGATTTACCTAGTTTATAGGGTTCCTAATTTACATATATACATGATTCCCGATAATTTCATACATATTCTGTTAGTTCCAAATCCCTCTCCCCTCTCAGGCTGGCAGGGCCATTTCAGTTCTTGGAGTCTCCAGATTTTAGGATTAGTGGGTTTTGACTATAGGAATTATTAAATTGTATAAGTTTCCAGAGGATTTTACAGTCTCCACTGTTTCACTGCATATTTTCTTGTTGGTTTCACTGCATATCTTCTTGTCGATCTGAACACCACCTATGCCAGACATTCCTTCTCAGAAATGCTAGAGCAATGTCTTTGTCTTCCCAGCTTCTTGTTACCTCATTATCTCAACTTTGTGGATGGCTTTCTGTAGCTGGGTTTCGTGCCTTCTTATCTTGCAAAAAGGAAAGCTTTGTAGACTAGTCAATGTGCAACATTCCAGACTCATCAGCTATTCTATTATTAATCTTTAATAAAAATCCTCCCAATCCAGTCACCATTCACAGTAGCAGCAGGGATGTTCCTGCTATGTTAGCACTTCTGTTCCATTGGAGCTGACCTCAGATTACTCAGAAGCACTGTTTCTCCTGAACCATGCAATGAGTCCCTTTGGGATCACAGAGGATTTGCAGTGCTATAGCTGGTAGTGGGTGCTGAGTACCAAAGTGGTGCCAGGTTGAAATACCAGGAAGAGATGAACTTCATACTTCAGCTGGCTCACATGCCTTTCTCTGGAGAAAGGCTGATGGTTGATGTACTGCCTTGGTTTTGTGCTGTTATGGTGCAACGTAAGCAGCAATGACTAAGGTGGCAGTGATCAGTGTGCCAGGAACCAGTATGTATACTATTGGCAGGTGAAGTTGCATGTCTCTGTAGCTGTGTATTGATTGTACAGATAGGTTTCTAAAAGATACTGAGGTTACACATTTTTTAGATGAGGGCAGATATTTAGCTGACTGACCAACCCTAATTCTGCTATTCTGTGCATGACGTGGTGTAACACAGCATCACTTGAGATGCTGGGAAGAGCGAATATTAGAGCTCAGCTCTCCCAAATTTTAGGCAGGAACCCTGACACACATTTCATTGAAATAGACCACATTGCTTTGCCATCGTGTGCACTGAGAGACGCAGGGGCTTTGTGTAATGAACCCGTATGAGTTGTGTCAGTGCATCAGCACACACTCATCTGCTTTACCTGTGATGGTTAGGATGCAGTGTCTGCCTCTATACACATGCAAGCTTACACATGTCTGTAACACAAACTCCAGGGAATCCATCTGGAAGGAAACCACTCTTCTGCAGATACCTACAAAATTATTAAGAATATTGAGCCAATAAATACTTGTTCTTGACAGATGCATTTAGGAACCATCAATTAGGCTTGGCATTCATTAGATGCGGAGAAGGCCAATCAGATTGCACTGACTCAACAAAGCAGCCTGTAAATTGTGGGCTATTTGTTCTGACGTTTGATGAATTATTCTTCATAATCCACTGTCTGCTGTGATAAATCTAATCTTTCAATTTTTCTGTTTTAATAATTCTTAGAGCAGCACTGTGACATTTTGTTTTCGTAGAGGGTCTAGAAAGGCTGAGACAATGGAAAAAACCCTTCTTTGCTGCCTGTGAAGTAGATCACTGTCCTCCAAGGGAACATTCTGTCATGCACAAAACTTTGGTCTTGCAGGCATGCAGGGGTCCGTGAGTCCTTGGTACCATGGATGTGTATGTTCTTGCACATGTGACTGGTTTAGGATAATGTTCACACCCTTTAAACCCAGTCCAGGAAAGGGTTCAGACTTTGGAGCAGTAGGGTCCTGGCGTCAATAAAGTGAATTCCAAATGTTCTGGGAGCTGGTACAGAAATGCTCTATCAGGAACAGAATGGAGTTTCTCTTCAGCTATTCTGCTGCATGTAACAGAGGGGACACTGTGTGACAGTGCACAGTGCAGCCGAAAGCCCCCAGAACTTCCCTGGGAAACCTGCTCCCTTTCCAGAGTGCTGCTGTGCTGCTCTGTCTTCCAGTAAGCTTGTGAATCCTGTTGTCATTGTGCTCCACAGTGCCTAGTCTGGGAGACTGCAGACATCATGATCCTGACGGAAATCTCAGAAAGCTCCCGCAGGCTGAGCTCACCTTAGCAAATTGCCATCCACAGAGTGGTGGTGAGGAGGGAACGGTTTAGCACCGTGTCTGTCAGAAACGGCAAAAACTGATGAGTCACCTTGTCAAGGGAATTCCCTTGGAAAATCAAGGCAGGAGGACATGTGCAAAATGTGTCTGTCATAATCACTTTCTCACTTTTAGCTTCTGTCATGAACCTGCCTTCCAGCTGTGTGATTCCCTTTGTTTGGAATGGGTTTATACCAGCTTCAATGCATCTGGCTGTGCATGGTACCAAAACACTGAGAGACTGAGCTGCTCCTGGCCATTGCAGCACAACACTGTTGATAAAAAAACCTCTGTTGTGTCATGGTCTCTGATGAGGATCTTAGAGGCAAGAAGTTCCAGTTAATCCTGAGGTGTCTACCCCTTCTGAAATTGTAGAACATCTCACAGATTGCTATCTCCAGGACAAAATGCAAGACTCAGGAGCAATTAGTGTGCTGTGATCAGATCTGCTGGGAGATTGCATTTGAGACTGTGAGCATTTCAGTTTGCATTGTTTTCTTCGTGATAAGGGAATAGCATCAGCCCTGTTAAGTCACTTCTTGTCAATTATTTTGAGTGAGTGCCATTGATGAAGCTGTGGAGCATGGTGACAACCTCTGTCTGCTGTGGTCACTACAGCAGAGCAGAGTCACCACATCTCACCTGGGGTGGTGTTACATTGTGCTGGGGCCAGGAAAGGGCTCCATGACTTAAGCTTCTACGCTGTGGTACCTCATTAACAGCCTTTGTGGAGATGGAGGGCAACATTCCTATCTCTGGAGTGGGCACGTTGAAACTAGGTGTTAATCCTTCATCATTTGCTGCAGCACATGGATATAAAAAGGTTGGGATTAAGAGGCAGAGTATTTCAAAATAAATTAGGTAGCAAGAGACTCTCGTGTAGCATTTGGAGATTAAGACATCAGGATGGACCTTGGGATAGCTGAGTTAAATCCTGGCTCTGTCGATGACTTCTCAGAACATGCTGAGCAGGTCAGGTAAGGTAATACTTTCAGAAAGGGCTCAGGATTTGAGATCTTAAATGCCATTGACTTTCAGTCACTTCCTAAGTGTTTAAGGAGAGGATCTACAAAAACAGCGGCATTCCGATGGCTCAGCATTGTAGCATCAGGGGGTGTCCACCACAGACCTTGGGAAGAACCTTGTGTGCTTTGGGAAGGCCCTTTGGCCTGTGAGGAGGCTTGTGGGTGCCAGCTGTGAATTTCTGGAAAAACTGTGAGCACTCTGGGCTTAATGATGGCTTCTAGTTGCAAGCTCAGCACAAAAACATACTGATGAGGGCCTAAGTAAACGGATCTTGTAAGAGCTCTGAGGTGAGAATACTGATACCAACAATTGTGGGAAGATTTTGCTTATTTAAAATCCAAGCAGTGTCATTCTTTAGACTTCATCACTTAGTGGTGAATGTGGTAGAGCAGGGTTAATGGTTGGACCTGATGATCTCAAGAGTCTTTTCCAACCTGAATGTTTCTATGTTGGGGTTGTGTTTCCAGCCAGTGAAGTGCAGTGGCTGGCTGAGCTGCTTGTGTAGAGGCTGGTGAGGGGAACCACTGTGTGCAGAGCCACCACTTGCCCATACAGCTATAAATCTGCATCACCTGCTCTTTGAGAAAGCAGCCCTAAACTCGCTTTTCTCTCTTTATTAAACCTGCCTGGAAACTGTACTTGTTTCATCTCCTGTGGGGATTGCAGGTGGTAACAACTGGTTTCATAAAGCCCTTTGAGAACAGCTGTTCCAGACCTTTTCCTTCACCCTGCAAATGATGGTTATGATGGAGGGGATTGAAATACAGAGTTTACACAATATAGTAGATAAAGTAACCCCTAGCATTAGTTAATTAGTAGTTAAGGTAAACTGATGTTATTATTGTGTGGAAATTAGACAACTTGTAATATTGAAGACATGAGACATTTTCAAAAATAGGTAACAGCAGCTTCATTGTGATGAGAATCAACCTTGCGTGTAAGAAGCAGGCTTCTGCCAACTTAGTGGTTACTGGTTCATAACGGCCCAATCTTCTTGCCAGAAGTACTGAGGAAGACTACTGCCTTCCTTCCAGGGACCCCAGCCCACCAGGTGTTACTTCACAAGTGCAAGAAGGAGGAGACCTACATTAATGAGTTCCCAGTACTGATTTTAATAACTCAACCTGTATCTTGGAAACTTAATGTATATGTATGATTATGTCTTTATGTATAAGAGCATCCAATATAACCACAAGAAGCTTGTTCTTTGGTGTGCACATTAGGTAGAGTGATCCCCCATGTTGCCCAGCACTGTAAAAAACATACCTGCTGTGGGGTATAAAGCATACCTGCGTTGGGGGCTTAATTTCCGCAAGTCAGTTACAGGTTTCATTCAGGGCGCTTATTAGCTGGGTGCTTGTGAGAAGCAAGAGTCTGCAGCCTGCTCTGACAGCTCCCTGTCTGCATGCAGTGGAGAAACTGCCTGCTCTCAGGAGGGACCCTGCCCTTTGGCAGCACTGTGCAGCCTGGCACACCTTGGCTCTGCAGCCGTACAGCCAGTCTCTTGCTTTTGCCTGGCTGGGACACACAGCCTGTATCACAGGCACTAGCTGCCTCCACTGAGTTTTGAAAGGATCTGTCCCTAATGACCCTCTTGTCCCTGATGTGCCTAGACACAGCATCCAGGACAAATTGTTCCATCACCTTTCCTGGGATGGAGGTGAGGCTGAGCGGTCTATAGTTACCTGGGTCCTCCTCCTTACCCTTCTTGAAGATTGGAGTGACATTTGCTGACCTCCAGTCTCTAGACACCACTCTTGATCCCCATGACTTAGAAAAGATGACAGAGAGTAGTTTAGCCATGAATTCTGCCGTCTCCCTTAG
>VZRI01010282.1:0-34392 GCA_013397515.1 Upupa epops
CTGCTCAGCTTCTAAAGTATAACACAAATTTGATAGTCACAATACTTACAGTTCCTACAAAAATAGATTCAGAGGACAACTCAGAACTGGCACGTGGAACACTCTGATGCTTTATAATGAAGAACAAAACCTGTGAAAGAGAGCATGGGAACGGAATAAAAATGAAAAGAAAAATGAACAAAACACTTGAATGTGCAATCTGTTCTACACAAGACACTCTTTTTTAGAATTGTTAATATTTATGGGTTTAAAGTGCTACTACATGAAAATGGTCCATTTGTTCATCTCTTGATAATTTCTCACAGGCATCCTGCTCAGAAATGACTAGTACTTCACAAGCCAGCAGGCCGTATGACTGTTGAGTAAATTGAACTCCATTGTACTGTGGAGGGAAATATTCCAGACTTCCTCTTTTTGTGCCTCATATATATATATATATATGTATTATAATGTGTGTTCACGTTGCATAAACAAAACAGAAGAGAATCCAGGATTCCAGGAGCAAAATGAATAACGTCGGTATTCATAAAAATATTCAACAACTGAAGCTTTGTTGAAATCGAGCTGCTGTTGGCACTCGCTAACAGACATGACATTTATTTACTTCTCTGAGGGCCTCAGTGCCTCATGACATAAAACAGTATTTATGGGACTAAGCCTTGAAAACAACCCCCCTAGGAGAGACATGAATGTCACTTTAGTATATTGGGCAGGTGGCAAAAGGATGGATGTCACCCAAAACCATTGGTAAACTCTTGTTTTGAATTGGTTTTTTGAAATCTTGTTCAGGTACTCATTGCTTGTAATGATAAACAGAGTCAGTTTATACACAGATGTATCTTGCTAATTACTCTTTGGACTGAAAGAATTGTCTTGCAGTCTGTGCAATGGTTGGTTAAGCCAAACCTATACAGATTTACCCTTCTTCCTATTGAAGTTATTGCACTGAATGTGTTTACGCATGTAACTTCAAGGTGAGTACCTAGTTCACATTCATACAGAGATTGGAAGTGCTTCCCCACACCAATTTTTTAGGTGCATAAAGTCTTTGAGAACCCCAAATCCTTTCTTTCTGCCAATGGCCAGAACGGGTACAATCCCCGTGGAACTGTGCACATTAAGTTCAGGCCCTTCCTAGGAGCTACTGGAAAAATTTATCCAATGTAGACGTCATGTATAATGTATAAGCAACCCTGAGAGCTGGGCTAAGTCCGTGTCTCTGTCTTCCCATGAGGAGCCCATGCACCTGATCAGAACATCATGGTCCTTCTTAAGATTATGACCCTTGAAGGCTTTTTGTGCGTGTGACCCAGCAAACAGAGAAGTGCCCAGCCTCACCAGTAGCTCTGTCACCAGGGTACTGTCTTGCAAGACCCTTGAACAACCTGTGTCCTGAGAAGTGCTTTAGCTGCTGAATTAGAGGACAAAAGGTTATTGTGACAACCACAACCTCTTGCTCTTTTTTAGCCTGCATGATAAAAGAGGAGAGTGACCTCTGGCTGCACTGTTGAAAGGAACAACAGCCTGGGTTAAGAGCCTAACCTCCAAAAGAAGTAAAATGCATGACATTCTGCTTTTTAAAGCATTCTTCACTAGCTAATTTGTGCAGCTCCTCTCTCAGCATGTGGCTGCAGCCAGTTCCAGATAGCACTCACGGGGAGCCAAGCATGTCACCAGGTCTGGACCTGTGCCACAGGACAGGGGTGACAAGAATATCTACGTCCCTTTGTGGGCTTAATCGAAAGGCCCAACTCAGATGCCAGTTGAGACCTGTGGGTGGTGGTCATTTTTGATTGCAAGTGGGTTCTGCTGTCTTTTCTGTACCTACATAGATATGAATAAAATCTCATTCCCCTGCACAATTTTATAGGTTCCTGTGAAAGGGACATTTTTTAATAGCATCTTATTCTCTTGTGAGGAACTTTGAAAGAAAACTGATCTTAATCAGAAAGCTAATTTATCTGTTAATCAGGTTTAATTTATCTGTTAAAAGTTAAATAATAGAAAAGGTGTCTGGAACTTCAAAAATAGGTCCTATTACTGTTAGAGTTTGTATTAGGGATTTTAAAGTTCTGAAACATTCATCAGGTAATTATGTTTATTTCTAGGTTTTTCCTAGATATTATTTTTTATTTTCTCCTGTTAATTCAAATTTTTCTGTATATCTGATCACTGACATTTTAGTTTTCTGAATTGTCTCTAATGGGCTCCTTCTGTAGTGAAAGTGTTGGATGACCTTCCTCACCCTTGCAGGCTCTGCTCCCATACAACACCTGGATGGTATCCACCCTTAGCAGAGTGGACCATGGCTCATCTACTGATGTACTGTAGCTGAGTCTGCTCTTACAGACCTACCATCTACCAACTTACTCCCTGTCCTGTGTCTATGAGATCCCCTGCCTAGCTCTTCACCCTCATTCTCACTGAACATTACTCTTACTGAACATTTTTAAATGTTATCTCTGGGTTTATGCTATGTCTGGGTTTTGTACCTATCATGTAGCCATCAATTTCACTCTTTCTTCTGCAGGTCTTCCTAAACTGGAGACACTTGCAAATGTGATTCGTGCATTGCTTATTCAAGTCAGTCAGAATTGACCAGTATCAGATGCCAGGTCAGACCACAGCAAAACCATGCTCAACACAGTCTCCCAGTGACCACCAAAACCTACTGCCCAGATACACCACTACAAATGCATTTGCATGCATCTCATAAGGACCACCATGATGTGTCCTGTTTTTTCCCAGTCTTCCAGTACATCAGTGGTCTTCCCCAGTGTCCCCTGTCAACAATTTTCCCATTCTGTTCTGTGGTCTTCCTTTTGCTGCTTGTCTATCAACCTCCACCCTTGTGGCTCTCCAACCCCTACTCACATCCTCACTACTGAATGTGGGCTGGAAGGGGAGTTTTTCTCATAGGGAGCAGACCATCCAGGACTATTTTCCTCTGCTTTTAATACCATTAAGCATTTTAGTACAATCTTCTGTGAGTTGTGAGACACTTGGTGCTACTGCAGGGTCTTCGGGCAGAGGTGATATGCTCGATCCTCTTCTGCCCTCTTTCTGCAGCACAGAAATAACAGAGTTTTTTCCAAGAAGGTCTGGATAATTTACAGCATTTTGGGTGATTTTGCTTCTGACTTCTGGACACTCCCTCTTTGTGCTTCAGGCCTGTGAAAAGAACTCAGGGTTTAGTCACCTTGGTCTTTTCTACATAATTTTCCCATACCTTTCCCAATGAGACAACTTGCTGATGTGTTTATATGATATGTAAATACCACTTACTTAAAAATCCTTCGCACTCGCCTGAACCAAATTACTGGCAGATTGGTCCAACAGTCTCTGACTTCACTAAAATTCCCTTTCATGAATGGATTCATGGTTTTCATTTTGTTGCTCTCCCTTCTCCTAGGTTGTGAGCGCTGGCGCTTCAGTAATTTTACTTGTCACCTTCTGTATAAACAAGTTCTTCCCCAGCAGTTAGAATTGCAGAAGCTTAGTTAGAATCAGAAGAAGCTTCCTGCCTAACGCTTTTATCTTCTCTTAGAATATTCTGACTAAAAGGCAAACGGACAACACAGTATCCCATCAAGTTTTCTAGAATGTTGGTTAATTATGCAAGCATCCTAGAAGATGCTTCCATAATTAAAATATGTACATGTCACCAAATGGCTTTGTTAGTTTCTTAACAAAATACTTATCCACCTGGTCTTCCTAATCTGGCAGCTGTTACTAGAGGTGATTACTTCAGGTCCCTCACTCAACCCCGTTCTTTCCTTATTCTATAATTACTTCTCACTCTCTGGTCACATTAATTCATACTTTTCATGTTCCCTTTCAATCGAAAGGTCCCAGTTTATCCTTTCCTTATAAGAATAACAAATCGGTGCACAAAGATGCTCTTTCTCTTTCTCTTGATGTTACCTCCATCCATGCTCAAAATTGCCATACTGGATGGATCAGCCCCTGGCAATGTCATCTATGCAGTCATACATATACCAGCTCCTGCTAGGGTAGCTGGAGTGACATACTGAGAGCAACATACTGAGATGCATTATTCCTGGGGCTTTAGGAGTAGTGTCACTACTGGTCAGAAAATGGGAGATCTAGATGTCAGAGTCACCCGCTAACTTCACTTTTATGCAACTGTTTCAGATTTGAGCTCTTTACACTTAGCATACCTCCTTGAATGTGAGTCTTGGTGCAATAGTGATTATTCTTGTTTTCCTCCTCAAATTAATGACTGACATCACCCTGTGCTTCTCTTTGAGAATGGTAGTAATGAATTCCACTGTCTTTAAAGCACATGAAGTTTGCTGTTCCACCTTCCTGTGCTCTATCATGTTCATTTCCTACTGGAAAAAGACAGTATCTTCCATGTCCATGAGACATGTGCCTCCAGGTCAACCTCAACACTCATATTAGCTATGTACACACTTTTCTATAAAACACACCTAAGTTCTGTTATGAAATAACTTTGTTCTTTGCTGGTGCACTGCAGACATCACCCACTACCATTGGGATACAACCTCCTACATTGTGCTGATAGTTCTCTCATGATGCCTCTTCCACCTACCGCTCTTATTAGCTCACAGAGTCATTTTCCCCACAAGCATTCCCTGTGCCAGATGGCATTCCCAATCTCATTTCACTGCAACAAACTCGGGCAATTCTCTACTCCAACAAAAGCCATTATGAACCATTCCTTAAAAGCACAATTTGTAAGCGAGGCAAGCAATATGTGATAGTTAAAAAATGCCTGCAGAAGTGTCAGGACATTGCCCAGTAGTGTTTGTGAAGATTTGGGCGAGATACTGTGTGTAAGTTCAATAAAGTCAGTGTACTTTATTGGTGCACGGACTGATAGGATCTCTCACTCAGAAACTGTTACATTTTAGTACATAATAAAAATTGAATAAGCTGCCTATGGCTGGGCATCAAAGACATGGCTATCACAGTTTCAAGGATTAACTACAAAATACCTAAATCTTTTGCTACCTCCATTTTGAGGAAAGGCTATAGTGGGCTCTGATTACACATCACCTACTCTGTGCTCCTTGCCACTGTTCTCCCTCCTTGCTATCGTCCAGAAGGGCTCTTTGCTGTTTTTTAATGAAAAAGACTGAGCAAATATAAGGCTTCCAGTGAGGCAATGTGATGTTGGTTACTAAGCAGCATTTGCAAAGAGCATGGGCTGCTTAAATCCTCTGCCCCTCGTAGCACTTAGATGTTGTCTACAGAATGGGCTTGGTTATAAGTAGATGCTGACACTACAGTATGAGCAATCTTTAGCTTTCTGCTCCCACATTATGATTATAACTCATTACTTCTTTTGAGAAAACTGAACAATAGGATGGTGATGATTCCTGGTTAAAAAGACCTGTGTGTATACTATCCAAGAAATCTAACAAAAACATTGAATAAGTCCCAGGAAATCAAATTTATAGTGCAGGAAAGGCTTAGTGACTTCATTGCTCAGATTACCAGTTGGATATCAGTTTCATCATCACAGCCTCCAATTTCCTGTTTTGCTTATCATAGAATTACTGTTTTCTTTTTGAAATGTTTACACAGCCCACATGGCAACATCTGTACTAAGATTAAATACAGAGTTTTTCGATGATGGCTTAAATGCATGTTCTTTTTAATGATATTTTAAGAAATAACAGTTAAAAAAAAGGACCTGAGTGTGTATAAAACACAAATAGTGTGTATACGCTTTTCTTTGTAACTGTTGGGAAAAGTATGATTCATTGCAGTATTCATTAATACCCTGTAACCATTGCTGATTTGTGTGCTGATGCTGATCTGTTTCTTCTTGCTGACTAGTAATTGCCTCTAGACCTCTGGCAGATAGCAAGAATATTATATATTTCTAATCTTTACAGAAACTTGTTTGCTGTTTCTGTCTTTACTTGTATAAATCAGACGTTGTGTCAACATTTTGTCCTTAAAAACTTTCCTTCTTACCTTCTAAGTTGCCTGGTCTTGTGAAAGCCTGGCCCGCTGTATTGCTTTATTCACCTATGAACCTTCCTTATTGCCGAATGAATTATTTTGTCAGGGATGAATGTATTTCTTTGTCACTCTGAAGTGCTGAGAACTGAGGTTGACACATGGATGATTCCTTTTTTCCTGTAAGAAACTGCAAATGTCCAGATTCTTGTGGGGGAGTATAGAGAAAAATACTCGTCTAGCTTGCTTTCTCAGAAGCAATCAACCTTGAGAGGGAGAATCTGGATTGGGTGATGACAGGAGTCTGCTTCAGGGGGGAAGCTGTTGAAGTAGCACCATGGTATAAAAAGGAGGCTGCTTGCAGAGAATTTTGTTCTGCTGCCACTGTCTGTGGGACTCTCCTTCTCCATCTCTGCAAACAGGCTGCCGCGGACACTGGACCTAACTCAGCTAATGGCTTGGACTGTAAAGTTAATGGATATTTTCTGTGATAGATTTGGGTGGGTTTTCATTTTGTTAGGGACTTTCTCACCATATTTGGATGTTCTGTGCGGGTATTTTTGGTCGGAGGTATTCTCCTTTATTTCAGTGGTGATGGTTTATCCTTACACTGCGTAAACAGTGGCAATAAACTGGGCTTTCTGCCTAAGGCCCTGCTCCTTGGGCTGGGTTACAGATGTGTCAAAACACACTCCTAGTCTTTCTATGAAATTGTAGGTTTCTCCTCTGATGCAGAACTTCAAATCCAACTGATAGAGCTCCTCGTAACTCTCCTCATGCTGTAACATCTCACTGATCTCTGTCAAGATCCTCAGGAGGTTCCTGATCAAAATGTTCCATCTATACTCACAAAGGTCACTGCCAGGGACACTTGGGCTACTTGGGAAAGTCCTTTTATGCAGGATGGTTGCACCAGTTCACATCTCACAACTTTAATAAGGATTTTACTTCCTTTACTGAGTTTTAATTTAATTTTTGAGAAGTGCAGCATGCTGCATTCAAAGCACAAAGAGAACTTCCCTCCAAGTGACTAAAATCACACTTATGAGGCTTCTATGGTGAAGGAAGAAAGGAGAAGTACCTGGTTGGTTTGTAGGTCAGAAAGTGGTGACATGGAGTTATTTAATGCCCATTCACCAAGTGTGCATATTCACTGTACCAGGGGAATAAACACATTTCCAGATGTTATTTAGGATTAAAAAGAAGATTAATAATAGAAGGAAAACTGCTTAGTGGAACAGTACAACCCTGACAAAGAAAACAAATCTCCCAGCTACTTTTTTATTGATTGAATGGCAAAATTTTTAAAGCTGCATTTCTCATTTGGAACAAACACACTGTAAGATCTGCAGAGATGCAAATATAACATTAATGCAAAAAATCAATTGGGTTTCATGAGGTTATTAAGATGTAAAAACAGAGTAGGTTTATAAATGTAGGAGCCTACAAAAATGGCTCTTTTCTTCTTGTGAGCATGAGAATCTACTGCTTGAAAAGTAAACACCAGCCAACAGATATTCAAATTGTACCAATAATTATTTGTGCAAGTAGTTGTTTTCCATTTGCAAGATCTGACTTGTTGCATTCATGAGCAGTTACAATACAGCTTTTAGGCCATCATCTGCTGCTTTTCCTTGAAGAACAATGCAGCAGTATTCAGCAAAGTTCCCAAGCCTATGTGTACACATAAAACTTCTTTATTCATCAGTTTGGGCACTTTTAAACTCAGATAGCCCAGATCAAGAAACTTTGAGCAGAAGGCCCATTAATACCAGCACAAACCCTTCTCCTGCACCCCTTTGCCTCTGTAGAAGGTTGGATTTCTAGTAGGCGTTTTGCAGGGACTTCTTGTAGTTGGATCAATAGGGGAAAAGATTATCAGTATTTGCAAATCTGTCACCTGGGGTCCCCAAAACCACCATCTCTGCAGCTATTATTGCCAGACAATTAATAAAAGAGGGAAGAGAAATTGCATGTGTACACATGCCCCCAGTTTTCCCTGGTTTCCCTCACTCACCCATGCTTCTCCACCCTGTCTCTCGTCTGCATGTGGCTGGTAGGAAGGATTTGAGCCATGAGTCTTCCCAGACTCTTATAGCCATAACTTCTTTGTCTAAGTTAAAAAATTTATGGAATGAATGCTTCAGATTTGTGTATTGAAATACAGATCTAAACATATAGCTCTAAACATAGAATCATAGAATCACCAGGGATTGGAAAGGACCTAGAAAGAACCTAGTCCAATCCCCTAGCCACAGCAGGGTCACCTAGACCAAGTCACAGAACATTAAGGACTGGAAGCGACCTTGAAAGACCAGCCAGTTCTACCACAGCAGGATCACCCAGACCAAATCCAGGCAGGTTTCAAACATCTGCAGAGAAGAAGACCCCATTAACCCCCGAGCAGCTTCCCCCCATCAGCCGTCACCCTCACTGGGAAGAAGTTATAGAATCACAGAATCAGTCCAGGTTGGAAGGGACCACAGGATCATCCAGTTCCAACCCCCCTGCCATGGGCAGGGACGTGTATGACAGTATGTTGTTTTGAGTTATAGATGGTGTCTCTGACAAGCAGTCCTGGAAACCTTTTTCCATTAAGAAATTGTATAAGTCCATGGACAACAAAACTGCTGTCAGAATTTGACTGTTTTTAGCAATGAAGATTATTGAAGAGAAATCAAATGGGATGGAAACCTTAAGTTCCTGATCCTCTGCACAGAACATGCTGCCCACAAATCACACTTTAGTGCTCAGTGGACGTTTGTCACATCTGCTGTCTGTCCTGATTAAAAAGAGCTGTGGTTTTCAGCCTCACTCTTTTGCCAAGATTCAGACTGATGCTAAGAAGTGCAAAACTTGCATTCACAGCTTGGTTCTTTCTTCTTTTTTATTTTGCTTCACCCTTGTACAAAGTGGTACTCCCTTTGCTGCATAAAATCTATTTTCCTGAATCTTTTGGTGAGTTTGTGGTACCCAGTGTTAATGCACAACCAGCGTGGGAAGAAGAAAAGATGATGCTGGTGCAAAGCCAGAGTCTGCAATGATTATGAGTCGATGAAAGTCATGGTCAGTGCAAGCCACTGATGGAAGACCTTTCTTTTTAAGCATTGTTGAATCATCCTCAGAAACCTACCGTCTACCTACTAGGCAAAAAAGAATAGAATACATCCACCCGCTGTGTGTGTGTCCCAGGTCTTTCACAGGCTCTGTACATCATTCAGCCATGAGCAGAGGAGGGCATGCCAAAATGACCACACGTTGAGCTTTCCATGAGGTACCAAATACCTCATGAAAAACCTGTCAAATCTGTGTATTGCCTTGAACCCTCTCCTCCCCCAGCCCTGGGCTCTCAGTGGGGATGCAACTGTCCCCGCACCTTGTGTGGAAAGAAAAAGATTTCTGTTTTCATGTGCGAAGCACACGCGCACACTCAGACACGCATGTGCTCTTTACCTCAACATTACTACTAAGGATCGCCACTGCAACAGTCTCCTTTGCTCTTTAACTGTATTTTATTTCAACAGGTGCCTTTTCAGCGGAGCAGCAATTCAGCTAGCACTCACCTCCCATCATGGCACACGTCTGCAGACCTGCAGCTGCTTATGCCAAGCCACATTTGTCCTACTCACTGTATATTCAGATTGCATTTCTGGTAGGACTTACTACTGAAGAAATGGGTCAAGCACACAGGAATTTTTGACAAAGACTTCTTTAAAACAGCCCTATCAATCTATTGTGTACTGTATTTCACTCACACATTATGAAATAAGACTAGGGAAAATGTTCATCTGTGAAAAATTCCCCAGAGGGAGGCACGTCAAGACCACTGGTCTTTCCATATTGTTATGAATGAAACTCAAAGTTTCGAGTATCAGCCCTCAAAAGAAACCGCTAGGGATTTCCACTGATTTCCACCACTTCTCGATTTTAAACTAACTGCACTAAAAGAATGTGTATTTATCCATTGGGGTGTAATGCGCACACGGAGAACAGAGACTGCTGCTTCTGGTGCAGTGAATGAGCAAAAAATTGGCTGTGGTTCAGAGAATACTCCATGTTTTGGAGACTGTCATGACAGGCAGGGATTAGATTTTACATGAGTGGTGATGAGGATACTTCTCCTGACATACGGGCTGTATGTTTTCTTGCCAACTAGGCTGAGCCACGTAATCCATCTTTCTCACGGAGGAAGAAGCACTTCAGCTAAAGAGACTCCCTATTTACACATGGAGGACTGCACGGTGCACAAATGAAGTGTGTCCCTATATTGAATCCAAAACAACAGACCATTAAGGCTGGTTTCCTCCCTGTTAGTTCTTTAGGATTTCTTACCTTTCGCAGCTGGAACTGGCATAGCTCTGCAGTAACAGTGCTAGACTGCTGCTCAGCACAAACAGTGGAAAAGCAACCCACGCAGATGTACAGCTGTACTGTTTTGAGATATTTAAAATACACATTCTGTTTCAAAAAGTCATCATCACTTCTTATTTAGTCAGTATTCTTAGGCATTGAATCACAGAATGTTAGGGGCTGGAAGGGACCTTGAAAGTTCATCAAGTCCAGTCCCCCTGCCAGAGCAGGACTGCCTAGATCAAGTTCTATATGGGGCGTTTCATTAGTTTTTATAGAATAATTAAAAAATAGTTTAATTTTTCCTTTTATATTTCTACGTTTTCTACTTTGATAATGCATTCTTGAGGGACACTGAGTACCCAGATAAATATGAGAGGAGTCAAATATCCCAACAGAAACAGAGTAAGTAGGGGTCTATGGTGAATGTTTACTTTTAGATACCTCATGTACAGAACAGTAAAACTACAGAAAGTGAAACGTTTACTCAGTATTATGTTTGGTATATCAATTTACCATCGGTGTTTTAAAATCGTTTATTTGAAGTCAGTTTATGGCAATATGTTGGGCTTTGGGTTTTTTTTGGAGAGTAGTTGGAGATACTTTTGTTTTAAATCTGTGTATTAATTCGGCTGATCAGCGCTCAGGGTTTTTTTTTGGTTCCAGCACATGTAGGGCAATACTTAGGGAAGCTGTCAGGCAGTTAAAAAACCCTGGTAAGCCTGTTTCAGCTTCTGTCACAATCACTGTATGACCAAGTGGGTTTATATTTTGGAATCTTAACTACCTGAAGGGAAGTTGTAGACAGGTGGAAGTTGGACTCTTCTCCCAGGTAACTAGTGACAGGATGAGAGAGCAGGGCCTGAAGAGGAACCAGGGGAGGGTTGTTGGGTTGTTAGGAAGCCCTTCCTCATAGAAAGGGTGATCAGACACTGGAAGGGACTGCCCAGGGAGGTGGTGGAGTCATCATCCCTGGAGATGTTTAAGAAAAGACTGGATGTGGCTCTTAGTGCCCTGATCCAGCTGATGTGGTGATGTCAGGTCCTAGGCTGGGCTGGATGATCTCAGGGGTCTTTTCCAGCCTCAATAATTCTGTGATTCTATGATCCTCCCCAGAATCACACAAATCATGATGGGTCTTTTGGTGTGTGCAGAATATATCTGTGCTCATGAGCAATGTCTGGGCTTCCCTTCACTTGTCACCATCTCAAATACCATAATACTGAATTTAAACACTTGTGCTAAACAACAAAAACCTTATATTATTTTGGATTTCTGAGTTTGAGTAAGATCATGAGTGATAAAGCAGATACAATAAATAATACTGTTCTCTTGATATTTCCATAATGGACAGACAGTAAATCTCACTGGGCAAGTTTCCATCATACAGCTAATGATTGAAGTCTGAGTAAACACTATTAATTTATTAGGTTTCAGTCATCACTTGAGTTGAAAGTGACTCAATGCTTGTGCTGCAAATGCAGGCATGGCTTCTCAAAATGGTCTGGCAATCTTCAGTTTTGAGTTTGTGGTGCAAATGAAACCAGAATTTGAAAACCAGAAACTCAGCTATTGTCTTGTTCTGTTCAAGTTTCCACCCCAGGTAATGGTGTAACTCGTGCTTGCTTGAACCTTGAACTGTGCTTACCAAAACTTTTCCAAATCTTGCTTAAATGTGGGGTTCAGCAAGAGCATCATGGTGGCAGCTGGAGGCAGGATGTGGTGTTATGGGAAAAGAAATATAAACTAAACAATTCCTATTACAAATTTTTAAAAGTACTGCTCAGCTTCTCTTATTGGAAATGGCACAAAGGAGGAGGACTGAATTGTGCTCAGAAAGTAAGGGAGACCTGAAGTATTTTCTGAGAGAGTGAGAGCATATTTTAGTAACATAGCTATGTGTGTGGAACACTTGCCTCTGGCTCTGGTAGCCAGATATTAAAAGGAGTGAGGTTTGTTTAATATATCCAGTGAAAAAGGAAAGACTGACCTGGAGTAATAAGGTCATGTCTGCACTGGAAACTAGCAGTAGATTTGTTGCATCAAAGGATGCACAGCAGCTGCTCTACAAGCAGTACAGTAACACACTGTGTACTCCCATCCTTACAGCAACAGTGCTTCTTGCACTAGGTCTTTGAGAGGCTCAACAGAGAAAGGGATATTTCTCTATAGGGCAGCAAACTCTGGTTGACAGTATGGAAAATATCTCCAGGCAGAGTTCTGACTGGAGAAACCATCATCCTTAGAAGGCTGAATTGCTTTCTGCCATGACAAACAGCCCTACTATTTCTCAAGTCTTCTGCATGAACCCCATGTCTAATCTTTGCTGTGGTGGCTTGAGGAGATGTACTGAAGAAAGAAGAGAATGGTACCTTGGGCAGATGTAGAATTCTCAAGGGATGTATGTTTAAGAGCAGGAAAGGTTTGCCTTTGAGGTATGAGTTGGAGGCAAATAAATCTCTGCTTGCTTCAGCAGCTGCTTCAAAATGAAAAAGACTGTGTGGTAATCAACAGGAAAAAGGGTCTTTGGTATGTAAACTGACAGCAAATAGCATTCTAGGAACTGCTGCGTTTTACCTACGACCAAAAATGCTATAGCCTGATAAGCATGCAACCTGAAACAAAGCTTGTCTAGACTATGCAGTTAACAACCGCAAGATCTAGTTGAGGCCACAACACCACTGGTTGCAGCACTGTTGGCTACAATAGGAATTGTAGATAGTTACTCTCTTAAGGAGAACTAACAAAGGATTAAAAAAAGATGCTAGAAAAACTCAAATGCCAGTGTTCTTGCCATTCCCACTTTACAACTGGAAATCCGAGGCAGAGAAAGGTTACTCTGACCTGTGTAACCTATCAGATCTGCTGGACTATTGACAATCATATCTGATATCTGCAGTCTGTGTTGAGGTCCTTTACTATAATCCTACTCCCTTGCTTCCTGCTTCATTTAAGTTGCTTGGTGAAAGCCTGAAACACCATTGCCAAAATAGCTACCTCACTGAGTAGTTTTTATTAATTCATATCCATCTCTGATTTTTACTAGAAGCTACAGCTTCTCCAGCCTGGGGATTCCTTTTGATGCTGAAAAAACAAAGCAGATTTAGCTCATCACTTTCTCCCAATGGGGGCATTGTGCACTGCATTTCCATCTTCTGCATGCTGGAAACACTCTGCTAGGGACTCAGAACTCACAGCTCCAGCACATGCTTCTTATCTGCATCAGATGGGGTAGACAAGAGCTTATGAGGGAGGAGATGAAATATTGTTTCTCTCTGTTTCCCCCATCTTCTCTGCCTCCAGATCCTTCCTTCCTGTTCTTACATGTAATAGTAGCAGGAGAAAGAGAAGGATAGGCTTAGGATGGTTGTTGGGATAAAAATGAGGTGTCTCTAAAAGGAAGCTCTTTTCGCCTTATAGTATATGCTGATTTTCTCCACAAACTATGCTGATGCCACTGAGAAAAACGTCAACATGGATTAGAACAGCCACAGCTATCAGACTGCAAGGCAAGTTAGCTGGGAGTGTGGATCGTGTTGAGTTCAACGAGTCTTTTGTGATTTCCAATGCACTATGAAAAAATGCCTTCAAATTACCCAAGAAGTATGTTAATAGCTGACTAATGCACAAGCTGGCAGGAATCATTGCTGCTTGAGCATGGCTCATTAATCTTGCTGTTCATTAAAAAAAATTCCAAACATTTTAATAAACAGTTTTTATTTAGTAAGAACAGTGCAGTGCACTTTTTGCCAGGCGAGTGAGCTCCTTATGTAAAGAAAATATTTCTTTATAGTTTTCCCCATGTAAAGCCATCTTTCTTCCATCACCAAGTTTAGAAATGCACAGAGTACTTCTACTTCTGTCAACTCTTTAGGCTAATTTTTAAATCTTATTTTTCACCTTTGCAAGCTTGTCCTTCCTAAGCTGAAAAAGTCTTGCTGCTGATACCCAGCCCATTTCTGCATGAGCTGGGCAGTGTTTCCTGTGAGGAGCAAATGGGGCTGATGTGGAGCAGAAATGGAGAGAGCTTCTTGCTGGTCTGCTTGAGGTACCACTTGACATCAGACCCAGTTGTGGTCACGTTTTAACACAAAGAGACACCTCAGGGGCCTCCTGTTTCCTTGGCCTCACAGGAAATACTGCTCTCTGGCTTTGTGAAACAAATACCTGGGAAAATTTTTTTATGCTGGGACAATTTTTTTATGCTGGGGCAATTGTAGTTGTGGTCTGAAGACTTGTAGTGCAATAGATAACTGTCCAGCCATTTTCTTTGGGACCACTTTGTCTGTACAGCATGACCTACTCAACACAGTAGTGAAAATAGAAGCTAAACTGCATTATTACTAGTAGTTACAGAATCCTGATTGGTTTTGATGATGTTTTGTCAATAAACACTAGGGCAGAACAGCTTAACATCAGACCTTTCAAAGCCTGATTGCACCAGAGAGGCAGAAAAAACACAAAAGCCATCTGATCAGCGTTATCACTGATATTTCACATTTGCACACATCTCTGTACAGACATATGCCGACTTTACTGAGTAAATGCTCTTTGAGGTTTCTACAATAATTTTATTTGCCTTTCAAAACAACCCAGGCTTCAGGATTTATTAATGCAGCAATTAGTATGCTGATCATGCTCAGCATGCTTAAATCTTTATTGGCTGTATGCACTGCCGAAAGTTTTAGTTTTATTAAACCTGAGCCTCCTACATACTGCTGTTTAGTGTGTGTTACAGAACTAAGATCAGCTCTGAATGTAATGTAACCCACATGTTGGATTGCTTGCTTCAGTGACTTACAGAAATATTTCAGGTAGCAAGTATTTTCTTAGTACTCTGTTATAAAAATATGTCAGGCACACAATGTTTGCATTATAAGTTTCTTTTCTGCAATAAAAAAACCCCGCTGCACCAAAGCCCTGTGATCCATTCTGAGCAGTCATTTGCACAGAATGTGGATCAAAATACTGTGAAACAACGTGTTTCAGTGAAGATTTTGCTGTGAGACAGACAAAAGGGTAAATTAAGGTCCAGTTATCTTCATGATATGTAGACAGACAGATGCATCCTGCCTGCGCAAAGCTAAACACTACATATAGGTTTGACTCACGTGAGGGAGGGGATAAGAGCAGGACAGGCTGGTTTTTTACCCAGCAAGTGTCAAAGGCTGTAAGAAATCATGATGCATGATGTATTGATCTTTGCAGAATCGTCTTTCATACTCTGAAGACAAAAAAGGCAGCATGATGGAGCAGCTTCTTGAGAAGCTCTGGTCTGAGCCCCTCAAGGCCATGCTGTCCTGCCCATAGACTTGGAAACACCAACTGGCTTCTTCATACGAGCACAGTTCTTGCCCCAATTACTATACCCAGCTGCAGTAGTGGTGCTTACACTATCCAGAGGAAAAATAAGAGACTATATGATCTGTAAAAATAATCATAACAGGTGATACAGAGGCTGATTAATAAAGTTTAGGTGGTTTACTCCCTTGCACCATACAAAGAAGCCGTGATTCACCAAGTCTGTTTCAGATTCAATCTGTGGCAATTCATACAATTAATCAGAGTAATGGAGCTGGTCTAAAGAGACTTCTAATTACACATGCATTGCTCCCTGCAAAGTACAGTTTAGGTTTGGCTTCAACACGTGAACTTCAAGACTTTAGCTGCAGGTTATATTTCTAGTCTATGATACCCTTTCCATCCCAGGTTATCATCTGTAGCAGTGGAAGAGGAAATGGGTTTGCTGTTGTGCTTGAACTGTTGGCTGCCTGCCATGCTGATCTGATAACAATGTGTGGGCACTCTGCTCTCTTCTGCCATCATTGCAATGCCAACAGTGTCCCAGCTGGATCTTGTCAACAATAGCATCCAAGGGTGCTTGGATAACTGGATAACATAGATTTATATGGCAAAGTTCACCAAATCTGTCAGAGCCCCACTACTCCATGGCTGAAATTCTGTGTTTCAACATTATGACCTTACTCTGTTATACTGTCACAGTTAGTAAAGGGTTTTTTTGGGGGGGTGGGGGACAAGGGGAAAAATACATTTAAAAATAGACACCACTTGAAGCTAGCTCATACATTTCTGCTCTGTCAGTTGCATTTGAAAGTCAATACTCTCTAGCTTTGTTGGAGTTGATTCCAGCACATAGGATTTAAGTGTGAATCCCCCCTCCCTTGCTCATAAATATGCACATTTAAATGTGTTCATTTGAGTGTTTCAGGTCACCTCAAATTCCTTGGCATCTGCAGAAATAGACAGTCTGAAGTCAGGAAAGCGCACAATGATGTAAAAAGATGTGCTTTTGGGAATGGATTTCTGTTTTCCATGTTATATCCAGCACTGTTTGCACTATTGCTGGCCTTGAAAACACTACCTTAAAGCTAAAATTGATTTATCTTCTTTGTTAATCTTCATAAGCAGAAATAGCTTTTCAGATTCTGACTCTAGTCACAGTGAAAAGATTATGAAAAATTATAGAAGAGTTAAACTTGTTATCAAACAAGTGTTTTGGGGATCTAAGCATGGGATTTTCTCAAAACCCACAGCGATTGAAATCCAAACAGTAGCAGTAGCCAACATGAAGGAAACCCCAGACTATTATAGACCAATGGTAATTTCACCTTGAGGCAGAGCAGAATTTTACCTGCTGTATCTGTTCCTGCTTCAACATCTTCCCTCCAGCCTACCAGATTTATTTCAGTCATGTCTGCATTGAATGTGGGTTGCTTTGCCCACCTCTTTTATGAAGCACAAGCACAACCCCACAGAACAATGGGGCTCCAAATGGCTTAGTCACTTTTCAAAACATGCAGAGGGCATTTTCATGTTTTGGGGACTCCTACAACTACATATGCATGTCTACATGGAAAACAGCTCTCGTCACTGTATCCCCCTATGTATCTAAACAGCCCAATCATCACCAACACATTCAAACTACTTCCTTTCTACCTACCCTTTCCTTTGCTGTTCACCTCCTTCCCTCAATGCAGGGGATCCAGCTCCATCTGTGTACACAGTTGTATAATTTTTCCCAGCTTGAATACCCCAGAGTGTTATACATGCTCCTGGTACTCCCACTGCTGGGCACCGGCAGAGAGAATGCTCAGACGGATAACAATCATTTCTCCAGGCATTTTACTAGATCCTTTTTGAGTGCAATACCGACACAATACTTCCAAACCTCGTACTGTGCTACTTTTAACAGCTTACCTCCTACAGTTCAAACAAATTCAGTGGTAAAATACTAATAACAATAAATAATAACAAAAAGAAGAAAGAGGTGTTGCCACAAACCCATCTGTTCAAAACCATCTGTTCAAACATTATCAAGAGGGGAAATCCTGCATTTAAAGTAATACTTTACACAGCCTGGAATTACCCAACGGTCAGGCTTGCCTGCTAAAGCAGGTAGGGTTATTGTTAGAGAATTTTGTTTAAATAAGCAAAGATTGTTTTCTTTCAGCTGGTGTGAATGACCTGAGTCATATTTAGTGGCTTTTCCAGTTTATTACCTGAGTTCTTTCAGGACTCAGGTGGAGGACAAAAGAGAAACAGAGCTATGTCACACTCTTACTTTGTTCAATGTGGCTTTTGGCTAAGAAAAACAAGTCTCCACCCTTCTCAGTAACCACTGAGACTTTTAATCATTGTCTTTACATCTCTCATCAAACTTCCATTGCATGAAAGCTGAGCTGAGAGATTTCTTCTTCAAAGAGATGTTAACAGTCCAGTGTTGTCTGCAGGTTTTGTTAAAGCCAGAGACTACGTTCCATTTTCAGCTACCATGCAAAACCGTGCATTCCCCATTTTTATCATGGCACCTAAAGAAGGGAATAGGAGGTGAAAATACATTGGATGCCCAAAATGCTTGACTGTTTCTGCAGAGTCCTGCTTAATAACAATGAAGCAAGTTCATTGCTGGAGTGACTCATTCAACTGAATTCAGCCTCTTATATCTTTGTCTGAGAAAGTAATTCAGGTTAAGAGGAGTGTGACTTTGAAATTGCATAGCCAGACCAGTGCCTGTTGCCCTGTGTGTACACAGGTACGTCCATGTGAGGTAGGGAGCAAACTGCTGAGGTAGAGGCAAGGGGAACTCAGCGTGACTGACCTCAGCAGCAGGAGGAACCACCTCTCAAGATTTCTATTAATTTTGGAGAGTTTTTTCCCATGTTTGGATCTGTACACAGAGCTGCCTGCTGAGCACCACTCATACTCCATCATCTCCCTCCAACGCTTCATGTCTGCTAGTACAGAAAGCAGGCAAGAGTCTTCCTACTGCTCACAGAGAGCCATTCATCACCTTGCACTGCTGGTTTCCTCCTTCAGGACAGGCTACAGGAACACGACTTTCCACATGTCTAAGCCTGACCTGCCCCCAAATTTGCTATGTTATGAGCATCAAATCTCTTTAACCTTTTTTTAGAAGAACATACAAGTATTTTTATCTAGTGTATAGGATACTTTTTTCCCTACTGAGGAGGACAGGGATTTGAAATCACAAGCGTTAAATACCACAGGGGATTTATTCAGCACTCAAACATATGTTAATAGATGAGTTTTAGTACATGTCTAAGCACATTGCTGAACTGGGGCCTAAACAAGCATGTTTTATTTCTATTTTTATATTTTATAAAATTTCTTTAAATACTCACGCAAATAACTTGGTGAAACCTGACTTCACTGGAAAAACATTTACTGCATTTTTTTCTTCACAATGAAATTTCTTAATAGATTCAGCAAAGAGGGATTTTTAATATAAAATGTCTTTGGAAATTAGAGTTTTAAAACACATACAGCACAGTGAGCAGCTGGGAAGACACTCTTCCTTGAGGTGCAGGGCTTGAAATGATGATTCTATTTTAATGTCTTGCAGTCCCTGCATCCCCTACCCTGCCTGCACGGTTTCTGGCAGCTGCTGTGCAGTTTCAGTTGGAGCCCAACAAAGCAAATTGTCATGACTGTAACCCAGACCCCACATACTTCTCAAAACTTGGTTGCACTCTTCCAGGTGACAGCTCTGTACCTACTCAAACTGCAAATACTGAGGTAGATGTGTAGTATAATTTATCTGATTGCCATTCTACCAGAAAGATACGAACGTCTGAAAGAAGACTCAGAGCAAAAAGTTCCCATCTGTATGCTAGGAAAACATCCACGAAAAAGAAAGAGAAGAAGACAGGTTGAAATCTCCTCACACCCAGACACCACACCGCCAACATCTGACAGACCCACGGAGGAGGGGTTTGCTGCATTGGGAAGTGCAAGGCATCAACACCAACTGCCACAGTCCTGGTGCTGGTGGGGTGCTACTTACAGAAAGTATTTAACACTCCTCTCCAGCACTCACCTTCAACGATACAGCAATTTAAAAGTACCTGCCCTTGCGGGTTTTATTACTGCAGCTGCCCTGACACCTGCTGCTGCCTTTGCTGACGCAGACATTTGGCGCATTGCAGCCAGCCTGGGATGACAGAACTTGCTTAGGAGCTGTGTTTACTGCTTCTCCATCAGAGTCACTGCAGGGCTGAACTCAGACCCATAAACATACTTGAAGGGTTAACATCTGCAGAAAATCCAGAGTTTATGGTTAGAGGTGGTTTGTGGTAGGTTACTGCCTACTGCTTTACAAAATGCTCACGCTGCTCTTTTCAAAGCTGGGTGACAGAGATGGCAACGACCACAAAAGGCAACTGAAGCATGCTGGTGATGAGGAAACGTTATGTGCATGATTTTCTCTACCCTGGGAAATCTGGAGTGAGGGCTGTGTGTGCGTGTGGTGCTGCACACCAGTACCAGAGGTGATGGATGCTGTTCCTGGGGCAGCAAGCGCACGCTGCCAGCAAGAGGTCCCTTGGATTAAGGACCAGCGCTTGCGAGGGTCCTTCCTCCTGAAAGGTGAGAGGTATACCTACCCCATGTGAGGATGTGTGAGGATTAGCTCGCTGTAAAAAGAGACGTCGCCCCTGTGGATCACAATTTATACTGTGCGAGAGGTCTCGCCCAGCACTGGGTATTGCTGACTCCAGCCCTGTGTAAACATGCCGGCTGACAGAGTCTGGACAAAGGGCTCCAGGCCCAAGTGTTGGAACAGGTAATGGAGACAAACATGTAGATAGGAGAGGGGGAGGAGGAAGGTGATGGATGGAAAGACAAAAGTAGCAGAATGTCTTTGTGCTTAAGAGCTGCCAAGCGCTCCATTAGGGCCATTCTGCCCTAAATAAAAAGCAGTGAGCTCTGCAAAAATAAAAGCAAGGTACTCTGATCCCAACACAAGAAACCAGAGATAGGTATTTGTAAAAGGGAAAGAAATGAATGAATACATAAATATACACACATACATACATACATACATAAATAGAGCTTCCTTTTAGCTTTAAACTGGTTTTGAATAACATTTAAACTTTTAAAGTCGTAATTTTTAAATGAAAATATAAAAATTCACGAGGACTTGCCCTCCCACCTTCTGTCTTCTGGTGGGAGAGCAGAAACTTGTGAGAACAAAAATCACACTGTCTGGGAGAGGGCAGCAAATCCAATGTAGAAACCTTTTCTTCCTTCTCTGAGGGTGCAGATACCCCAGTCTTTCTAGACAGGATATGTTCTGAGGCCAAATGAGACTGAAGAAGGGACTCTCCATTCCATGCAGCACTGCAGCCCAGGACCAGCACATGCAAGGATTTTTCCAGGGGTCAGCACAGAATTGCCAACTCCCACAGCCTTTGGATGAGCCAGGGATATTATGATTTTTAAATGTTTGTGGCAAGAGAGAGAGTATGGAAGGAGGCTAAGGGAGCAGCTTTGCAGAGCACACCATCTAAATCATTCATTTAAGGGCTGTGGGGTTTACCATGGATTTCTCCATAAATCCTTATGCTCCATGTGGTTGAAGGGTCAGATCCAAGCTCTGCCCAGTCCACTTCTAGTTGTGTAAAGGGAATTGTTGTAAGTGTCCTGGTTTTGCTGAGACAGAACAATAGACCAGCCATGGTCTGTAGACCTTGAGCAGTTCAGGGTCATCCCAGGCAGCGACCCAAGCTGGCTCACAGATGTACCCCAGACGCTAAATCTGGGTCTCCTGGGAGACTCCAGGGAGATCTTATAGTGACCTTCCAGTACCTGAAGGGAGTTACATGAAAGCTGGGGAAGGGCTGTTTGCAAGGGCTTGGGGTGGTAGGAGCAGGGATAATGGTTTCAGGCTGGAAGAGGGGAGTTTTAGATTGTAAGTCAGAAGGACGTTCTTCACCCAATTCATCCAATGATGGTGCTGAGACACTGGAACAGGTTGCACGGGTTGGTTGTGGCTGCCCCCTCCCTGGAAGTGTTCAGAGCCAGATTGGATGGGGCCTTGAGCAACATGGTCTAGCGGGGGGTGTCCCTGCTCATAGCAGGAGGACTGGAACTAAATGATATTTAACGTCCCTTCCAACCTGAACCATTCTATGAATCTATGAAAATATCACCCTCAGTGTAAAGGGGGAAGTTTGGTGAGTTTGATGAGGAGAGTTAAGGCACCTGCTTCAGTTCCTGCTGATCTTCTTTTTCTTGCTATTCCTGAGGACCATCTATTGTGACTGAAATACATTTGCTGGGCTATTACTTCCACTTTGTATTGGTATCTGATGTTGGCTTGGCTCTTTTGTTGAACCTGTTTTCATTTCAGAATGTGGGTCTCTCTCCTTTTCCTGCTCCCGCTTCTTGGCTGGGAAAGGGTTGTTTGGTGATAGAGCAACTGCTACAGCTTAGCCCTGGATGCAGGATAAATGCAAACTGAGAGAAACTGAGTATAGAAGAAGGCAAAAGTTACTTATGAAGTTTCTTGTGCGAAGCAGCAGTGAGACCAAGTAATTGAGGAATGTGTTACAGTTAAAAGAGTATAATTGTTCTCTTTCTCCTTTCATTCAACCATTTCTTAATATTTTCTTTCTTTGGTTCTCCAGGCCAATTCTCCTCCTGTGTAGGAACTTGGTCAGGAAGGGTGCCATGGAATTCAGTGATTTGCCTGGACTAGTTTCGTATTCAATGACTTTTTGTGCAGTACAAAGCAATAATCTCTTGTAATTTGAAAAGGTACCTGAATTAATAATTGATTTATCTTAATTGCATTATAATTTCTTCCCAGAAAAGAGCATACATACAAAAAATATTTCTTTAACCTCTTACATGTGATCATTACTGTCTTTTAATGTGATAGCAAATTGCCTGTGCCTGATTAGTTATGGTCAGTCAAGTCACCTTTACAGTCATAAGAAAGATTTCTATTGAGTCCAGTGAGAAAAGGTATTTGACCCCTAATCTACTAGCAGAGACCGGGGCTAAATTGCTGCACCCTCTGCAAGCACCAGAAGCTTTGGGTTATAAAGAAAAAAAGGGAGAGCAAGAGAGTGAGGAAAGGAAGGATGGAGAGGAGTTTCCCATGGCGTTGCTGTGGAAGTCAATGGCAACTCTTGCACTGGCTCTGTCTGCAGGAACATACCTTTAGGCAGCTATGTGTGAGCCTGCCTTGGTGTAGGATCAAGCCTCACAGATCCCCATCCAACTGTCCCATCCTATTGTGTGCTAAGCCTGATTTGACAGTAGGTGAGATTCCAGTAACACAGGGATCACGCAGTCCACTTTCCCTGTCATTTTTCTCTCCACAGTGAATGCCTCTTAAGTCCTCCCAGGGGTTGTTGCAGAAGAAATAAATGCACCTTTTATAAAAAACAGAATAATCTTAAAATAACAGATACTTGAAACAAATCACAGGCTACGGTTGTGGGCAAGACTGCTACTTGTGAGCATTTTCATTCACTGTGCAGAGCTCTCAAAACATCTTCCTCCTTTGTCTTGTGAAAAGAAGAATATTGGTTGGGATCGCAGTTTTAAATCAGACTGGACTGTTTCACGGTTGTGAAGTGGGACGAAGGAATAAGAGATGCAGGAAAAAGGAGGGGGAAAAAAAAGCCAGAATCATTAGCCTTGTACTAAATTGCTCAAATCACATTCACTCAGAATAGATTCACAGCGGTGCCCCTGGGTGGTCTTGCTTCCAAAGACACAGTGAGATCTCTGTCTGATGCATTTTACTGTATTAAGCTTAGGGAAATGAAATATATCTGGAGGTGGGAGGTTGCTTTTCTTGCAGCCGTATCTACTGGGTTTTAGGAGCACTTGGGAATTTTCAGTCTGAAACTGTGAAGGCAAAGAACTACTACTAATGCACAGGGGTTAACTTCATTATTTTACACATTAGACCGGTCTTCATAAAAACAAATTCCATTGCATAGTAGGGGTGGGGTGGATGTGTGATCTTGCATGTTGTGAGTCTTTTACAGGAGGGTTGGGTTGCATATCTTGCACATAATTCCAGAAGGAACAGATTCTAACTGATGCAGCCATGCAGTTTCTGCTGCCTATGGCCTATTGAAGTACAAAACTGGAACATGAAGATCCCCAGGAGAACTTGCACACTAAACTATGGTCTCCACTCATACTATAAGTGCTGCTGTTTTTGTTTTCACTGAAGATCTATCTCTGAAATGAAAAAAAACAGCATTCTGTAAAGCCAGTGCCACTGTCTCACGTGTAGAGCATTGCATATGGACACCCTGTGAGTTGGGATCTGCTATTCTGCAAACACACCAGGTGTTTTGACAGAAAAGGACCTGTTAGAAATGCAGAGAGGTGTGCTTCTAGTACATGCAAACCCAGATATACAAACCAGTCACTTTCAAAATAGCAGGCAGCAGGCTAAACCCCAACCCTGTTGACACAGGTTGATCACAGGTTTATGGGGGGGGGGGGGGGGGGNCAGAACTCCAAGTGCAAACAACTTAACATTTTAAAACAAGAAACAGATCCTGTCTGTTGTGATTATCTTTCACAAGCTTAATTTCCCAAGAAGAGGAAGGATATATAACGATTACTTTGTGAAAGCCAGAGGATTTTATGTCCAGTGCTGCCTGGGCCAGAGGTCTATGTTCATTCATCATGCTGCAAGGTGTGTTTTCTTCAGTGATCTAATGGGAAAAGAATAGTGATGGCAAATCAAAAGGATCCAATGCATGTTACCAGGAAATTTCTTGATGCATTTTACACAGAAAACCTGTGGTGTCTTTGGTTCAGTGCCTTTTTACATCTTGCAAGCGCTTCAGGTACCAAAAAACCTTGGATAGCAGAGCTCTAAAGAGAGGACAAGGAGAATGTTGTCCTCACATTTACATCTGAGCAACTGATCAGGTCAGACTACAGACCAGCAGCAAAGTATGAGGGAATAGCTCTGTGCTCTCGCAAGTCTTGAACAAAGGAATCATTTTTTCTTCTCATGGAATTTCATTAAAATGAAGACCAAAAGCCATTGGTATCCACTAAACTACACCTTTGGGTCAAGTGCTTACATGAGCAGGCTGTCTCTTTTAACAATAGTGTTTTTCTCACTCTCTCCTATTATCTGTTTTGTTACCCTCTCTTTGGTCATCCCAGTGGGTCTCAGCTCCAGCCTCTCACTGCTCCTGGTCTTGGGGAACAGGGAGGCAAAAGCAAGGGTGGCCTGGATGAACTTAATGCTTCCCAGGCCAGCCTGTAAGTCATCGTAATGTGTTAGACATGGTGAGACCCTCTCTCCTGTCATGGCACAGCAGTCCCACACTGGCAAGTTAAATAGGACTGAGACTGAGAAACACTGAAATAGGTGTTCTTCAGGTGGCTTTTCCAGACTTTTGAAAGTATGAAGTTACTGTAGTATTGCCTACTGAGTTCAGGATACTCTTAAGTCCACCACTTGGTTCTCTGTTAAGCTAAAGCAAATTTGTACTTTGTGTCATGGCTCTGAAGAAAAAGGCAAGGAATAAGAGAGGTTGTGCCAGAGCCAGACAGACAGGCTTGATGTTAAACTCTCAGCCCGTCCAGACTTTGAGCATTGCACTGCCTCTTCACAGTGAAAACTTTTACATTTAAACCAGGAACCTTTTATCCAGAGAGCTAATTTCTTTTGTTTGAAATGCCTAGGAAGCCTCGCAGCCCAGCGCTTTCACAGGATTCCCTCCAAGTTTTCACTTTGGTCTTAAGAAGATTTCACCTACAAGTGCTTTCCTTTTCTGATAGATCCAAACAAGGCTCCCCACTTTCTATGAAGATTAATTTAGGTTTTCTATTGCAGAGGCATCCACCCCCCAGCCACGTGATTCCCTTCCTTTTGAAAACTAGGTAAAGCCTGTAAAGAGGCAGCTGTGTTTCGAGCTCTTTGAACAGTGTCTCTTATAGAAGAGGAGAATAGATAAGCCGTCTTGCAAACACTGTTAGTAGAGACCAGTAATCAGTGCAGAAGAAGTCTGCACTGGGAATGAATGTCTCAATTTACCTCAGGCTGTGCACTTCAGAGGTGGACTTTGCCCTAGACTGGGGACATCTTAAGCTTGGCCTGTAACTAAAATTAAACCACTTTGTTATGACAGGAGTTTGTTTCTAAATTGCAGATTTCCCCCTTTGTATTAAAAGAACACTCTAAACCTGCCTCTTTGGGGGTTTTTGCATCATGAATAGGTACTTCATGCACACGAGCACTCGTTGCTTATATATGTGTGCGTGTGTAAATCTATCTGTCTCGGTATCGACCTATCTATGTATCTATAAAAGAAACAGGATGCAATGCAAAATTTAAATAGAAGATAGCTCTAAGATAGCACATAAGATAGCTATAAAGCAGTCATCACAAATCACACACCGTGTGAGACGTGGATTTATTAATTTCCATGTGGTTGTTGTCCACACTAAGGAAGGGACTACTGAGAGTTAGTTCTAGTACACCACTGTTTGCAGTTTTTAGGATACTTACTTGTCAGGTTATAACCTTTCCTCTGTTTTATATAAAGCTAACAGCAGAAGAATAAAAAACAACATCTGCTGATGCAATCTTGTGCAAACTGATGTGAGAAAAGCACTCGAAGAAAGGTACTGGAAGAATTACATTTCTGTGGTTGCTGCAGAATTTGTGTTTCGGCCACCAGTTGGGAGCAAAATCAAGGTACCTGCAGTTGACTGACTTTCAGAGGAAAAGCTCTCACATCCTGGGGGCTTAAAAGCATATCCAGTTCTGGGAGAGCATGGCGAGACATTGTGATTGGAGTACAACTCCATGTGCTTCTGGGTCCATAAAAGCGGGGAAAGCCAAAATGTAGGATACAAATCCTAGAGAAAATAATGGACATCGTGGCTACTTAAAAGATTAATGATTCAAAAGGTACTAGTTTGAGATTATTCAGTGAAGACACTTCACTTGAAGACCTCTGGAACTTCAGTTTGGAGGAGGCTTTACATTTCTTTACTTCAAAGGTACCAAAAAAAAGGGTTCCAAATCTATCCTAGTGAAAGGGAAAACGTTCATAAGAAAGATCCCCCCATAAGGAGGACCAAATCGATAAACTAAAACAATTCCTCTAGGGAATATTAGATGCAGCAAGTGGATGCAAGTACAGAGCAGGAAAGAGAAGCTGAGAAATGCATTCTAAGTAAGAAAATATAAGTATAAATCAAGAATTTCCAAGAGTCAAGCTGAGGTAAAATTTTTAGGGGAAAAAAAAGTGACAGAATATTCCTCAGTAATATCTATTAAAAAAAAATCACATCCAGTGAGAACATCAGGCATTGCAGATCATTAAGATTCAGATAAATGTGAATATTTGCCCTATGTTCAAACATGCTGTTATCAATGCACAGAGGTTCCAGTTACTATAATAATCACCAAGTTATTATGCATTGCCAATACATAGGAGGCACAGAATATTCAAGAAAAAGATGGAGCTATAAAATTGGACCAGCAAAACATCCTGAATTTTGGGTGTAGTAATTGCTAAAGCTTCTTTTTATGGCATACTGACAGATAGAGACAATACTCTTGCTGAGAGAGAAAATACTTTCATATTGTCCAAACAACTGTTCTATAACAAAATCACACTCAGGGTACCTGAAGTGTCAGAAGCATCTTCTAAGAAATAAGCAAGTTGCTGGAAAAGATTTGACATATTTTGTTTCACAACACCCCTGAGAGAAAAGGAAAATCATCTCAGCTTCCACAGCAGGACTTAAGAATTAATGTTCAGCAAGTTCAAGTTCTACCAAGGCTTGTGTGATGCAGACCAGACCAGTCCTTCAGATTTAAGAGCTATTCCTAGACATTGTCTATCACTCTCACTGTCACTGCAAGAGGGAGCAGAGTAAGACTGTTCCAGAGGAAAAAAAGACTCATTCATTTCTTAATCCATTTGTTTATTATTTACCAAGTGTATGCTTTGGAGAGGCAGTATGCAACTACTGAACAGCAAACCTTCAGCTTTGAGTTGGTGTCCCAGGGCTCAGGAAGACCAACACCTCATATAAATCTGTACTTGCAATTCTGTAACATGTGAGTAGCTGGAGATGTCAGATGTTAGGTTTACTTAGTTGGTTTTAGGTTGGACTGGATGATTTTTAAGGTCTTTTCCAGCCTCATCGTTACTGTGATACTGTGACACAAGTTAGTGGTTCAAGTGGTTTAGCAGATGTAGGGTTCTTCTAGATCACATTATATTACATCTTATCCCTGTGAGGAGGAGCCTTATGATATCTACAGAAAAAAGCAGGGATAGCTTGATACAGTCATAAGGGGAGTTACATGAGATCTTCTCTTATGCTACTTCCAGTAGAAAACATCTCTGATCTAAGCTTTTCAGTGATGACAGTTTGCTTGCCACAAATACTTCAGTGATGCCGTTCATTGTGGAATCTTCTGTGTGTTTAAAAAACACCTTTGTAAATGCTCTTTTAAGAGAGTCTGAAACAGCCTTTACTCTCAGTACTTTCCATGTGCCAGAGAAATCACTAATTGCAGAGAAAGAGCAGAACTATGTGAAAACACAGCAACAGAGCACAGGAAGGAACAATTTTGTGTTTCAGAATTTTCTGCTTCTGTGAAGTTAAAATGAAATTTCTGTGTGAAGTATTCAGACTATTGCTTTCACTTCTGGAAAATCCAACTTTTCCTCTGTGTGTTTGACCTGATTTCAGTGTTTTACTCTACACCAGTAGTAAAACACTACTGTTTCATGGCAGATGACCTTAGTTTGTAGGCTTAGACCATGGAAGGACACCAATCCATAACGGCGTTCCAGCTATGCTAATTAGTGCATTATAGCATGCCTTGATAGGGACAACTCGGATCCATGCCAGAGTAATTGCTGTTATGCATAAACTTCAAAGTGATTAAAAGATTACACATTTATTTTAAATAATCATTTGAGAATACTCTTTGTAATGGTTACATTCAGCACAAGGATCATTCGCATTTATGTTGCTGAAAATAGTATCTTTAAAGGGCCAGCACTTCATTTCAGCACTTCATGACAATAACAACCCCTAAACTGCTCTCTTGCTCTCCTTCTCTCTTTTGTTCCTTCCACCACAAAATAAAATAGGCTGGGGCAACTGGGAACTGAAATAAGCTGACCTGGCATACAAGTTCTAGCAGAAAATACACACATATGAGATTGAATCAATGGCTCCAAAGAAAACAGCGTTACAGACTTTTCTAGCAACATCCCCCTGTAATACACATATTAGGCCCTCAGCTTTCCACGACTGCTCATGAAAGGTTCAAAAACCCACAATTTACTGAAATGCAACTAAATTGCTAATGTGCATGATGAGCAGATTTATCACAAGGCAAGAAAAACGGAAAGCATTTGGCATGCTTTCCAGTTCAGCTGAAAAGGGAAGTGGTTTTGATAAATGTGACGTTTACTCTCTTTCGCTTTGCATCCCTTAAGGCAGAGCTCCAAATAGCTGAAAACACAGATTTTCTTCCAGAAGTCAAGTCACTTGATTAAAATGAAGATGGAAGGTACTAGTAACCACAAGAAATGAAAAGTACTTTGGAAATATGCTCCTCAGAAATGCTGGTAGCAGAAAAAAAAGGAGGTGCTGGACAAGACAAAGCCATCATTGACAGAGGTGTCAAAAACATTTGTAAATGACATCCGACTGATAGAAGTCTGCGGAGACAGTGGCTATCTTTATGCCACCAAGGGGTTGCTCACTTCTTTAGCATCCACCACCACAAACTGAGAGTCCTATCTTGGTTATAAAAACAGAATAACACAGCATAATAGAATGGGTCCTGGGCATTCTAGACAACTGCTTTGAAAGTGTGATTACCAGGTCAAGTTGAAACAGCCTTTCTTCTAACTTAGATAACCAGCTGCATTTATAGAGTTGAGACTTTGGAATATAAAAAAAACAACTTAGTTTTCTGTTGCAAACTGTATTTTTCTATGATTTTTTAAAAAAATTAATCAAGAAATCATTGAGGATGTTCTAGGAATTTTTGCCATCTTGAAAATGCTTGGAAGGACTTTTGAATTGTCGACTGTATGCTTCAGCTTACATCAGAACATCAAAATCCAAAGACTTTACAAGTAGTTTTTATATTTGATCTGCTTAATGTGTTTTTGTCAATTGTTGGTGCCCAAGAATAACAAAAAAGTGAAGCTAGAGATATATTCAGATTATTGCTCATACCTACCACAATTTGTTCTAAGAATTAAATACTCTCACCTTTGGCATTATTCTGCATGCCTTCTCAAATTTCTAGAGAAGCATCATGTAATTAGGCAGAAGATTGTTTCATTAGTTTGAGAACTTCTTTGCTCTGGAAGAGGAATCATTACTCAAGCAATGTACTTTCATACCAGAATCATGAAAACACCACCCATGGCATTACTATTACTTCAGCATGTCAACCAGACTCACTGGAAAGGACTACTCCAAGGCAAAGATATACACACCTGCTTTTAGTTGTTATAAAACAACTAAATACGTTAGATTGTATACAGTGACACACTAAAAGCTTAAACAGAAATGGCTTAGCATGGTAGAATTAAATGACACAGTAAAGTTACTTCCATAAAAACTATAGTTACTAATCAATTGTGATTCTTAAAATGATGGTATTTAAAAAGTGCAGTCATGTAAGCTATCATGTGTATTTTGAAACAGTGGTTGGAATCAAACAGTAGAGTCTATCACCTCAGGGGGTGCAATGTAAGAATCTAAGAAGTATAGAACTTCTTTCCAATAACAGCTTCACCACAGTTTCAAAGGAAACAATGCTAGGGTCTGTAAAGAACATCCCTTGGATTTGTCCCATGATTCTGCATTTATAAATCACTATTTTCTTGAGGTTACACTGGTTACATGACATTATAGCTTAAAGTCTCCTCCCCTGCACTTTCCACTGAATCCAGCTATGATTCTTCAACTTGTCTTCAAAGAACTTCATTGTACTGATCCTTGATACTTCAGATGTGAACCCTTTCGTGTTCTTTCCCTCTGCCCAAGGCTCTGCTCTTGGCTAATCAGCAATGCATATCTCATAAGATCTCTATGTATACTAACACTAATGCAGAGGCATGTAGTAGCAGTTGTGAGCAGTTTTGCAAGGTTACCATCCTCCAGTCACATGGTAAACAGACCTACATGACATGATTAACTCGCAATCAACTAGGTATTAGAAGAGGCAAGGAGCACTCAACTCAAAACAAGCCTGCCTGAAGAAGACAAAATTTATTTGGGTTGCAAAATGCACTTTTTTGTTCACTGTGTGGCTACTGCTTGCATTTTAAATGCTATCCCCCAATGTGTCTCTTCTGGCTTTCTTTTTTCTTTTCTATTTGCCTAACTGCCTAAAATTCTCTGATTTCGGACTGTCCCAAAGTTAGGGACAGTTTCTTTCCTCGTGTTGCGCTCTACTGCTAGTAGAAACATGGAAGAACTTGGTTGGAAGGGGCCTTAAAAAGTCTTCTAGTCCATTTCCACTGCAATGAGCAGGAACATCTTGAACTAGATCAGGTTGCTCAGAGCCCCATCCAACCTGATTTTGAATGCCCCCAGAGAATTGGTCATAACCATTACCAAGGAGTGGAGAGTAGGGGAGAAAATAAAAAGCTATATTTTACTTTANTTCCATCTTTGACAGAAAACTCATTGCCACCAACAGTGTGTTGGATAAAGAACCAGCCATACGTGGTAATCATGTGCCACTGTTCCTGAATGTCACAGGTGGAAAATAATTCCCTATTTTCCTTTCTCTGCTCTCTGACAAGTTCCCTTCTAGCAAAGTGAACTTAGTAATTTCTGACTGAAGGAACAGGATGCTGCAAGGAGATCCAATCCAAAAATGGAAGCATAATTGGACACCTTACTACTTAGGTGTTAAAATGGGAAGGAAATCTCATGGAAGCAATTATAAATAAAACTCTAACTTCTCAATGTAGCATCAACAGAGAATTGATGCTTTCAATTGGTCAAGTAAGTTCATGTTAGGGGTGTTCTTCAGAAAAAGGGGATGAAGAGTAAGGTGAGAAAATTAGCAGCAAAGCTAAACTAGTCAGGATATTAAGCAAAGTCAATTGTAGAGCTCCAGAAGGACCTCAGTATATTGAGTAACTGGGCAATAAAACAGCAGATTAAATCTGATATAGAGAAATATAATACTCTTGAGAGAAAAGCCATGCAAGTTTTATGCATAAATTGATAGATTTCAGATTTTCAGATTATCTAGTCAGGAAAAATATATCTGAGCTCAGTAGTGGTCAAAACCCCCAATATTATAGTAAAGTAATATCATCACAGAATACCACATCTCTAGATAAAGCTACAATGCACCTGCAGGCTGACACAGGGGTACTGTTGATTTCTAGGCAGACATTTTAGAACTAGAGATGTCTTGGAGAAGATCAGGCTGTTATGGGAGAGTCTACACAAGAGAATTGGTCATAACCATTACCAAGGAGTGGAGAGTAGGGGAGAAAATAAAAAGCTATACTTTACTTTAACCACATCTGAAGTTCTAGGTTATGTGGGGGTACAAGAAAAGTAGTAAAGCCAAGCAGGGTTTTAGTTACAACACAGGAGGTATTTCTTCATGGAACTTGAATGTATAANTTTTACTTTAACCACATCTGAAGGAGGTATCTCTTCATGGAACTTGAATGTATAATTGTTACAGGGTGCCATAAGGGATTCTCTATCTCATCAAAACCTGGTTTTGTTTTTTTTTTTCCAGGGGAATTATTGTTACGTGATGATTTGAGAGAAGAACTCTTCTCCCTTCCCTTCCAAACAAAGATTATGCATTCTGTTGCAATGTGGATATGTTTGGATGCAAATAGGTCTGTAATACACACTTCCAGAAGTAGAGCCACTACCTGGGTGTAGTGGATTCAGCTAGTTTGGGCCATCTCCCTTGCTCCCCTGTACTGTTCTGTGAGCATGTTTAAGATAAGGTATTACATTTGACGAAGTGCAGAACTGCAAATCAGTACACCATGGAATCAAGATATTTTCCTGAAAATATAGTTTCTGCTTCTTTAATATTCTCTATTTCCTTACCTTCACATCCCAGGAGCTTAATAGCTCTTACTCAGCTTGGTGGTTCCAGTGCCCCTCTTCTTGCAGGCAGACACATCCCTTCCTGCTCAAAATGCAGGCGTGTGTAGGCCAATCTGATTTATATTCCTAAATCTTCTGGAAAGGTCTGCAGAGGCCAGGCCAGGCAGGGCTCTCCAAAGTAATTCTGAAAGTAAACCAGTATATGAAGCAGGCGAGTAGCTTTATCTAGATTTCATACATTTAGTTATATGAAAGTGAGAATATAAAAACACTTTTGCATGTAGCAGAATATTGTTGAACACATTTGGAAAGGATCAAGTCAAGGCTACCTAAATCATTCAATAAAATCTGCTACATAAAACATCTAATAAATTGTAATGGCAAGGGCTTGTGCAGAGAGGCTGAAATTCCAGCTATGCACTGAAAATAAAAGCTTAGTCGCATAGACACTCTCTTTTCTTTGCTGACTTTACTAGCCATTGGGCTGGAAGTGTCCAGTTTCACTGGAACACCACAGAAAATGTTTGGCACTGGTCTCAAAGGAGAAATGATTTGGTATGCTGTGATTTGCTTTATGATTTTGGGGATACTTTATTAATCCCTGAAGTCTCAAATCTCTTAAGACCATGATTAAATTAAGAAATCTCTCCCTTGGTGCAAAGGCTACTCCTATCATTAAGAATAACTATCATAAAGCTCATGTGACAAAGCAATAAGGATTTCGTAGTAAATTACAGAGTTAAACAATGATAATATCTCTCATGAATATAAAACTTACTAATTCAGTTAAGCACTCTGTAAGTAAAACTGGAATGCTGCTAATACAATAAGATTTCTGTAATCATGTTAGCAAGAATGATAGCTTTGTGTTCCATAGGCTGCTCCTCAAGTTTAGTACCTAGGAGATGAAACCTAGGAGAAAAATATCCACAGAATGTCTACAAGGAATCTGAAAGCATCTGTTTCTGTGTCTCATTCTTCATGGACAACAGGTATGTTGATTAAAGTCTTTTATCTTTCACTACCTTAAAGATGCAACACCCAAATCTAGCAAGCTGTCCAACATGCATGGTAGTGAGTACAGGGTGTTGTTTAAGGCAATGTTTCTGGAAGACAGGATGCACAATTCTTGTTATTAGTTTCAAGTTTTGAGAAATTAAGTTCTGTTTGAATGGATTTTATAAACTGGACAGGGTTTCTTTTAGTACATGAAAAACAGCCTACCATTGCCCAACATAGTCTCCTCTTTTTTAAATGTGACTTGTTTGCCTGCAACTTTTACTTCTAATTTAAATTAGCAGTGCAGCCGTTCACAGGGGCATGTGGTGATAGAACAAGGGGTAATGGTTTTAAACTGGAAACAGAGGGCTTTAGGTTGGACATTAGGAAAAAGTTCTTTAACCTGAGGATCACTGGAACAGGTTTTATGGAGAGACAGTGGAGATTCCATTCCTGGAGCCATTCAAGATGAGGCTGGATAGGGCCCTGAGCACAGAATCACAGACTGTTAGGGATTGGAAGGGACCTCAAAAGATCCTCCAGTCCAATTCACTTGCCAGAGCAGGATCTCCTAGATCAAGTCACTCAGGAACATGCTCAGGAGGGTTTTAAACATCTCCAAAGAAGGAGACTCCACAGCTTCCTTGGGCAGCCCCTTCCAGGGCTCTGTCACCCTCA
>VZRI01010282.1:34728-62960 GCA_013397515.1 Upupa epops
CCTGCCCAACTCTCCAGCCTGTCCGGGTCCTGACAGCCCTCCGGTGTGTCAGCCACTCCTCCCAGCTTTGTGTCATCAGCAAACGCTATTCTTTCATCCAAGTTGTTAGTGAATGGATTGAATAGGACTGGTCCCAGTACTGACTCCTGGGGGACTCCACTAGATACAGGCCTCCAGTTACAGTCTGTCCCATTGACCACTACTCTCTGTCTTCTATCCTGCAGCCAGTTCACTATTCACCTCACTACCTTATCTTCCAGACCACTGAGTAAACTGTTCTGGTTAGAGATAATCGTGCTTGTTGCTCAAAGATGACCTTGGAGGTCCCTTCCAACCCAATATGATTCTATGATACAGAGGGGGACCTGGAGAATTCTTTGATATACCAGTGCAGACTAATCAGGAGCAAAGGTTTGCTCAGAAGTGGTTTCCTCTTCATTACCTTCCAGATTATTTTTGTCTAATCTTTCTATGTTTATTGTAGGTGATGGCCATGTGCTGCATTTGGAACTGCTCATTTTTTGCTTATTATTGGCTAGCAAACTCAGCAAGGCAATACGGTCCATGCAAAAGGTGGCACACAACTTCAGTTCTCATGGTGTGAGGAAGCCTGATGTGCCTTGAGCTTCCTGTAGGGCTGAAGTTCTAGCCCTTCCTTTTCTCTGCAGCTTCCCTCCCTTGAAACCAGGCCATGGCATCTCTTTAAGGAAGACAGAAGATAAAATCTTCTCTTGTGTTTTGAAAAAGGCATGGCTTAGAGAATGGTTTGGAAAAAAGTCAGTAGTAAAGGTTGGATCCTGATTACCTGCAGACAACATGCAAGTCCCACGTATTTCCAGTACAAAGATGACCTTATGCATATTACTTGAAATGTTTTTTACAGCTGTAACTATGACATATGAGATACATCCCAAGTTTACTCCTATCCTCTTGGACTAGAAATGGCAGCATGATTTACAAATGGCACAGGATGGGAAGGGTGCAACCTTACAATTACCAGTAATTTAAAACTTTCCTCCACTGAAGCAGAGCAGACAGAAAACCATTCCAGACCCCAGTGAGCCAGAAATGCTGCAGTGACACACACATAGGGATGCCATCCAAGGAAGTCAGCTTTCTCCTACCATTTCTGATGGCAATCCAGGAGGGCATAACTGGCCTTCAGGAAAAAAGTAGTGCTTATGGTGCAGAGTCTGGGCGGGAGTTTGGCATCCTTGAAAGATCAACAGTGAGGGGAAGGAAGGAGGAAGAATGTGCAAAGGAGTGGGGAAGGAGATGAATGGTGTTCAACGAGTGCTGGAACAAACATTTTTAAGAAGCCTAGACTTACCAGAAGACACAAACATGAAAAAAGAATGAGAGAAATGTGTTTAACTTGAAGACCACGGTTTGTGGAGACTTTTTCAATAAACCCTGACTGACTAGTCTCTCTCCTAGGACAAGTCTTCAGATTCTGGCACCTTATTCTCGTGATAAACATTCCAGCAAAGGCAGGAAAAGGCAGTACTCAGAACCTGTGTATAGTTTAACAGTAACTCATGAACAATAAAATAAAAATATGATGCATATATGAGATATTTTCACTATGTTCTTGGCATTTATAACATCGCAGCCTTCCTTGGACGGCTTCTTACTAACTGAAGCTTATTCCTCTACTCTGTCCTATTAATGGTAATAATTATTACTACTACTACTATAATAATAACAACAAAGTACTTTTCATAGCACATGTTTTAGAAGTACTTTCTGGTTTTGCCACGTTTGGCACAGGACAGCACATTGCTTACAAGGAACCTCACAACTTCCAGCCAAGTCTTGAAATATATAATCAGTTGCAAATGTTTTGGGGTGGTTGACTGATGGATGCAGTAACTTTACCATTTATCCCATTTTTTAATATCAGCAAATCTTGGATATTTTCAGGACTCCAGCACTTTTCCTTTTTTAGGATTAAAAAATCCTCTAAAACTTATAAAACTATCCAAACAGCTGTTTAACACCCTGACTGGTCTGCTCCTTAGGATAGTAATTACAATAGTGGCAGTACAGTGGTGATCTTTCATGAGAACTAAAGTAGTAATTTCTATTACAATAAAATAGAGTGTCAAAAAAGAGTCACCTGCCATTCTTAATATTTTATAGAACCCAGTTTATTTCCCGTGTTCTCATTTTAGCTTCTTTCTCTCATAACAACACACTTCATCGTTTCGACAGCAGTTCCTACATAGCTCTGGGCCAGAAGACCACTCATTCACTCACTTTGCAGTTCCAAACTTGTTTATCGTTTGGAGTTGCTCGTTTCTTTTCCATTCCACGTCACCTGTGATTGGTGTAGGTAATAACATGGCCAGAGGTGAATCCATGAGGACTTGCATATTTTGGAAGCTATAAAACCCCTTATATGTCAGAACATAAGCTGAGGTCTGTGTAATAAGATCACATCAACAGCTTGAAGTAGAATGTTTTGCAACTCCTTCATGCTGCTGACGACTCCCAAAATGAGCATGGACAAGGAGGACCACTGGTGTACTCTGACTTAGAGTGTCCACAAGAGATTATTCAAGTGGTTACAAGTTATTTACGGTGTGTGTGTTTTTAAGAATGTCTTTCTCAGTTTTCCAATGAGGAGTGAAAACCAAAATGTCTCTGAAGAACAAACATGTATGATCACATCAGTGACTCTGGCAAGTGTGTTGTGAGACTGCTTCCTCACTAGGGAAAGAAACTCCTGGCGGAATACCTGCAGGAATCGTGTGTCAGAGACCTAGTAAAATTATCTCATCTTACCTTGAAGGCAAGAAGTTATAGGGGTTTTTTCCATTCATCTTCAACACCAAATGCATCTTTCTGCTTTTCAGCATCTAAAACACAGTTCCACTTCAGAATCTAAACATGTTCATAAAGCATTAAGTTTTCAGAATTATTAAACACCAGCAAAACAAAACCGTTCTTCCAGCAAAGATTCTTGGATTCTTTGTTCGTTTGTGTCCCCAGATAATTGCATTTTAACATCCAAAATACAACTATCTATGCATTTTTTCATTTGTATTGCAATGGACTTTGTCGTTGGCAATACACCACCTGAGTCCACCAGCACGGCATGTGAACATACCAGCAGGCTAAAGACAGGGTTCAGTTTCTGGTGTGGGTGCTGATCTGCAGCAAAAAAGGGGAGAAATCTTTGTGCCTCTCTGTATATTTCCCATCTTTTGTCTCATCTTATATTTAGACTCCAAACTCTTGAGTTTCAGAAACTGCTGATACAGTGGCTCTAGAACTCAAGTAGTTTCTTGAACTAGAGATGCAGGAACCATGGTCTCTGTTTTTGTGTACTACCACAACTTAAAAATAGAAAGCATCTATTCCAAGGCCATAACAAGCTGCCATAAGCAGATTCCATCATCTTCCCAGCTTTTGCTCTTTGGCCTTCCCATATTTCAGACCCCAAAACAGGAGCACAGACATAGCTAATACTGGCTGTCAAAACTGTATTTCTTTCACTGGCACCATGAAAATGATTTCAGCACACCAGCTGAAAATCAGCTTTACATGTTCAAGTCTCCGTCCTGTAGACAATGTTTCATGAAACGCTTCTTCAAGATAGAATTTATTAAGGTATGCATCTCAACCAGGGCAAGGGGAGGGCCAGAAACAACAGAAAAGAAGAGGCTCAGGGGTGGTTATAGTCAGGTGGAGGTTGGTGTTTTCTCCCTGGACACTGGAGACAGGACAAGGGGTCACAGTCTTTAGTTCCATTTGGGGAGGTTTAGACGACATTAGGAAAAGGTTTTTCACTGAAAGAGGGATCCAGTTTTGGAATGGGCTGCCCATGGAGGTGATCGAGTCACCATCCCTGGAGGTGTTCAAGGTTAGGCTGGATGAAGTGCTGAGTGGCATGATCTAGATGTCAGATGTTAGGTTTACTTGATTGGTTTTAGGTTGGACTGGATGATCCTTAAGGTCTTTTCCAGCCTCATCATTACTGTGAGACTGTGATACTGTAAATTTGGACATCAGCCTAAAATATACCAAGGCTCTTTGTACATTATAAAGGCTGTAGGGAAAGTACTTACTGCTGTGCTTTGAGGATATAGCAATTTTTGACAGAGTTGGTGATAAAGGCTACGGTAATAATAACACAAAAATGAGAATACTTTTCTGGGTAAGTGTCACTACTCCGGGATGTCACTGGCATCCAGAGAGTATCCACTGGTGTGGTCTCATCTTCACTCCAGACACTTTTCCTGCTGCTGCATGTTTTTACACATACTCCTTTTCCCTCTTTCTGCAGCTTTCTCCTGCCTCCCTCAGTGACTTCCTTCTGGCTCTGTATCTGGGACCTCCCCATTTCCACCAGTCTGCACAGTGTTCAGTAGCTGCTTCTGGAGCCTTGCCTTCACTCCTTCATGTACTGCTCAGACCTCCATGGGACAGCAGTTAAAATGACCATCCATTACTGCAAAAGCCCTGGACACCATCTGGGAAAGCAAACTCTTCATCTCCTCTCTCACATGAAGAAGATTCTTTGTAGTGGAGATGTCTGAAATTTTTTCAACTGACAAAACCCAAGCCCTAAACATTTTTATTAAAACCAGAAGCATGTTCAGGTCTTGGTATTTCACCAAGACACAAAACATATTTCCACAGGAAATTAATTTTTTTCAAAGTTTCCATCACCCCCTGCCTTAAACCAGCCCTAAACTTCTTTTGCTGCCACATTAACTCTCTGATAACCTCACGTCATCATGGAAGGCAGATGGAAAAACTTCTGACCAACTCAAAGAGGAAAGGATGCCTCTCTACCAGGGGTGCTGAGCTTTTAACTGTCTGTTTCATCCTCTTCTCTTTCTCTGGAAGCCTCTCTTACTTCACCACAGAGCAAAACAGAGGCTCTCCAGCCATCTGCTTGATTTGGGGTTACAGTACAGACTGGGTAAGGCCATCCAAGATGCTTTGTGGTTCCAAAGAAAGACTATCAAACCCTTGCAATTGTCTCAAGTCAAAATACATTTTTGCCAACACTTCCTCCTGGGTGCAAGAGGGTGCAAGAAGCGTGACAAAACTGGGCTCATGAAGCAATGCGCAGTCAGGAGTGTTAGGTGTAGCAGTGGGTCTCTACCTCTTTTTACAGGCAAAATCTAGCCTGAAAGAGTAGAAAATACTCTGGAATCTCACCGAGTCCAGCTTTTTTTCATTCTCTGCCCTCTCTCTTGCTTTCCGTTATTCCGCTTTACCTCCGCCTTCTGCAAAAGCTGGTTTTCATGCAGGGATAACTCACAGGACCAGCATAAATCCGGGCTCCACCTCTCACCTGCAGTTTATCCTGTCTTACTTGTTTGAAACTAGAGTCGCTTTTAAAAAGGTTTTGCCATTTTGTGGGTTTTTTTCATGGCTTATATCATTATAACTAATGTTTGTAAGTTCTATTTGGAAAGTTAGGTCCCCGCTTTGATCTTCTTTAAGCATACAACCTGGACAAAGTTGTTCTATTGAACTGCAAGAGCCTTACATTCCTGAAGTCAAGCATATGCACAAGCGTTTTATGAATTATGGCTTCAACCTAAGTCAATCCTAAACCTTACATGAATTCTGGATATTAAAAAGAAAAATGTTTTAAAACCAAAGTCTCTAAGGAAAGAAATAAATACTTATATATGTCCACTATATTATGAAACTACTGTACTTGAGTAAGACAGTCATGAATGTTTTTTAGATTTAAGAAAATAATTTTGAAATAATATATATCCATACCTACATGATTAATGTGGCTTCTCTGTTCTCTTCTGCTCAAATTATTTATATTCCTGGTGAGAGGGGAAAAATTCTTTCCAGCTAAAGAAGCAGCCTATTTTATGAATAAAAATGAGCATTTTTTTTTTTACAGAAAAGTGGAAAAAGGGTCTCTCAGTTTTATTTTCTGACATCAAAATAATATGGTGCAACTCTGAATATGATCTTCTCTCTTTGCTTTCTGTCACACCAACTTTTTTAACAGACTTCAGCCACACTTAGGGACTCCAGCAAAGCATTTGGTAGAGTACGTACAATAAGCAGGTAGTCATGGCTTGAACAGCCTATTTGGAGAAGACAGGGATGGAGATAACACAGAAGGAAACAATCAAGCAGTACAATTCAAATAGTAGGGCAGCAGTCATCCCCCACCCCCTCTCGTGCCATCATAACAGAATGATTTCCCAGCATATACATTCATTTTAAAGGTTCCTTCAGATAGCTGTCTTCAGCAACATCCCAAAGATTCAAGTACAGAAAACTCTGAGAGGTCAGATGTTTAATGAGCAAAGAAAGAAAACTGGATAGAGGTGCTGTGTGCATGTCAAGTAGCCACATCACAACGCAGACCTTAGCCAGGGAGGAGGTGTTAAAGCAAAAGGTTTTTGTTGGGTCAGGTTAGTAAGGACTGGATAGCACTTGAGATAACCTAGTAATCTGTGCAAGCTCTAGAAGGTGAGGAAGGCTTCCTCTTGTAGGGTCCCCTTCCTTGCTAACTTAATAGATGGGCATTTTTTTGAGATTATGGAATCTTTTTCACTTAAAGCAGTGTCTTAAGCCAGTGGTGATGTTCTCACTCTCTTCTTGAGACACACTGTAATACCTGAACTTGCCATGGGCCTCTTGCATTTACATCTAAAGTTTGCTAAAGGGTCCTGAGAAGCATTTTGGGGCTTGCAGAATTGGTTTTAATTCTCCCCAAAGAGTTTGCTTCATGCTTGTTCATATCTGTGGGAGGTCTGGCACTGTGGTGCCAGGTTCCAGTCCATGTTCCTCTCCACAGTCGTCAGAGCTGTTATGAACAGGACAAAGGCTACTGATTGCACCTTCCTTCACTTTTCCAAGGGATGGAGGTCAAAACAGAAAGACAAGTATTTGCAAAAGTAGACTGGTATAGAAAAAGTGTGGGTGTAGGAGACTTCAACCATTGTGAACAGCCCAGAGATGACAAAACAAGGTCAAACCATAAATGGTAGAGTTACACAAAATGAGGAAATAGAGAAGTGTAGCTTCAAAGGAGAATAACAAGGATAGCAGGAACAGCAAGGGAAGTCTTTATGTTCGCCTACAGATCCAGCTCCCGGTCTGCTACTTCTGAGAGCACGCAGGCAAGATTACATTTTGAAACAGCAGTTTTATGAATGTCTTCTCAAAAGTGGCATTTTCCTGCTAGCTGATTCACACTGAAAATCTTTGGTGAAAAATAAAATGCCAATAGGCTATCAAGCACAAGGGACACCATGTATCTAAAAAGTCCGTTGATAAAGCCAGCATGTTAAAACCCTCCCATAAAAATAAACTACTAAACTCCTCTACTTAAATTCTACCCAGCAGACACATGGATAAGTTTGGATTACTTGTTGCTTTTGCCTCCCTCCTGCCTAAACAGCACCAAGGATGAGATCACCTCTGCTCCTGTCTGTCTCCAAGCAGCTGACGAGGCAACGAGCAGTGGTGCCTTCCCACTGTGGGCAATACCCCAAGGTGGCTCTTGGTTTCCAGGAAGCTGCCTTGCAGCGGCTGAAATAACATGGATGTGTTCAGGGAAGCAAAAAGAGAGGGGAGAGAGGTGCTTTGGCATTTAGGAACTGAACAAATTGCACATTTTTTAGAAACAAATGTTGGCTCTTCATGGTCTCATAGTTACCCACCGTTTCTTCTTCCATCTCCACCTGCAGAGCCAGAGGTTTGAAAGCATTTTTAAATCATAAAGGATTCTCATGAATTCATCAAAAATCACAGTTATGCCAAAATGTCCAGGAAAAGCCTTATAAAGCCTTTTTGTTTCTTAAATCCCAGATAAGTGAGAGTCGCCTACTACATTGTAGATGCCAGTACTGATCCCACTCAAGGGAATGGCAAACTCCCTTTCAATGTAATCTCACTGGGACACTTGGCCGTGATCCTTTAGTACAGGTACACAAGTGAGTCAGTCATAAGTTGCAGTGAACAGCAAATCAAATAATAGCATTTTCTGTTTGTAATAGCTGGGAAATGTGAAATGTCATTACAGAGCTGGTTAACCATCTGGTAAAAGCTCCTGCATGAACAGTGCAGATGAACTACATTGAAATATTAAGGAAACATCAACTGAAACTATTTAACCCCTCCGGAGACCTATAGTTCACGCATGATGGGCAGGTAATAATGTTCAATTATTTGGAAAACAACTAAACAGGTCACTGTAAAATTATCTCATTTGCACTGGATCCAACATTAAGTATTTTTAAAAATATTCATCATTCATTCCAGGTAACAAAACAAAGCAACTAATCAATCTCCTAGGAGCTGCCCATAAATCAAAAAGCCATACTGAGAAGCTGGCAATTTTTCATTATTCCAGGAGTAATATTTTAAAGCTGACAAGCCGGCAGGGTGGTCCAGGTCTATGACATTATCACATCTGCTATGAAGAGCCAGGTTTTGCACAATTACATTAGCAATTGTTAGTTAATCTAACAAGATGCCACAGAACTCGTGTAAAAACAAGGACTTATTCTTTCTAATCTGAACAGAATTTACTTAGCAGACAAGTTATCTGAATCAAGTCATGGAGAAAATAAAGGCAACTTGTTATCACTACAAAGAGAAAAACGATTTGGCATTGCAGTCCTTTATGGCAATTAGCCACAGCCTTTCACAAGAGACTGATCTCCTGAACAGAAGTGTATATTCAGCCTCTGATTTATTTCAGAGCAAGCTGACTTGGAAAGGTTAAAAATACTTCAGTGAATGAGGAATCAGGTAGTAAATTTGAGGCTATCACGCTCTCAAGTGGTAAACAGTGAGTGATCACCTGGTGATGGTGATACAAATAAATGGTGCTATAAAAATAAACGTCTAGTGCTTTACATCCCTGTCTGCTGAGCATGTAGCTCAGGACACCATCAACGCTACACCACTGCCTACTGAAACAAACCAGGACCAGTAGATATTCTGAAGAGTCTTGTTGGATGCTCCTTTTTACCTCTTCAGCCATTCCAAACTGCTGCCATAACTTAAGGTACAAGTGAGGAAATCCTGAAAGTCCTTCAAGTGCACAGCCCAGATCTGCACTGTGGGGTATCATTTGTTATGTATGCATGAGGAGTAAGTGAAAGAGAGTGAGAAAGGTAAAGAGCACAGAGCTTAAAAGCCTGGATTCAAGCATATGGGTCTTCTGGTAGACATGCAATTTATCACCTCTTCTTAAAAATAAACCAAACAACTTTTTTTTTAACTCAGAGCAAATACCAGCTGCATATACATGTGTTTGGAATGGCTTCTGTTTCGGATATTTCAGTTCAGGAGAAAAATTTATCCGAGCTTGTTCTGCAGCCTTGTTTGCTGTAGGGACTCACAACAGAGCAAAGAACTGCAGGAAAGAGGCTTTGAATGTGGACCCTGAACATGTACAGCATCATACACAGGCACAAGCATCCCAGAGGACAAGCCAGCTTCCAGTGGGCATGAGCTATTGCCATAGAGCATGTATTGGGGGGGGTACAATAATAATGTGTTTAGGAAACACCTTTTGCTCATTCTTGACTACAGCAAAGTATAGGATGACGAGGACACCTAAGTTTTGAAATGAAGGTTTGAATATCTGAGTCATCTGCTCTTTTACCTGGTTTGCTTAGTTTATAAAGCAGAAAATGTTAATTATGTAAGAGCTCAAGATAATGTGTAGTCACACAGGCAGAAGGACTTGGCTGACTGATCTGTGTGAAAGCTTCTGTATCCAGTGCCATGCTCAAATTTGACTCTTAAGCAGCTCAAATATTTCCTGACAAGAACTGGGGACAACACAAGGAGTGTTACTTTGCATTCAGACGCACACACAAAAGAAGCAAAGTGCTGCTTGTGCTGCTCATCTTATTACTTTGCTCCGCTTCTTCTCACTTCAGGAAGTTTATCATAAGATAGGAGTCTTCTCTTATTTTTGCCTACTTTCCTCCCCTTGTCTTTTCTCATCCATTAAAATACAAAGGACTTCTATGTTTTAACAAGTTATTTCTTTCTTTTGAAGATTTGATGATATAAGAACACTGGAAGTTCTTGCTATATATTCAGATGTGGCCACTTGCACAATATAGCTTCTATTTTCAGACATTTATCCTCTCTATCTCAGCCTTTAAGCATTGCTTACATATTCAGATCCTGTTGTGCTTCAGGCACAAATCATTAGGTGATAATCATTAGGTGGGAATGTATTATCAATAGTCAAAATAGACAGCTTGCAAGTTCACACACTTGAATTTCAGATCCGATTCCTTCAATCTTCAGCAAATTCTAAGAATGCACTCCACAGCACAGGTCTGAGTATTCTCAAGACAGCTTTTAAATTCCTAAATGCTCTCGGAGGCAGATGTGTCTATTGCCAAGAGCTTTGTACTGCTGAGCCTGAAGATCTCTCGGAAATATTCTCCAGTGATTTCTGTTAAACTCTCAAACTGCAAATCTAAGGCTACTTCTGCAACAGCAGCAAGCGGCCTCCTAAGAGTTGATTTGTAGAGCTGAAACACGGTGTTGAGTGTCTGATGTGCAGGTGATACATGCTTCAAGGGAATTTACTTCAGATTAGTTTTAGTCTGGACCTATGGATTGAATATATAGAAATAATTGGAGAACATTAAGAGCAACACTGGAACACATTGTCTGGTTTCATTTAATCCAAAAGGAAATCAGTTTGTATACTCAGAGACTGCTCTGTGCTGTGAGCCAAAGCACGGTAAGTGGCAATGATCAGGAGTTCACTAATGTAACTGCACTCTAATTAGGTGTCAGTCTGCTATACCATGAACATTCAAATCCACATTTCCTAAGACAATTATTAACAAATTTAATTGGAGTAGTTATATTTATGCTCCCAAAGAAAACTCAGTGCTAACAGAACTTGTCTCTGAATTGCCGAAACTTTCCAGACCCATTCTACAGATACTTTGATCAAGACTAAATTGGAAATTCCAGTGTGTCCTTGCAAAATTCCTGTATATATCAAACCTAATGACTAGGGACTAGAGAGAGAATTTGAGCCAAGTCATGGTTCATAACTTGATTTTGAGCCTGTTCCAGTAACACCACCCTGCCTCACGCCAGTTTGATTTAGAGATAGGCTTTGTGCCCAGCATCTAATTTTGTATATAATTACGTATTTAATGTTTGTAATACGGTCTTTGTAAAAGGAGGAATCCTCTGAGGAACCTTCGAACTATGCCAATAGTCTGAATAGCTGTTTAGGTTGAGACTCAAGTGCTTACAAGGAGAGACAGAAAAAGTGAAGATAATAGATTAAAACAGATGAATATGCTCATGTGCCTTATCTGCTGCAGTACTGGCCCTCGGTCAGTGCAGGAAGCTGTCCTCTATAGAGATGTGTGCACAATGTGTAGGTGTGGGAGCGGTCAACTGAGATTAAGATCATGATAAAACAGGCTTGATTTCAGCACGTAATGTGAGGATTATTTGCTATACCTCAGAGATGGGTTTGCTTTTTTGGGACTCCTCCTCCATCAGCACACAGATTGCTGAAAAGCAGGAATTAGACCATGGTACTCAGCAGGACTGATTCTGCAGCTACTTTTGCTCCCCTGCTTCCTTCATCCTCAGCAATCTTTACCCAGGCTGCATAGTCTTGTCACACAAAAACCAAACTGATATGGCAGGCTGTCATATTTCTGTACAAGATCCATAGAAACTGGACAAGCAATTATCAGCTTTAGACTCAGCAATGCAATGACTACAGCATTACACCTCTACGTGTGCTTATAGTCCTTTGTGGAAGATGGCTGTGATGATAGAGCTAGCACTACATTTCAAAATTATTCAATAACTCTTAAGAATAACTCAAATAAGAATTTTGCCTCGGAATTTACTCACAGAGGAGACATGCACAATCCTGATCACAAACTGCAAACAGATTGCTATCTATTTAGATAATATAGAGAAGCATAGTGCAGCAATTCTTAGAGATTGAGAACAGTGCCAACTTTATTTTGTCATGTTTCTGGGTGACACAGTTTAACTCGTCGTGTATTTAACAGGCACTGCCAATCTTAAAAGCCATATTGAATTCTGGACCAGGCAATATACTTGATTGGCTGGGTACAATTCAGAAAGTAAATCAAACACTGTTTGGTTTACTTTTGATCTTCTCCTACACACTTCTTCATAGTTTGGACTCTCCAAGGCAACTCCTGTTGATATAAAAGCCATTTTGCTAATAGTTGATAGTTTGCCACTTCTTGAGCATGTGGGAAATTGGTGGCTTAGTTACCACACGACTGCACATGCACCACAGTCTGTCTGTAAATCTGTGTTGCACCCTAGGACTCGTAATTGTCATTATTAGCATACTGTTCCATTTAGCTGCAAATTATATTCCTCCACATTCTTTGAAGTGTCCTTTTTGAAGAAATTATGCTCTATAGTACAGCCAGAACTCAGAAGTCCCCACCCAAGCCAACTTGTGCTCCTATTAGGAAAAGAAAATTGATTTTTCTTTAAAATAAAACATTTTCGGTAAAGTCCTTCACTCGAGGCTGTTGCCATGACCAGAAAAATGAAACTCTTGCTCATAAAGTCTTTAGAGAAAAGTGTCTGTGCACACTACAAGCCCAGGGAAACAGGACGTGCAGTTGAGACAGATTTTGAACTGAGCCATGTAAGCTGTTTCTCAGCTGCAGGCCTTGCTAACTTCTGAGTCCAGGGAGTCCCTTGGCTCCTTTCACACCCATAGACTAAGATGAAACCAAGGTATACGTCAGTCTGACACATCAGTCACTCCACTTCTAGGAGACAAAACCTGTCTGTGTGAGCCCAAGGAAAGCTGTGGCGCAGTGTAGCCAGAGTGCCAGGCGTTCCATGGTGCTGCACATTCTAAACACGAAGAGAAAACCATTTCAGGAGTTGTCCCTAACAGGAATGTGAAAACTCAATAGAGAGATGCCCATGTACAGCTCTAATCTTTCCCAAGGAATCGTAGCCTACACAGAACTAGCACGGGAAGGTAAAACCAGAAGACATTTCAAACAGTGTTTACTTTCCAGAGCAGTAAGTTGGGCACAAGGGCTCAGGCTGGGAAAATTAGGTCAATGAGATATTCTGTGCCAGTGTTTTTATGAATGATAAGCTACCTCTTTGCACAGCTCTTCTGGTTTCTGATCATCTTCCCAACAATTGCAGGCTCTCCCAGATACCATGCAACTACTGCCTGTGCTTCCCAACAGCTGCTTCACAGGAGACTTTGCAGACTGAGTATTGCTGAAGCCCAGCAGCTGCCTTGCACCACTCTCTTCTGATGGTGTTTTCAGCCCCCAAACCACAAGGAACCACTTTGCACAAACCACAAGCAAGGAGAAGACTGTACTCCAAAGACCTGTCCTTATGCTGCAAGGGTAAGGACAGAAGATTGCAGGATCAGAGTAGCTGTCACCTATAGAACTGTGAACAGGCAGCACGGCCAAGGACAGCTGCGGTCACAGGCCACTAATAACATGTTCTAAAAATCCCCTTTTGCAACAAAATAGATCTGGTAGCAAAACGTTCAGAGCTAATTACATAAATGTGGGACATAAAGGCTTAAGCAATGCTCTCAAGGAGGTCTGTGAAAGCTTCATTACTGTTTGCTGGGGAAGATGAACAAATCTCCAACAAACCAGGGCCGTGAGGGGATGTGCAAAGCTTGCACATTAGCTGGTGTCACAGAAAAATGGTTTCATTCACCCAGCTAGCAGAATGATGGTTTTCTCTTCATTTTCCCTGTCAAAGATCCTTTCCTTTTGCTTAACTAAAAGTAGTTGTGTATTAATAACTTAAACAGATGCTGGTCAGGAATGACATGAAGAACTTACTTGTAAGTAAGGCTTGGAGTAGAGAAACTAAAAGGGTTTGTGAGAAGTCAATCAACAGACATTTGTTTAGATTTTTGGCTGCTTTAAAGCAACAGAGAATGGAAATAGTTGATGAAATGGTTATTTCCATTCCATCTAGACTGAAGGTTTAGCTGTATGTGCTATAAACCTCACTGGATTACCTGTTTCATAATTGAATGCTGCATTACTAAAAGACCCAAACAGAACGCACACCCCTCCCGTTTTTCTGTACACACGATCGGGAATATTCACCTGGGATTCATGTACATTTTCAAATCTTGAACTGACTAAACTGGTAGTTGACAAGAAGCAGACTAAACCAGGGTGCTCCGCAAGGCTTGTCAAATATGCCCTTTTTACGATAGTGCGATATGATAGTTTCAAGAAGTATTTCAGGGAAAGCATAAGAGGAAAGAGTTTAGCTATGGTTATCAGCTCTCCATTTTAAAGTGAATTACTCCAAATTAGGGGGTGGAAAATTCTGGATGAAATAAAAATCCCTGATACTTAAATCCTGGGTGAACCTCTGAGAGCATGAGCAAAGAGATTGCGGGTAAGATCTGCTCCATTGCTTACTTCTTCCCAGCTGATGCCTTCCCACATGTTGCATGTTTTCCCACAAACTGTTATTTTAGAGATTTTAGAGATTTTTAAGAGCAGCTGTTTCAACATGCATGTGCCCTCTCCCTTCCCAGTATCCACATGTGCCAATGATACAGTGGCACAGACAACAATCAGCTGGAGCTCCTTAGCTATGGTATAAGATTGTCAGGTGAGGAAGAATAGCTATCTCCAAGACAGTGGTCCTCAAGCAACATATCCCACTGCAAACCACTTTGTTTCAACTGATTATCACTTTCCTGTGCTCTCATTAAGATTCTAAACAGATAAACTGAACCTATGACAGGACAGTACTGCTCCCATGCAGTGTCTAAGTTCCTGCAGAAGAACATTTCCTCTAGCAAGTCCTACAGTTGAAGATGCAGCCCAAGGGGTTCCAGATAAAGATTCTTCAAACACAGAATGCACCTATTTGTGCTTCAACCATTAGAAAAGCCTCTGCCCCCCAGCAGCTTTCTTGAGCAGCAGTCATCGCTGGCTGACTTGGGCGATGCAAATTCCTTCATTCTCCATTTTAACCTCCATTCTTGGCGAAAGCTGGAATTGGTTTTCAGAAGCAGAAAATTTCATTTTGGCAGCAACCCAAGGGCAATTCACGAGAAGTCAGCTGAGCTTGGGTCTCAATGCTATCCCCACTAACCAGGGTTTAGTGAGTCGAGCAATTTGCCTTGGGTCACAAAAGCATTTAGTCCTTTTACACAGTGAAAACGACTACGATTTCTCCTGCTCGCTTTGTCCATTCTTGACCTCGCTAACAATTATGATTTATTTTTTGAATTATTCCAATATCTGCTGTTTCACAGGCACTGAGAGTCAACATCTGTAGCTTCTTATAGGATTTGTAGGATTCCCCTGCATGAAAATCTGCCCCCTGCCCCTTCCCTGAAGGGAAGTCATGCCACAGTAACATTAGGAACAAGAAATGTTGTGTTTGCAGTACAGCAATACGAGGGCGCGCTGCTGTGGCTAGAAACACACACATCAAATGGATGCAGAGTTCCAAACAATGAACATTTGGTCTTAGGACAAGCAGAAGAATGCCTTGTGGAAGAAACAAGTTTTAACAATATATGCCAAGTGGTTACTCTTTTCTGATGCTCTGTATGTTTCAAAGTAAATGGTAGACTTCTAGAAACAGTCGGTCATACACCTTCGGTGTTTGCTGAAACAGAAAACTTTCCAATCCAGATTGAGACATCAAAAAGAAAAAGAATAAAAGACTCTTACATCATGTAGTCCATTCCCTGCCAACCCAGAACTGTTCAAGTCTGCTAGCGGCTTGCCTGCTGCACTACTCAGTGACTCAGGCAGTGGGACCATGTGTATCACCTTAGGGACACTCTTGCACAGTTCAGTGAGACTAGTCAGCTAAGAATTTTTTCCTAATATTGTTTTATGCAATGATGACATCAGTAGGGTGGATAGCTGGCTTATTCTAGCAAGAACTATTGCTGGCTTCCCTGATGCATTTCGGTTTTAATTTACATCCTCTAATCTGCTTTACATTGAGCAGCACTTTCCTTAAAAAAACCCCCTCATGCTAGCCCTGTACATCCATCCATCACAAAATAAATAAAGTAGATAAATGCTCAAATACCTGACCTACTTGTTCAGGCTTTGTGAAGGCTATGCCAGGCTTACAGTTCAGGCGTATATCAAACATCTGAAGGAGTATTCTCCCTTGCCTCATCACCTACAAGGGCTTGCTCCAGCTTTTTTTGTTAAATGCTGAACCTCATATTCTTTGCAAGAGACAGTCCCTTGAAACAGCACAACAAGTACATTGTTATAGATCTGCCAAGAAGCGATGATGTAGTGGCAGCGAGATTTTTTTGTTTTTTGAAAATAAATCAAGAGTGAAATGTCTGCAATCGAGAGAGACCCAGAACACAGGATCAGGAAAGCCCCAGCAGCTGTAACCACGGACAGAGAGGCTGGGTGACTCTGAGCCCACATCTGGATTCAATGTTGGGCTGGTTCCTCTCTCTGGAATGACTTGCACCTAATGCTTCGGGCCGAAACATCCATGACCTTTCCAGGGAGGGAAGGGCAGGGAGCTCAATAGCTAGTGCGGAGATCTGCCTGCTGCACACCTGGCACTTTGTAAAGAACCTTTACTGGTGGCCACATTCACAGAACTGAGTGAATATTGGTAGCCTCGAATTCAAGAAAAGTATTGGACAAGCCATTTAATAAATGCTGGGTGGCGATGCAGCCTGACAGTAAATAGCAAGCTCACAATATAGAAACTGACGTTGCCCCAAGGCAATTTAAGGTATCCATCCCGTTTCCTTTAGGAAGGCATCACCAAGCCCTTAAACATCCATCTGACTGGCGGGATACCTGATTGCCGAAGGCGTGAGCACAAGGGCAGCCCAAGCCTCTTTCCTTGAGAGCTGGAGGAGCTTCCCAGCCTGGGAGCTCAGCTCTGAGGCATCTCACCGGAGCGCTGCGAGGCTTTGAACGGGCAGGGCGCACTGACATCTAGTGGGTGTTTGGGAAAGTACTCGGGGTCTTCTGTGCTCACAATTAAAAAGAAAATACAAAGCAGCTTTTTACAGGCCACTTCTTTTCTTGGCCTTAGTGCTTCTACTGCTCAATACATTTCTGTCTGACAAGAGAACCTGGTTCTGAGGACAGATGACATTTTCACCCCATTTCCCTCCTCACTGGTTTGCCTTTCGAGCCCAAACCAGCTGAATCTGCCAGGCATTGCAAATGGAAAAATAAATGAATTCTATTTTTAATATTCTTTTTGTGTGGGTGGGAAATAAACTGTTTTCCAATATAAGAAATATTAACCATGTCTACAAGGAACCACAGCTCCTTGGAAATCCAGCTCTTTTTAGGTTGGGAACTGTTGCCTTCACCCAAGTCTAATCCTACAACATAAGACATTCAGTCTTTTCCCATTGAAAGACCATATTTCAGAATTAGTGGTTAGAATTAGAATTAACCCCACCACCTTTATTCCTAAAGGACATTAATAGCTATACCCATAGTCTTTTATAAGTGGTCATGTTAGGTTGACCTTCACCAGAGTTTTCTGCAGAAGCAGTTCCCAACGGAAGATTACCAATGGAAGATTACCCCATGCCACCAAATCATTTTGCAGCCTGTCTACTGCTACCACCACATCCAGCTCTCACAACACCAAGAAAAAGGAAAAGGAAGGCTATGGAGAATTTATGCTTGCCCAAGGTGGCTGTTTCTGAAACGTCTCTGGCACTAGCAGTGAGAAAGATGATCCTGCTCCTTGTCCCAGATCTGTTTTGGATGCAGTTCTCACCTACTTTCCAGGTGCAGCCAACAAGTTTCCTTTTAGGGTCTGAGAGGAAAAATACAGCTCCGAAGTCTATAGAAAACTCCACATGCCTTTCCACAAAGGGAAGTGGCTCCCTGTAGAGGAACATAGCAAGACGAAGGGACAAGGAAAAATAGAGGTAAAGTACTTTCTGTTACATACACCTAATATTTCTTTCTTAATTTAGCTGTGTCCTTCCAAGTTCACGTTACAAAAAAACAGGGACTCTGGTGTTGGGCTTGAGGGGAAAGGGGTTTGGACAAACAGTTACCCATCCTGATCCGACATGGAAAGCTGAACTCTCACAAAGCTGGTATAAAAAAAGAGATTTAATTATTTTATTAGACTGAAGAGACTCAATATTAGCCAGTCATGCCCAGCTGTACTGTTGTCTCCATCGTGGTGACCATCACTCCAAAACTCACAGGCTTGTCTCTAGGAGACTGTAAACAGTCAGCTGAACTTGATGCTCTTGTTCCAGCATTGCATCCTGCACCAAACAGTTAGGCACGCTCTGTTTTCTGACACCTCTCCTCCCATGACAAATTTAGACAGCTTGGATCATGTCCTACCAGCTGGTTATTGACACAAGACTCCCCCTGAGCAAAGGATCTGCCTACAACATTTATATGTGGGAAGATGTGTTTCTAATTCCTGCTTTCAAGGTCTCCTTGAGCAGCGCGCTCTGGGCTTGTCCTCTGTAGCATCTCCTAGTGATCCATGTCAAACGATATGAGCAAGTCCTGTAAGGGAACCCACTGATGCAGACCGCAGGTCAGCTCTTCACTTAGCATACAGCAGGACAGCCTCACTGGGTGAGCATGTCACTCACTGCTGGTGCCTTCCCAGCAGTGGGTATACGGTTTCCCTTCACGATGTGGTACGTCTCAGCTCTAATCAAGTGTGTGATGGTATTATTACCCTTTAGCACTTGTAGCCCACCAGGGATTAACACCACAAGCTTCTGGGCTGGTGTTTCTGAAGCATACAGAGGCAATTTGCTGGGATGTCAGAAAGCTGCGCGGAGAGCGTAAGTCACCGTGGTGGAAAACAGGCACTTCTTATCTTTCCTATTAAATGCGCGGATGAGAAAGAAAGAGTAACAAAGTCTGCTTGTTGTGCTTTCCTAAACAAGGCAGATAAAGCTGATTATTTGTAGAGTAAAATATGCAAGCTTAACCTATATATCTGTTAGGACTTCTTCTAATTAGCCAGCGTTGTAAAAGATTCCAGCTCCTGCACCAATGGAGTTTATAAGAGTACTATGTTTATTTAGTGCTGCTCTAATTTAAGATTCTTCCCCTCTCCAAATCACTCATAACAAGATAGCATTCAGGGATAAACTTTGGGCAACATGATGTTTTTAGAAAGTATGAGACTTCAGCGGAGTGGGGAGGCTGATTTTAGGATGTTTAACTTTTGCCAAAGGAAAAGCAGAGTTTGTTCTAGCCTGCTGTGAGCACAGAGGGCTGCTCTGACTGTTTGGCATTGCTCCTGTTATTTATAACTAAATAGCACTAGCTGATAGCATTTTTTGATACCCTATTGATTGCTTCTAAACAGTTTCCCTTCCGAGTCTATTTAAGTCAGCATGGGAAGTTTACACCAAATTTTAGGTCCCATGAAAACCCAGACTTTTCAAAGAAAAGAAGAAAAAAAGATGAGCTGTCCTTTGCATCAAAATGGAAATCAGGCCAAGGAATTTCATTTTTGTGGGAATTATTACATAGTATTTACATTAATTCTGTGTCAACTGCAGGCTTTGGAGAGAATTTTCCTGTTCAGTTCACATCATATGCTGCCAGAGGTCCATGGAACCTTCTTGGCTTTTGGACAGGTGCAGACAGTTCTGACTAGCAGAAACAGTTTGAAAGGAGCCAGAAAACTGGTTCACATCCTCCTCCTGAATATATATTGAGCAGGACATCGCCAAGCACTAACCTTTACAAAGCCAGCCAGTAATAAAGCCGAAGAACTTATTAATTCATAGAGTGCAGCAGCAGGTGCTACGAGTCTGCTACTTCTGAAGTTTTGGGTTGTGCTCCTCTTGCAATCGTTTTTCTACCCTCATTTAACTGCTAGGGTAAAACTTACCTTTCCAATACACCATGGGTAAATGAGCTGTAATTAGCACAGGAACTCAAGAACTAAGAAACAAGGATTCACACCCTCAAGACACAAAAACCTCTACCTTTATAAAGTTATTACAGAAGCTAGAAAAGAGGAATAGGGATATCTACCTTCTACAATCCAGTGGCCTACACTGTTGTTTGAGGGAAGTGCTGATGCAGTAACCTGAACCCCACTCCACTATCTTCCTAGCTCTCTGCCAGTGCTACCTATTCTATATAGCATCTCGCTGGTGCAGACTGCTCAGCTCACTGCTTACATTCATACAGCAATGCACCTCGGGTGGTGGTGGCACAGTGAGACATGCACAAACTATTCTCCATTAGGAGAACTTTCCATTTTTCCTTCACGGATAAAATTCCACTTGCAGGTGTGGGATGTTTATTTCTGCAAGAGAGCAGGAAAGTAGTAACGTGCACTATGAAAGGTCAGGCAAAAAGCCTCGTATAGACAGCAAGCAGGATGTGGGAGGATTTGGATACAGGATGACAACTGTACAACTGGCTTCAATACTGCAATTATGCTTCCATGGGATGGAGAGAATATGCTAACTGTTTTATATTAGAGGTTAAAACAATACAAAGTAAGCCTCTGAGAATCACTATGCCTCTCCGCCCCACTCAGGCAATTTTTCTTTTTAAAATAAGAACTGAATTTCCTTCACAAGTCTTTAGTACTTAAAATCAATACATGATGGCATTTCAGTTCCTGAATTTTATATGTAATTACATGATTGGAACAGTGAATTTCATCAATAAGGCTGCTTTTGTCTATTCTAATGACTGTCTGTTAGACCACTGTTCAGTATAAGCCTAAGACCTAGATGTTACTTCTCTCATACAACAAGGCAGAACAACTGAGACCACATCTGAAATGCACACTGAAGGTTTGTTCCCTGGAGGGTGATGCCAACACTTTGCTGAGGCACCACGTCCTCCACAATAATTTTGAATTTATCAGCCTATCAGCCAACTTCAACCAGAGCTGAGAGAGCAGAAGCTTCTGAGATGTTAACATGCTAAGCATTTCATGAACATAAGCAGCAAGGCTATGAATGCTTCCAAAGCAAGAAAGGCAGCTGCAGAACTGCTCTTACTGAACAGCAGGGAGACAGCACAGAGATGCTAATTGCTTCACAAGAAACAAATATTTTATGCCCACTTCTTGCTAAAATACAAATACTTACAGCTCACCCTGTTAGAGGCCAGGCAGTCTCTGTAATGTGGACCTCTTCGTGTCCCAGGACCATCCTGGAGGTGGGGTCAGGAAAGGTGCAGCCATCTAGATTCACAGGAGCCCACCTAGAGCAGTGCAGAACACCCGAAGGGAGATGAGTGCTGAACACACATGCCAGCTCATACCCAGTCACTCAGAAGACCCTAGGCTTCCTATGAAACAAAAGTACCACAAGTCATCCCTTAAATCCCTTACCCTTTAATTTCCTTGGATTGAGCTTGTTTAATTGCCCCGAAAGAAATGAACTTCTGGGAAGAGCAGACCAAAACCTTTTCTGTTTTAGGTTCTTCTGGGAAGAACAAAAGCAAACACTATCTAGCATAAAAGGCCCTGAGAACTAAAACCATACTCACACAAGCTTTCACTCCCACTACACAGTAACTTGGCTACATGCTCAGCTAAGGCAGCCACAGCTGGAAGACTGGGGAACTTTAAAAACCATGGATTTTATTGAGCACTTACAAGAAGTAAATAAGTGGTATAATTTTTTACACATGCTACACACTCCCTCTGCTAAACCTCCTCCCCTACCAAACACAGAAAGACTACATCCCAATCTGCTTCTCCCCATTGCCTTCCGCAATGGGAATTTTTTAAATCCCCCGTCTTCCAGGCCTGAGCACCCTCCTCTGAGGGTGGTAACTCAAACGGTTGGGCACTTTTCATTCATTGTTTGTAACCTTGACTCTACGCATTTGAAGGGGATAAAATGTGTAAAACAGGTAACAACATTTGAACTACTGAAAAAAGGTAGTAATGTTTAAATACCATTCGAACATTTCTGGTGCCTTCCAGGCAGTCTTCTTGCAGTCTATACCTATTGGAATTCTCAGTGTGGGCTAAAAAACCTTTTCTATAACACTTGGTGTTGTCTGTTTATTATTAGATTTTCAAGATTGCTATAAATTCTGAAGTTGAACATTTGTTCTTCAGCATCAAATTCATATATAAGATATGAAACGTATCTGATTAATGTTCTTCACAAAGATAATGCTAATGGAAGTATTTAACCAGCTGTAGCTACCTACTTGAATAAAGGGGGTAAGAGAAAGAAGACTTGAAGCAGGTAGATCCAACAGAGAAGCCATTAATTTCTCTCACTCTTAGAAGACAGGAAGGAGAAATAAAACCAAAAGCATGATTTCTGTTCATTCCCCAAAATATAACACCTTGTTTAAGAGCTATTATTACCCACCTTTCCTTCTGCAGGCAATAGGTTCTTTCACAGATACCTCTGCTTGACTGGAGGTAAAGACAGATCTTCAGCCTTCAGTCCATATTGCTTGACTTCCACAGCTTGCAAAATTATGTCAATATTGTCTTCTCAGTAAAGTATTTTTGTAGCTCTCCCTGGGTCTATTCTAACTTTGTTTAAAGCTATAATAGATGATAATTAATTTGTGCAAAAGAAAAGGCTGATCCTTACATTCTTCCCTGTTAGAAAGCAAACTGAATTGTGTGCTTAGCTGTGGTGGTGGTGAAAGGGTTTCTCATATTCCTCCTCTTCACAAGAGAAAGTGATTTGTAAAAGCCCTTATCATATTGAAGGATTCATGAGGGCATGAATTTGATCCCAGGCTGATATTTAGCTGTCTTGTAAAGATTCCCTTATTGGCAGCACTTCTCAGTACCATGCTGCCAGAATAGGCTGCTTATAAAGAAGTGACCTGAAGCACGCCACGCCACAACCCAACCCACCCCACCCCACCTCTTCCCCCCTGCCATTTTCAATAGTGAACAATGAAAGTGTTGCTACGAGCCACACAAACCACAGGATGATGTTAAATAGTGTAAATAGTCTTCAGCTGGAATGTTACGCTTTCATTATGCATTAAATCAGGTAGAGAGGCAGGGCTTACAGCAAATTGCCTGGTTCTCTTTCCTTTGGCTTGTTTCTGGATGCCATACAAATCCAGTTGTTGAGAAGTACAAATGGTGCCAAATGTATAAATTTCATTTGTACAACTCTTCTGAAGAAGAAAATGAGGTTCTGTGTCATTCCCACTGGCTTCACCAAGAATGCATACATCAAAAAGCTGCTGCCAGAACCTCTCTTGACACAGATGACTTCTATTACCCACTACCGGTGATTATCAAACAGGACCCAGCTTGTGCTGTGGTCCTTAGACAAATGCAGTGGGGTGCTCTGCCTGTTGCAGCTTTAAGCCTGGTGGTTTTGTTTTGTTGGAAGTGATGTTTTTCTTGTAACTGTAATGATCTTTACTGGTCATTCCACTCAAAGCAGTATTCACTATGAAACAACAAGGTTTGCACCTTGTTTCACCTGGTGAGCCTGCCCATCCTTGCAATGAGTAGTACTTTTATGGGAGAATTCATCATAAAAAATGTTCTGCTTAGTTCTGTAAGGGCTTTGTCTTACCGTGCTGTTATCAAAACAGCTCTGCAGTTGTTAGGTTTGTCACCTAGCTGTCCTTTGGCAGAGCTCTTTCAGAAAGCAAGTGGTCATATATTCTGCTTCAGTTTCTTTTGTTAAAAGTTGAGCAGACCCACTCAGATCTGACTTGGTATTTGAGCTGAATTTCCCACAAAATAATTGTCTGTGATCTATCTGGAATTATTTACAGTCATAAAGTGAAATCTACAACTTATATAAAATAAGGTGTAAAAACAAAATACTCAGGCTCTGTGCCACCAGCTTCCCTCCTTGTTGTTCTGTCGTAACCACCTCATTCTCACCAGAAAGACAAACTGGTCACAGAGTAACTGGAATTAAAATGTGATGAGTTTCAACCAGCTGGGAACTAAACGTGGATCAACGGATCTACTCACCTCTGTAGTAACATTGATGTGCAACCCTCGGTGAAATTTTGTCTGCTTCTCATTAAGCTGAAATGAGTTTTCTGAATGGACTGCAAAAGATGAGTTAGGACGAATGTGGAGCAGGCAGTGTATGAGGTGCAGGTCAGTTGAGTTGGTCAGAGGAAAACTCTGCTTTCTTGGAATGCAGCATAGATCCCTTTGGTTACTCCCATGAATAACAAAAGAAGAACTGACTCTCAGAAGAGAGACAAATTGTTTTGATCCAAACCACTTCTTACAAGATTCTTGCAGTTCTTCGCACAAGTTGTAAAGAATGGTACAGGGTAAAATCAGAGCAGATGTACAGCAGGATAAATACTCCATGTCTGATCTCTTTCTACCACACCAGCCTTATCTAAGAGGGGTAAAAGCTTGTGTTTCAGGTTCGTACAAGTGCCTAATCAAAGGACATCTCTGGTAGGGAGCTTGGAAACACATCTCACTAATTTTGAAGTCTATTCTTTACAATTCTCTCCACTCAGCTTGAGCCATGGCAATGGTGGTACTTATTGCTCTGCTGGTTTTCAGTGTTTCATATTCAGAATGTCACATGAGGAAATGCTCTGATAGATGGGTAAAAAGAGATATGTGAATCACGAGGAACTCCAACAAGGACTGAATTAGTTTCATGAGTACTGAACTCTTGCACTCCGTTCTCTGTATTGCTGCACGTTTTGGCTTCAGGAACCTCATCCTCTTGCCTTGTGGCAAAGGCTCTGATCATCCTATCACATTCTACTTTCACCAGGAAGGTGGAAGGGTTCTCATCCTTGGAGATGCTTAGGAAAACACAGGATGTGGCACTTAGTGCCCTAGTCTAGCTGATGTGGTAAAGTCAGGTCATAGGCTGGGCTTGATAAGCTCAGAGGTCTTTTCCAGCCCAAATAATTCTGTGGTTCACTGTATGAACTCCAAAGAGTCAGGGTGGAGGGAGACAAATCCAGCTGGCAGTGAACCCAAGTGGTGTTCCACAGGGCTCAGAATTTGCACAAGTTCTGCTAAAATTCTTAGCAATGATCTGGACAAGCAGCCTCAGGAAGTTTGCAGATGACACAAAGTTGGGTGCAAGTGTTGATCTCTACAGAGGGTTCTGGGCAGGCTGCATCGATGAGCTGAAGCCAAACATACCAGCTCCAACAAGACCAAGTGCTGGAACTTGCACTTTGGGTAACGGCGACCCCATGTGATGCTACAGGCTTGGCACAGAGGGGCTGAAAAACTGCCTGGCAGAAAAAGACCTGGAAGTATTGGTTGACAGCCAGCTGAATATGAGCCAGCAATGTGCCTGGATGGCCAGGAAGGTCAATAATGTCTGGGCTTATATCAGAAACAGGGTGACCAGCAGGTGTAGGGAAGCAATCAACCCCCTGTACTTAGCATTGGTGAGGTCACACCTTGAGTATGATGTTCAGTTTTGGGCCCCTCACTACAAGAAAGACACTGAGGAGCTGAAGCAGTGGGGTCAACAAAGCTCATGAAGGGCATGGAGGACAAATCCTATGAGGATTGGCTGAGGGAACTGGGGTTGTTTAGCCTGGGGAAAAGGAGGCTAAAGGGAGATGTTATTGCTCTCTACAACTACCTGAAAGGNATGGCCAGGAAGGTCAATAATGTCTGGGCTTATATCAGAAACAGGGTGACCAGCAGGTGTAGGGAAGCAATCAACCCCCTGTACTTAGCATTGGTGAGGTCACACCTTGAGTATGATGTTCAGTTTTGGGCCCCTCACTACAAGAAAGACACTGAGGAGCTGAAGCAGTGGGGTCAACAAAGCTCATGAAGGGCATGGAGGACAAATCCTATGAGGATTGGCTGAGGGAACTGGGGTTGTTTAGCCTGGGGAAAAGGAGGCTAAAGGGAGATGTTATTGCTCTCTACAACTACCTGAAAGGACGTTGTAGTTAGATGGGGTCAGTCTCCTCTCCCAAGTTACAAACAAAACAAGAGGAAACACTGTGTTGTGTCAGAGGAGGTTTAGTTTGGATATTAGGACAAAAAATATTGGCTGAAATGTTTGTTAAGCTTTGGAACAGGCTGCCCAGAGAAGTGTTTGAGCCACTGTCCCTGGAGCTGCTTAAAGGGTGAATAGATGTCGTGCTTAGTGACAGGATTTAGTGTGGACTTGGCGGTGCTGGCTTAACGGTTGAACTTGATGACCTTAAAGGTCTTTTCCAACATAAATGATTCTAAGATACTATGATTCAGTTTCTGTGGAATCCTGTGGCATGCACTGTTACGGAAAGGATGTATCACCTACAGTAGGTAACTGTTTTGGCAACATTATCCCCTGCCTTCTGTGATATTTCCACATAGAAAAGATATGTTGGGTTTTTTTTCTCATCATGAAGCAGAGATGCCAAATAAACTACTGAACTCTCCACAGTGGGGCTGTGAGTCAGCTCCAGGGAGAATCTAATCAACAATCTGTCATCTTGCCTGAACTGTAGGAGGATGGGGGATGTTTCAATTACTTTATCTCTTCTCAGAGAAAGTGCCTGTCACTTGGTTTTTGATGCCAAGTTCATCATAGAGTGAGGGATACTAAGTTGTTGCTTTTAATTAACCACATTCCTTTCTGAAGATGGGCTCAGCAGTTGGGACTGCCTCTTCCCTATGCATTTGAGACTCCCAGACTTCTTGCATGTATAAAATTTTCCAAAATATACAAGAGATGCAGTAGCTCACGCCAGTGCAGTGGGAAAGATGAAGGCTCCTAAGTTACTTTGGGAAATATGCTACTGCTCACAGTACGGGTAAAAAGGGGGAAATATAGACTGTGAGCTATGCCTGGGCCATGTCAGCATTCTACAGCTGGAAGACTGTAAGGTCACTGAAGCTGGTCCTGTAACTGGACCAGAGCACCAGAGGAAGTGCAAAGTACTGTTGAGAAGTGCTTTCTCTGGCATATCTGACTCAGGAGACAAGTGTCATGAACAAGTTATCATTCTGAGTGCCTTTTTGTGGTTAACTCCAGCCTGAGAGTGCATTGCTTGTACCTTGAAGGTGATGAAAGCAGATTGCTCAGCCAAGTTCCTCAGCCCAATGTGAGTGGCACAATTTCCTGGTTAGTTTCAGATGAAATGAGGTGTCCTTGTTGTTATTTTGGGTTCTTAAAGTAGAAAGAGCTATGGGAACCTTACATTTGCATCCATCTTAGATACAGGAGTGCCTGTCTTTCCAACAGTGAAGAAACCACAGCTCCTGCAGATCTGTTGATGTCTCACTTTCAGTTACACCTAAGTGCTTTCTCCCAGTTATTTCCCAGAAGAAATTTCCTTGTACCTGTTTTTCTGCTTTCTTCTGATTGCTAGGAAAACTGCTGCCAGGGCATGGGAAAGAGGTGGGATTATGGCTGCTGGGATAGTGGGAACCTGGAACTCATGGGGTCTTGTTCTTCTGCCTCATGGTTTCATACAACCAGAAAACAGGAAGAGGTTGCTGACACGCTGAAGAATTTAACGTCAAAAGATGTAAGAGAAGATCAAGAGGCACAGGAAATACTTTGCCTCAATCTGTTTATTATGAGATTTCTGAGACTGCTTATATGGTCAGCCCATGGTGACAGATTGCCTTATTCTGGAAAAGACACCTGTTTCTCTGGGCCGAGTCTCTCCCACAAGCTGGCTTTCTTCTAGCTCCAGTGTAGAACTCTTTCCTGCTAAGGTCCAGCCAGCTCCTGTAGGCTGTGTCACGGATCCTTGACAATGCACCCCATTTCAGCAGCTTTTCAGTTTGCAGATTGCAGACTATTGCTGGCTTTTTTTTCCTGCAATGGACTTCACGTGGTTTGTGATGCTTGGAGAAACAGTTATCACCCAGAAGTTGGGAGCCAGTAGTGCAAGGCACTGTTAATGGGTTTGAAGTCTGGCATGTTTCTGGCATTAGAGAGGTCTTGCATTTCTGAGGTTTTTGCTCAGATCATAGAGGTGCTGGAATGGGTCCAGAGGAGCAATGAGCTTGGGGAAGGGACTGGAGGGAAAGGCTGATGAGGAGAGGCTGAGGGAGCCGAAGTTGTTTAGCCTGGAGAAGAGGAGACTCAGGGGGACCTTATAACTACCTGAAGGGGAGTTGTAGACAAGTGGATGTGGGGCTCTTCTCCCAGGAAACAAGAACAGGAAGAGAGAGCAGGGCCTGAAGCTCCACCAGGGGAAGGTTAGGTTGGATGTTAGGAAGCCCTTCCTCATGGAAAGGGTGAGCAGACACTGGAATGGGCTGCCCAAGGAGGTGTGGAAGTCTCCATGACACCCACCCCTCACATA
>VZRI01010283.1:0-10349 GCA_013397515.1 Upupa epops
GAGGATGGCCAAAATCAAATCACATGCAGATTTCTTCACTGCTGTATAACAGCACAGAATTTTGTCCTCCATTTTTGTACATTTTTGGTATTATCATATCTCACTTTTTGAATTTCTTATTCTTTTTGGATATCTGTTTTACTCTTTAGGTTATCTCCTGTAGTCAGCCTTGCATTACTGGGACATCTCATTTGTCTAATCCTGGAGGTTTTTGGTTTTTGTGTTTCGGCTTTTTGCAACCCATTTCTAATAGTTTTCCAGCTACATTACAAATTAGAGCATGATCTGTATGTGATCAGTATTCTGCGACCTAATTAGATCTGTTCAATTACAGGGACTGGAAATGGAACCAAACAGTTGATGAATGTGATCAGGTATATCTTCATGGAGCACTATTGGAGCAACAGACTCCTAGGGAAGTCTTGAGAAAGATTCTCAAGTACATTTGTATGCATGTAACTTTCAGTAGAGATTGAAATAGTCAGCATTAAGAACAAGGAGGAATGTATGGGGAAGAATGACAAAGAAAATCAAAGACTTCTGTATCCAGAAAGTTAGACTAGGACTGCTCAAACCATAAAAAGATGAGTCAGAAGGATCTTATAAAGCTTTGTAAAATCATGGGTGGCATGTGAAAGGTGCACAGAAAACTATTTGTTGTTTCTGACAATACAGAAGCTAGACAGCAGCAAATACAATGAGTAGCTATGGGATTTAGACAAACATATTTATATGATGCACAAACTCAGAAGAACAAGTCATTCTGGTTGCTGGTTAGCTTCAGATAAATGCCTGATGTGAATATGAAAAAATCCCCCAAATATATATCAGGAATATTAAATATGAACACACAGTTTCTAGTTAAGATTGACTGATTTCAGACAAGTAGGACGGCAAATTAGAGGAAGCACTTTTATGCGTTTTTGTTGTTTTTATTGTTCTTAAGTGAGGTATGTATGGACAGAAGGTTTTACTGGTTCCAGGTCTTGTATTTGCATGATAGCAAAGCAAGATTCAAAAGTATGGCCCTAATATCATACCAACTACTTATAATAGTAAAATAAATTCAGAAGCTACTGATCTCCTTTATAATCTGAGAGTTGAGGGAATGCCATGATTATTCTTATGTCCATGCTGTTATCAATGCGCATTTTTAAAATGAAGACTAACACGTAGATTAACAACTCTCGCTGCTTATGCAGTGCACTGTCTCCCTTACCATTTCCCTGTGTCCTAGATTTGGGGTTTGAGGTGAAGGTTTAGTCATTACTGCAGCATCTCATCTCCTCTCACCTCACAGAGCACTAGTGCAGCAACCGGCTGACAATGTGGCAGATCAAGTGTGAGCTACCCTTGGCAGGTCTCACAGAGGAGATTGTATCGCAGCTACCTGTGCAATACCCCCTACTATAATTAGCGCGTTTAAGTCTCTTTCTTTCATTAGCATAGAAGTCACATACATTTCAGTGAGGGAACACACTGTTTCCATTAACCTAGACTAAAAGCATATTAAACTAAATACCTTAACATAAATATTTCCTTTGCGGTAGTTTGCAGAAAAATCATGGCACTGAAAAATGACATATGATCTTTGTTTGTGTTTGGCAGTTCAGTATTAACACATCAAAGAAGCTGAGAATTGCAGTTTTGGGCCCAGTCCTCAACTGGTACACGTTAATGTTTGTTTTCATTCTGGTTTGCACGAGTCGATGACCAATCCCAGGCTAGCAGGACAAAACAAATCCCCAAATCTAGTTTTATAGGTTACGTTAAAAGGATAAAATAAGAATCTATTTGAAATGATTGCTCATGTGATTCAACACTGTGAACCTAAAGGACTCTGTTCTTTATCACAGCAAATAAAATCGTCACTTTTTAATTAACTTAGTGCCATTTCTTGGGGTTTGTTTCAGTGTAAATTTGTAAAGCTGGTAAAACTCATCTCTGCTGAAAATGAAGGTTTGCATGGGCAATTACAATAGAAGCACAGTGTCTTTTCTATTCTCAACCAGCTACACTTTTAGCTGGATTATCTACATCCTGCTCCTTTTTTTTGTACACGCACTGCACCTTACTAGGTGAACTCATTTTCTTTAAATCCAAAGTAATGTTGTTAGCAGGGAGGAAAAATTTCATTTTGTTGGAGATTACAATACGGTTAACTTGCAGCAGATAAAGACCTAAAGGGCAGAGGAAAGAGAGTATGGTGGTAGCTTGTGAATAACCGTATCTAGTATCATTCCAGCTCTGATTCTCCAGGGAGTTTCTGGGTGTGTTTTGCCCCTTTCTGTACTAGCACTCCTTCCCACTCTGCAGTTTCCAGCATATTCCTATATTGCTGTGGACATCTCTGGATCATTTGGCAAGTCCCCAAATGTTCATAGGGGCTGAGAAAGCTGTAGGCACTTCAGTCAGGATTCTTCATAGACTCTTAAGCTGCAAGACAATTCGTACATTTGGCATCCCATGGTGTCCATCCAATAACTCAGACCTAGGCAAGAAAATGAGATCTAAAATCAGTAATATGGAGCTGTGTTATATACACGAGCAGTGTGTCATGATATTTCTGCATTGAAAAGGTACTGTGGTGAGTCACTAGAGTTACATGGTGTCTCTAAGTGGCCTTTATGAAAAAAGTAAGCAGGTTCTGAGGGAGTCAAGGTTGCTATAAAATGAATTTGAAAAGGAAATATAATAGTGGGAGTTACGGATCAGGTTTTAAAAGGTTACGTATCTAACATCTCTACATGCCTGTGTTTCTTCTGCATTTGTTGTAAGGGAGTGAGGGGATAGTTAATCATGTCAGCGTAGGAAAGTTGCCAAGTGGTCCTGGGTTTGTAATGGGCTTCTTCATACCTCCTTCACCTTAGGGATTTTTTAAAAACTTTGTTCATTTATACTGCATTGCTCTGTTTCTTGCTCTCATCTACTCATGTGACATAGCTTGCTATAGCATTACATAATGAAATATTAAGCAAATACAGCAACATTTTATTCTCCTCCACTCCCTCCCTACTCTCTTCCCCCACCACAGTAACACAGTTAAGAGTCAGGTAGAAGATGCTAATCTGGGAGTAAATAGATATCTCCATGACGAAGTAACGCTAAATAGGTTTTTTATGATGACTTTAGGCCGTTCATTAAAATTGATCTGCCAATTAGAATGGAGGATTGACTGCAATTCCTTTCAGACCTTACAGGAAGGAAAAACACAGTTTGTGTCATAATACTCTCTCCTCAAATCCTTCAGCCTACCTAGTGGCATGAATTCTGTAGCCATTATGTGTGCCTGACTGTAGGGTAACATTTAAATATCAGTTCCATATGACTAGAGACATGTCAATAATTCTAAAGACAGAGATGTGTCAAGAAGCAGTTGGCTGAGTCAGCTAACTGCAATATTTGCTGACTCTTACAGTCGCATACAGTCACCGAGCCACTTCCATTCAACACTTCAATTTTGTTGGTGTACTGATAAATTGACAACACATATGGTACTGCATCTCATTTGGAGATGAATTGTATTCATTTTCATTCCAGCTCAAACTCCATGCAGTATAACAACATCGCTCTTAAGCAAAACAGCCCAGTTACACCAAGGAACAAATACTTTCAGCATGCTCCTCAATTTGCTGGGAGATTTTTCTACTGGCAGCTGCACCAGTACACCCCCAGAAACTACTGATTTTAAATTAAAAATCCTGGAATGAAACCAGATTTCACTGAGGGTAGCGGTAGGACCACCATATGTACATCTGGGGTATTCATACTTAGCTTAAAGTGTCTATGTCTGCAAAAAAAAAAGCAAAACTATCTAGTCTGATTTGTACCTTCAGTTACCACGGCCACGGTAGTTTTAGAGGGGTTCACATACGTTTCCACTATTGTGGACTCATCTCAAACCTTGCAGGATGGTCCAGATTCACTGCTCTTTCTGACTGTTTTTAATTCCTGACTGTCATTGATGATTATCATGCACTTCACCTTGGCTTCTCACGGTAAAGGGAGAAGAAAGACTTTCAGGAATTGTTTGAAAAACACCATAATATTCCAGTTCTCTATGCCTACAGACACTCTTTGTGGTAAAAAAAAGGCTGGGTGTAGGTGGGCTGGGAGCCACGGGAAGAAAGCATAGAATCCCATTTGTTACCTATGGCTTGAGGACGCCTTTTGTATCTCACCAGGTCTTCACTTCTCTACTTCTGTAGGTTCTCCAGACCTTGCATGACCCCATATGATTTGGCAAAAAGGCAAAATGGCTAATTGCCATCAGTAAGCACCACTAAGTTTGGATGTTTGGGCGTTTTGTGAAGAATCTGGCACAATACAGTTTGCTGCCATCAGATAGCTGCTTTCTCACTGTAGCTTGAGGCCTTCCTTCATTTAAACAAAAGGTATTTCCATTGTCATTGTCCCTTTGGAACTTTCCACCTTTGACCGATCAACTTATAAATTCTGGTAGAGCAGACAATGAAGTCATAAGTAGTTTTGTCAACATCATTTTAAACCTAGGTGCAAAACATACAAATGGGATTTGTCACAATGTTAGAGGACTCAGGCAAGACGCTAATGAAATTGTGATGTTCCACACACAGAGCTAAACCCGAATCTTTCCTGCCTGCATAAACTGTGGGGTCACATTTCATTTTATATATCATTGCTTTTCCAATTTCCTAGTAAAGAATAGAACCAGAAATAAACTTTTTGCACATTAATTAATAATTAATTCTTCTTTTAATGGGGATCCTTATTGGAAAGATTTGAAAGAAAAGCCACAACACAGCTACTCCATTAATCCAAAATAAATAAGGAAGCAGTCCTTAGCAGGTTTTAAATTAGACTGGGAGAATCACTCTCCTCAAAGCCCCAACAGATAAAATAAAATAAACCCAAAAGTGGTATCAGAAATTGCCCAAACCCCCAGAAACCACCCTGCTAGACTTCCAGCTCTAATGCTGACTAGTATTTACAGAAGATTAGATTCTTTGATATTGCCTATGTAAGGAGGGGTGATTCCCATAGATCGAGGTTTAGCAACGAGAAAACTCTATCAGCATTTTATTTTGCAAAATATGACAAGCCTGAGATGCTGAGAATGTTTTCCCAGTGAGATATTTTTCTGTCTGAGGAAAACCATTTTCTTCAAAGTGAACCTTCCTGGAGGAAAATGACAAAAGATAATTTTAAAAGCTGAGAATAAAATGCTTGGCTGATAGAAAGTAAAATGATTGCAAGAAATCTTTACCTTTCCTGGTCACTGTCTGCACAGGTGGCCTTGCACAGCTATGACTCTTTTAACAAACGAGGCTCCTGTCTGGTAAAGAACTTCCTGAAAAATAGACTTGCTGCTGGAAGTTTCCAATATCTCACCTCAGATCTTAGACTCAAGGTAAAGCTCGTTGTAGAAATGCTTAGGAACAGTACTAACAGTCTTGAACTGGAGCCTTTGCCTGGTGTTGGGGATGTGCACTTTTAAAAACAGTATCACAAGCTACTCTTCAAGTCTCAAAGACATCTTTAATTTCTGGTTTATTGTGTACCAAAGCTGACACTGTTGTGGGTACTTGCTTAACACGGAATAGTTTTCACTTGTAGACCACCTTAAGCATTTATTTTTTTAGTTCTTCCCTTCTTAAAAATAAAATCAAATTATAATAGCAGGGTCTTTTCTTTCATCATGTTGGAAAGCTTATGTATTCTTATCCCCTCCTCCACAAGTCCTTCAGGGATTATTTAATTATGGTCTTGTAGAAAGCTCTGCTGTATGGGATTTGGGTTTATGGGAAGTTCAGTTTTGCCTTTTCTTTTCTTTTATTTCTGCTGAGGGTCTCTTATGCAACATTTGACTGTTTTATTTTTATGATTTAAAGCAATAAATTGCGTTTTAGAGAAAGAAAGGAGACAAGGTCTTTTTTGAATTTGCCTTTGTATTTCCTAGAGTACAGAACGCAAGCAATAATTTCTGGCTGTAACTTATATATATATTTTTGAGGGGGTGGAGGAAGGAAATTACTACCTACTTTTTATATACGTATATATTTTTTAACAAAGCAATAGGGATTTATATGGACACAATTGTTTAGAAAGTCCCAGAAGAATAATTCTGAGATGATGTGAAGTTATACACATATGCAAGTCTTTCAAAAAAGTCCACATGGCCTACAGCCTTCAGATTTTAAACAGCTTCTGACTGTTACACACATAAAAAAATGTTTAGAAAAATGACAGATTTTTATTACTTTTATTTGACAATCTAATTGAGTCCCAGACCATGCATATATCAAAAATCTGTTATCAGCAGTGGCTTAATGCAAGGGAGGGGCACCCATCTCTCCCCATCTCTTCTGCTTAGCCCCGGGGCCTGGCTTCCTCATGTGAAGGGTGTTTAAAGACAGAGAGAAGTCTTTACCATGCTGAATATAGTGAGAAAACAAATCTCTTCCAACCCACCACCACAACAAAAAAATTCTCTGCTATTCAGCGAAACAATTTAGAATTATGAGTTGCCTTTGACAAACACAGCCCATAAGGGCTTTGTCACATAAGTCACACACTGTGTGACCCTAAGACATTTTTCTATTATTTAGTATTTAACAAAGGATTTGCACAATGGCGATACCATGCCAATCGTAAAGCCATTTAAATCTTTAACCAGCAAGTTTTTAATCATGGGGTGAGTAGGTGAAATAGCCTCTGCTGAGCAACTCTTATTTTTCACCAAATAGATGCAATTTGAATGCTTCTGTTCACCGCAAGAATTGTTGACCATCTAATTATGGTAGCAGTAGGTAATTTACATACTGAGCACAACTAAATTATTACAAACCAAATAGGTGACGTTTTATTCTACTTGTAGAACTAGAGTATAATTCATATTAACAGTTGAATGGGTGCAGATAAAATAAGAGCCGACCTGAGTCTCTGAACAGAAATTGAACACAGCTAAAGCAAATCTTTTCCCATACTGACTAGTTGCTCTCATAGCAGAGAAGTTCATTTTTGGGTCACATATTGCCCTTAAACAACTGGGTTAGTTAAGGTCAGTCATTCTATGGCCACTGACTGATAAAAGCATGCTGATTGCTGCAGTAAGGAATATTTCTGTATCCTGTCATGTGTACCCAGAACAATTTGGATGAATCCTTAACTCTCTGTATTCTCCAAAAGCAGGAAAGGTCAAAAGTTTTCTTCTTGCTACAGGATATTCCACTACTGCATGTACATCAAATTAGATTGCACATACGACAAGCCATGCAGATGACTTGTGAACTCCTTTCGTTTGACACATATTAAACAGCAGGCAACATGCAGAGGGCTGATAGATCCTGGGGCCAAAATTGAAGTTTAGAGTCTGCTTTTCTTTTTAACTACAGGTAAGTTGGGGAGGTTTTTTTCTTCCACTTGTTTTGTTTTTAATGCTGTAGCAGTTCCACAACATCAAGGAAAAGATCATTGCTGCATTTGGAGATAAATGTTTGGGGCACTGACAAGGTGAAAAAAATTCATATCAATCAAAACAATTTGGTTTTGACAAATCAAAACTTGTAGGGTTTTTTGGTTTTGATTGTTTTTTTTAAAGACAATATTCAACACATTTTCAATACAATGTAATTTATAAATAACATAGAGTTCCAAGATTTGCAGAAAAAATTTCAAAACAAAAAAATGGTTCAGTTATGAAAACATTAACATTTAATTCATAATTTTTCTTTCTAAAATGTTTTACATAATTTCTGGAATAAACAAAGACAACACGCAAGACTTTGTAAAATAAGCATATTTCAAAATGTGCATGTATTATTGAGACATCTTCATCTAGGATTATTTTAGAAAGTGCAGTTATTCTATAAGGGCGACATCTTTGATGATCTTTGTACTCAACAGACACAGTAGCCCATAAATAAGGTGTCTGGAGAAGCTACAAGACAGATGGATTTAGTAGCAAAAAATGATCTTTTAATAAGAATGCTAGTGGCAGGCATTGGGGGGTTGGCGTTTGGGGGGGAGATTTTTTTAAATGGATGGGATTATAGTAAGAATTTATTAGAGGTTTAGTTTTAATTCTGCCTGGTTGACTGTATTTGCATCAAGCAACACCTTAAACCTGAATTGCCTTATTATTTTCAGGGGAACTTTAAGTTACCATAAAGCTGGAGTAATGAAGAAAAATCCTTAATAAACAATTTTCTATAGTTTTTTAATAGCTGTTCAATCCTGATCCAGCTGTTTTATGTTGATATTACATAATAAAACAACAAAAACCCTGGATTAACCTGCTTCTCATAGGTTCTCTGAACACTGAGCTGTCTAAATTGGCATAAAGCCACTTACAAAGCTTTCTCTCCCACCCATTGACAAGAAGTTAGGAAAGCATCTGTTGGGTTTTATTTTTTTGCTGAAAACTAAACTTCAAAACATAATGTTTAAAATTGAAAGAGTCCTGAATGGCATCCTCAATTTGCAGTTTAGGATAAATAGGTTATCTGGATATGCCATGTTTCTCATGGCTGACAATATTACTGCTTTCGGATTATAAACTTAACATAACATGTTGGTCAGCAAGATCTTACTCAAATCCCTTTTAGTTTCACACAAGGTGAAAGTTTTGCTGCCAGTCAAATGAAATGCCAACCCCTCTTGACTTCAATAAGATTAGGATTTTTACCATCATAGCTTCAAGAATCAAGAGTAAATAAACACTCAAAGGATAGTAAAACAAGAGTTGTGAAAAGTTAACTAGTCAGTTGTTTCTTGTGTTACCGCTTACTCTTCCAGTTACCACTTTCACAATGTACTATAAATATTTTTATAATTTTTTCTTGCAATTTTTAGTAAGAGTTTAACTATTAAAAATAATAATTTTTTGACAATTAGATTTTTCACATCTGTGGTTGTGTGTTAGTTTATTGCAGTTATAAGCTATGTGTAAGGATAATAGAAAAATAGGTAGAAAAATACAAATCAATGCCTTTGCCTTCTCCAGTGATCTAGGTTCATATTGAGAACACTAGTGCCTTGTGAATAAGGCTCCTATAAAAATTCAGTCAATAACTGTTTAATACAGATATTGACAAAGTTTTATAAGGTGTTGATTCATAAAGGACTAGTGCTAACGGTATTGAACACTATTCATGATTTGCATTCTAAATCACCTTGCAAATTGATGGCACTTAACTGCGAGGAAAGTTAAAAAGTTAAGTGTTGATCATTCACTGCTCAGGAAAGTAACTGATTAAGTACCAAATGAAACAGAACTATAAAAAGGATTGATGCTACTCAGAACATCTTGTCTAATTGGAAAAAAAATATTTATGCCAAACTGTAAAATGAATGAATGTGTTTATGCTTTTAATTTATTTTTCAGTGTCATGATTCTTAGCATTCTGTCAGTATCATACTATAGAGGTTTGGGATTCTGCCGGTGATGCCCACAGACACTGAGAAATATATATGGATAATAAGTATACCTCAGATAAGTTATCTGCACTGTGTGATGCTCTTCAGGCATTTCATGTAATAACTGTAGGACATATTCAGATCAACTACCATAGACACCTCATTTAATCACAGGAATTACTAAGAATCCTTCTACCAAGAGGGTAGTTCAGATTGCTGAGCATTTAGGATTACCATACCATACTCCCTGTCCAATCGATGGAGAGATGTTACAGCACTTGCTTGTCAGTGTTGGGTTTATAGTAAAGACTAGGGCTATCCTAAAAATACAGTTACGCCCAGGAGGTGGTCAGAGCACCTGTATTGATTTTGAAATGTGTAGATTGAGTTGTAGCAATACTGACATGCTGATATGTTACAGGAGACGATGGGATAAGCCCAACTGTCAATTTTTTGAAAATCAAGCCTGGGAGGCAGTTCAGAGCATGAAGACACAAATATTGCAACAAAAGGCTTACATCTGCCTGAGTTTGGATTTGAGAAAATGTTTATGGAGCAGTTATTCAGGTTCAACAGAAATAACATTCATCCTAGTCCATAAGCATACACGTCCCTCTAGTATGGTCTTTGCTTTTCAGGTGCATGAATGCATCTGAAAAATCTGGACTAGTTTTGATTTCTTTATTGTTTTCGTACACACTCTATGAATTAAAAATAGTTGCACAAGAAAGAAATAATAAAAGAGGGCAATCCTATTCTAGATTGGCAGGTATTGTGACATTAGTTTCAAGAGGTATGTGGTTTATCACTTTCTTACATGGTGGTACAAGAAACCAGAAATCAGCTAATAGCTATATCTTGAAAAATGTGGAGGTACAATGGTTAGAGACAAACTGTTTATCTGAGATTTATGGGAGGAATCAACACCCCCCCCCCCCCACCCGCCGTACCCC
>VZRI01010283.1:10565-35565 GCA_013397515.1 Upupa epops
GAAGGGGGCTACAAAAAAACTGGGGAGGGGCTTTTTAGGATCCCAGGTAGCGACAGGACTAGGGGGAATGGAGCAAAACTGGAGATGAGTAGATTGAGACTTGATTTGAGGAAGTTCTTCACTGTGAGAGTGGTGAGAGCCTGGAATGAGTTGCCCAGGGAGGTGGTTGGGGTCCCATCCCTGGAGGTGTTTAACACCAGGCTGGATGAGGCTCTGGCCAGCCTGCTCTAGAGTGGGGTGTCCCTGCCCATGGCAGGGGCATTGGAACTGGATGATCCTGTGTTCCCTTCCAACCCTGACTGATTAACCTGTAATTTCTTCCCAGTGAGGGAGATAGGGCTCTGCAAGGGGTTGCCTGGGGGGTTTATGGAGTCTCCTTTTCGGAGATATTTTAAACTCACCTGGACCTGGTTGGGGTGTCCTGCTGTGGCAGGGCGATTGGACTAGATGATCTTTCGAGGTCTCTTCCGATCCCTGATGATTCTATGATTCTAATAAATAAATTTATACTATTTACCTTTCTAGATTTTTTCTTCCCACATTTTAAAAAAGTAAGAGGAAACAGGTCAGCCAAAAAAACAAGAGAAAACCAGTGCATCCAGAGTAAAACACAATTGCAAACATATTTGGAAGTATTGCTATTGATCTTCACGAGATAAGGATACAAACGCCTACACATGTACATATGCATTAGGAATCTTTAACCCACCTGCTGACAAGAGACTGCTCTGGCAGCTGTTCATCCAGTTGGAGTGTGTTTTGTCCATGGTTACAAAAGATATGAGCCTGCCAGTTTGATAGATGACCTCTTTATTATTGTTTAGAAGAGGAAGAGTACACTATTTTGGTATTTGACCTCTTTCACTCCACAAACTTGAAAAGTAGTATCAGAAATCCTCAAATGATGCAGAACTGTGCCATTACATACAAGTCAAAAGATACTTATTCCAGTAATGCAGGCTGAATGCAATCTGTCTTAAAAGAATGGCAAGATTTGGGTCCTGAGCAATATTATGTGTAACCATTTTACTACACAGCTTAGCTGTGTCAGAGCAGAAAGCAGCTATTGTTCACCTAAGCATTTGTTCTGCTTTAAAGTCTTTTAGCAAACAACGTAATCTGTGTATTTCATCATCTCTACCTGCAAAAATTTGTATAAATTTTTACCTTTCCTACAGCTAAGCTGGGGAAGGTAGAGAGATCTATGGCTAAATTGATTCCAAGTATTGGGTTCACTTTCTCTACTGGAGGCAGATTTGGGGTTCTGACATGATTTTTACACTAAAGTAAGTGAGATCTTTGATAACTATATTATACAGGGGTCTTAAATTGTAATCAAATTCTGCTATGGATAGACTTACATAAACATATTTATACTCACTTCTACATTGTTTCTAGCAATTTCCAAAGCTGATTTGGACTGTGTAATGATGTATACTACAGTATCAAAATCTACTCTCTAGGCTTATTTGCTTTACCTGTAAAATGCTTCCTTCCTCTTGCAGTACCTTTTCTGCATAATTTGTAAACAGAAGCTATGATGCAGCAAAATGTTTCAAAGCTGTTGGGAAGCTCAATGCATCACAACACGGGAATTAGTGCATTTGATTTGTGGTGTTAGATTTCTAGTTATTCATATTACTATTTAAATCCTGGATACTACAAATCTTTAGTCACCCTATCAGTCTATAGCCACTGAAACCAGTGAAAATTTTGTATTGGTTATAGTAAATTTACATGGATTGAAGTTTTAATATTGGCCTTTTAGTTTTATTTGCTCTTTAATATACTTCAGTTCAGCAATATTTAGGCTTTTTTGTCAAGACCATGTATGGATTGAATCTACCAACAGCCCTGTAAAGAGAAAGACTTAATGTATCATGGACACTGTCTGTCATTTAATCTGATACAACCTGAAGAGCTCTGTCATTTCCAGACTCAAAAGCTTAGATGTTCTTATCCCATGTTGGGGTTAGAGCAGGATGTTCACTGTCTCCCCTTCTATTTTTTCCTCATCTCCATTCTCTCTTCATATGCACACCACTTCTCTTCCCTAGAAAGACGGAAACCCCAAATCCACAGGACAGCAAGTACCTTGGACATCCCAGAGCTCTTGTCCAGTAAAGACAATTAGGAAGCCCTATCCTTCAACATGTCACTGTCTACAGTCCTTTGGGAGTAGCTTTTCTGTTCTTTAGGCATCAGGTGCTTGGAGATCCCAGCCTTGCTCTCTCTTATGAATATAACTGCTATAATTTATATAGGGAAAGGGGGTACTACCCTCCAACTCATGCAGCATAGATCAGAAAAAGGCAACACAAGCTGGTCCTCAGAAAGTGTGGACCCAGAGTCATGAATCTCAAGGTACTCTGACTCATGTTGCACTTCTTTCTCTGCAGGGTTTTTGGAGCCTGCATATTTGGTGAATATTTATTTAGTGCTCAGAAAACCTAGAGCACTTGAAGTCTTAGCCATCTTCTGCTGTATTAAATAGCATCTTCCCATTTACATTACTAACAGCTGACCTAAGCTCTTAAATGTAGCTAAATGTTATTAGCCATTATACAGAGAAATTTAACTTTTGTCACTTAGAGGATCTTTATATGTATGGCTTCAAGACCAGAATTACCTGATTTCATCAGTTATTATCCACTAGCATATTCTTCACATTCTATCTAGTGTTGCTGGTTTATTATATTGACCTCATTTCCACTGTCACTGCAATTTAACTTCTGTATTTATATTTCACAGATATTTTCGATAATTTAAAAAATTACAGCTGCAGTATGAGAGCAGTAACAGTCACACAGTAAACTTTGCATTCAGATGATCATCAGTGCACCCAGTTTAAGGACTCAAGAGGAGACAACCTGAATAAAATCTGATTAAAGTGATAAAAATGGTCAGACAGAAAAATGAGGGGGAAGAAGAGGGTTTGTAATATTCAAATCCTGGAAATGGTTTCTCCTGAAATATCAAGCATCAGATTTTCTGAACTGTGATCCACATAGCTATTGCAATAGCGTGCAGAAAGGGAACTTACTAAAATATTGGCTTCCTCTCTACTGTAAAGAAATAAAAGGGAAAGGTAGAACAGTTTTCCTAGTATTGTCTGTGCCATATTGGCAATTGCTATTACTATTGGCAGAACTAGCAACATAAGGCAGAGGAAAAACTTGTGCATCTATATGGCTCAGTGAAACAATCTCCCCATAAACTACCAGTGTGGACAGAAATATATGTAGAAGATACAAGCCTACTACTTCTCGTAATGGTTGAGACAGGGAGGGGACAGAAAGGTCCAAATCGTCAATTGAAAAAATCAAGCTGAGAAACCTAGCAAGTATCTAAAAGCCTGAGACAGTATGTCAGAACTCACCACTACAATTGAGGATGAATTGCTCTTCAAAAACTTGGAACAGAAAGTTCATCCACATGAGAAAAAGACAAAATCAAAAGAATACAAAAAATACATAATTGATGAAGAATTAGCCTGTAGTACACTGTTCCACAAATGTGTACAAAATAAGGAGAAAAGATTTTAAATCCAAGAGATTTCATGTGTGTTTAGAGAGAATTCTATCACCTACACGCCAAACCTGAAATCTTTCAAAATTCATAGAATCATCAGGGATCGGAAGGGACCTTGAAAGATCATCTAGTCCAATCCCCCTGCCACAGCAGGACACCTCGACCAGGTCCAAGTGGGAAATTAAAAGAATCTAGCAGCGTTCAGAAGGTCTCTGGAAACCTGTGGAACACTATTTATTTATTTATTTTTCATTTTTGCAAAGCTAATTGATTTTTAAATATTTTTCTTACTGGATTGCTAACAGTGTATAAAATCCTCTAAAATGTATACTATCAGAGTATACTATAGTAGTATACAGATGTGTGTATATATATATTTGTATATATATATACATAGTATAAAATGTATTCTATCTATCAAAGTTTTTTCTTAGCACTTAGCTTATGATATGGTAACCATCAATTTTAACTTTGGATTTTAAAGATGGTATGTTGACACATGGGGTCTGACCAAACTGCTTTGCCTGCATAAAAATCTGCATTACTTTGCTCGTATTCAAATGGCTGTGATTTAAGGTAATGGCACTATCCAAAATACCAAACAGCCCTCCTCACTCAAGAGTCACTAACAGCTGAAGTCCAAGATTCAGCAGGGTTTTCTTATAGGCTGAGTTATAATATACGATGCTGGGTCAGGAACTGGTTGGATGGACGAGCCCAGACAGTGGTGGTAAAAGGTGTCGGATCTAGTTGGCGACCTGTTAACTACTGGTGTCCCCCAAGGGTCGGTGTTAGGTCTGGTCCTGTTCAACATCTTCATTGATGGTATTGATGATGGGTTGGAATCAATCATGAGCAAATCTGTGGATGGCACCAAGCTTGGAGCCCGTGTTGATCTGTTGGAAGGCAGGAGTGCCCTGCAGAGGGACTTGGACAGACTGGAGAGATGGGCAGACTCTAATAGGATGAGTTTCAACAAGTCTAAGTGTTACATTCTGCATTTTGGTTATAACAACCCCAGGCAGAACTATAGGCTGGGAATGGAGATCTTAGAGAGTACTCANCAGAGAAGAGAAACTAGGATGGTAAAGGGCCTGGGTGGTAAGCCCTACGAGGAGAGGCTGATGGAAGTGGGTCTGTTTAGCCTGGAAAAGAGGAGGCTCAGGGGTGACCTTATCACTGTCTATAACTACCTAAAAGTTAGTTATGGACAGGCAGGGGTCAGTGTTTTCTCCCTGGACACTGGAGACAGGACAAGGGGTCAGTCTTAAGCTCCATCGGGGTAGGTGGTCAGGTCGCTGTCTCTGGAGGTGTTCAAGGTTAGCCTGGGTAAAGTGTTGAGTGGCATGATCTAGATGCCAGATGTTAGGTTTACTTGGTTGGTTTTAGGTTGGACTGGATGATCTTTATGGTCTTTTCCAGCCTCATCATTACTGTGATACTGTAATACTGTGATACTTCTGTGTCTACTGGAGAAAGCCAAAGTCTTGTTCTACAACTTGGGAGGAAACTCCTCCAGACCTCTGCAGGAAGGCAAAGTATGGTCTGTTTTATAGTGAGGTAATCTGCTGTCTTCGATTACAGTTTTTCAGACTTTCCTTGGGGGCTTTTTGCTCTTTGATTGTCTACAATTTTTTTAATCACCTACATTAATGTCATATTGAATTTGGATTCTCCCAAAAGCCAGGGTGTACCTGGAAATAAAGCTTTTTTCTCTATACAGATATTCCCATTCTCATAGCTGTGACCCATTTGCTTTCCTTCATCACATACCCACGCTTGGAATTCCCAGTCCTTAATTGTCTTAAACACAACAGCACGCTGGTCTAAGCATTTAAAAGCCCGATTGTCCTTAAATAACTTGGATGAAAAGCTTTTAAACCATGATTCAGAATAGACGCTGTCAAGAAAAGAAAGATATGATTGAAGCAAGAAATAATTCTAGATTCAATGTAAGAATCTGGCAGAACCTTACTATCTACATACATACATGCTCTGCCAAAACATAGTGTTTGAGCAGTAAAGGTATCTCACTGCAGCTGCTGGGGCATGAGTCCAAGCTATACTCTGGTTCTGTACCCAGAGATGCTCTCAGTCATCTCAGCAGAGGTTATTTGGTCTTAAGCCTAGCAATGAACACTACCTACAAGACTCACTTTTTTGCCTCATTTATGGGACACCTATTGGAGAGCCACTTCTATTCCATGGAGACCAGCACATGTACTACAGGCAAAATTCTTAAGAATAAAAAATATCTGCTAAGAAAATAAAGATACCTGAAATGGAATTCAAATATAAACAACTGCATGAAATAGTGACCCTATCTTCAGAGGGTGAAGTTTATGGAGCCTCAAGTGCCACTGCCACTTTTCATGAGTACTAGCAATAATGACAAGACATGACAGACAGAGAGGAAAAATAGTCTTCCTTCCATTGTAAGTACAGACAAATCTGAGTTCAATATGAAGATGTACCTAGTAATTACAGTCTGTACCTTCTGCATCTAGTCCATAAAAGACTGGTATTGTGGATTTGCTTGAATTTCTTTTCTGTGAAAACTGCTCTTGTGTGTCTTTCTGCCTAGTGGCAGAGTTTCAGGAAGAAAGATGATGACTCACAACACAGTACAGTCTGCTAAAAGGTGAAGAACATGTGTAAATACTCCCTGATTCTGAGGAAGGAATCAAAAGTTGTCTTCTGCATCTGCAGTGAGTGCCCTAATTACAGTTACAGTGCAGGAATGGGGAACATGTAGGTCTTTTCCAACTTAGGCAACTCTGTGATTTTTTGATAATGCTGGGGTTATTTTTGGAATTCAAGATAAGTAAGTGCAAAGACAATCTCAAAATCAATCTACTATACCAAATCCACTGGAGATTTCAGCATAGTATGTGGATCCCAGTAAGACTCAAGCATTAAAGAAACCCCAAAGCACTTCACTATTAACTTCAGCTAAAATAACAATACTTCTGCTTACTCACAAAAGTAGAACTCTGGACAAAAGGTGAAAATGAAATGTTTGTATTCACCAACTTCCAAATGGATTTTGACTCAGGAACCTAATTTCTATAGCCAGCAAAAACCTTCTAGGAACAGGGTCCTAAGAGATAGGACTGAGTAATTAAAGTAAGAGATAGGACCAAGTAATTACTTAGTGTCGTCACATCTGGATTTTTTCATCCAACCAAAGAAAGAATTTGTAGATGGCTCAAGAGCCCTTTGCAGTCATCACACTGCTTATTTATGCAGATTCTAGAAATATGCCACACAATGAAGGAGATTCTCAACTGCAAATGCATGTACTAGTCCAAGGAGGGGATGTTGCCTAATTAAAGAAGTAGTTTGGACTTCAAATTCCCCTGGTTTCCCCATGCTAAAACAGGTTAAAATAGCTGAAGATTTTTTGAAATTACATATTTTGACAACAGTTTGTAAACATTTATCATATATTCTCAAAATCCAGCCATGCCCTTGCAATGCTTTCCTGCTTTGTGCCAGAGGAACCCGGGAATTAACAGAGGATCTGCAACACATACATTGCATATGCTGCATAGTTCTCCCAAAGGAGAACCAGGAATCTGATATTTTCTATCATTCACAAGGTGTCACTGCCAAAAATCTGGAGTAATCGTTTCTCAGTAGACTCATCTCTATCTCATCTCCTCTCCATAATTAATCCTTCATTTCTTCTAAACTATTTGCTTGGGTTTGGATGTGAATTTATCATAATTCCATTCCTCACAGCAAATCGGAATGTAAGTGAACCTTGTATATCAATATCTCTGTCATGGTAGAAGGAGAAAGGACAATGCAAGAGAAGTCTAGAGGGGAAGTCTCAAGTTGTGTTGGGGAAAAATACAAATAAAAAAATCTTAGGTTCTTACTATAGAAAACCCAAACAAAAAGAATGAATGAACAATGATGTTTATACTGGATCTGACCTTAAAATAACAAATACAATCCAGAGTTCAACAGCAGTCTGGGATCTAAATAGTCAAAACCAATCTGTATTGTTCTGCTCTGTGGTTTTAGTTCAAGTTCAACACTAGTTCTGGAACTAAGCTCATTAAGATGAGAAATCAGCTCATTCTACCAAAGGTTTGACCAAAATTTTCAAAGACATTGGAGAATTACTTGGCAGAACCACAAGGGAGGAATTGCCTGAGTTTACATTACACAGATTCAACAGGAAGAAGGACAGAGCACTTCTTACTAACATGTTGTGTTGTTTGGGCTCACAGATTCAGTTTTCTGTCCTTCTAGAACTCAAATATCATTCGCAGAGTCTGGTTCTCCACAGAGGACCCTTGTCAGATTCTGATATTGTATCTCTCTTTCTGAAAATATCTCTGCATGAGGAAGTACTAGCTAGATTCCTTCATTCCTTCATCCACCCATCAGTCTTTGAAGACTAATCCATAACATAAACATAATGGATATTATAGATGAAAGTAACAATGACTTCACATTTATATTCTACACTTACTATTATAAATCATTACATTCCTGGAAAATAAAATATATTTAACCTTTTCCCACAAAATTTGAACACATATTTACTCACCAGCTTCATCATGTTCTCAGGTCAGCAGCAATCTCTGCATTTCTGCACTTCTATCAACACAAGGGCCTTTTTTCCAGTGCTAAGGCATAATAAATATCATCAAGTACTGTAAAACTGTATTTCCCCCACAGAATTTGTGATTTTAATCTATTGCAATGGAGAAAAGTTGAAAAAAATATGAATGTACATGACAACGAAATGCTGACACAAGTATGAGCTAAGAGCAAAAGTATCATCCTCAGCACACTTATTTGCTAGCTACTGCTGCATGCTCCACTGTGCAGTGTAGCACAGCACAGAGGAAGCCACAGAAGCTGATAGAAGAGCTTACATGGTAGGTAGTGGGGGCCTTCTGGGGTTACCTAAGCCGATGTGGTACAAATCTGGTCAGATTGTCCACTGATCAAGAACACAGTCTCTGTCAACTGATTGCCTAGGTGAAAGGCATGAAGAAGACAAAATGACCACTGTGAATGTTGTGTGTGTTTGCTCCTCTCTATATCATCTCTGCATACTCTAGCTCATAGCTCTACTTTAAACTCAGGCCAGCAATCAAATGGAGCATCATTTGTAAAAGTGCCCAGAAAGTATGATGTCTCAGCTCTGGTAGCCCCCTACATTTCCCAGTGCTGGTGACTCTGGAGATTTTAATGCGAATCTTGCATTGGTTCAGTGCAATCACAATGAGTTACTTTGCAAAGCTTCACTTTGAGAGAAATTCTGAGATTTGGTCTTGTTTCAATTTGGCGTGAATCCATGTGTTAAGTTCTTGGAATTTCCTGTAGGAAATCCCATTTTTCAATCAACTCTACTACAGAGGGTAAGAGAAGGCTCATTGGCAGCAGAGCATGAAGGAGCCTCTGTGTCACCATCTTTGTTTTAGTTATTCTTCAGACACACTAAAGTTTGCCAGGACTGTAAGTAAGAAGACCCATTTATTTCATACAAACCACAGACTTCCAGTTGTTGTGGCTTTCAGTCATTACCAATCTTCCAATTTGCAAAGGCAAGAGGCAATCTCTAGTCTACTTTAATCTATCTCATGTACAGCCCCACAAAATCCACAGAGATAAACCAGAAAACGCTGTATTTTCTGTGTTTCTTTATTCCTTAAAAGCGGAGTAGTTGTTATTCAGTTTGGTCAAACCCTAAAACATATTCACACGTAAACTGAAAGTGTTCCAAGAATGCCAAGCAATTGCAAAGTGCATTTGATAGATTCATGAGGAGTTTGCAAGAAGTCTTTAGGATTAAACTTAACCAAGCTGATACTCATGATAAGTTGCATTCTTGAGGTCCATTGGGATGAAGGTACGAAGCAACTGGAACAATTGTGTGCAGCATGGAAATATCTGCTTTGCACATAGATTGGCAGAACTTGTACTCTCATGCCTGAATATATTTCTCCATACTGTTTCAGCTCATAACTTATTATGAACATTTTTTATTTTTTCCTGCTAGCATATGTCTGCTTTTATCTCATCCATTACTGGCACATGTATCCTCACAACAGAATACCACAGCGGCCATTTTAGTATAACAGATGGGCAAGAGGATTATTTGTCTTGATACTTCATTCAGAAACCACGTTCTGTTTCTATTTTGTATTGACATTAAAAAGCTTTTCAACCAATGGGATTTTCCTTCTGAGTTCGTTTCATTTTATTTTATTTTTTAGTGATCCAAAAAGGCATACTCTATTTTTTTTTTCTTCTACTTCAAGAACAGAATGACAGCACTGCCTGGGGGTTACCCGTAGCAGTATGCTAACTTGTAACGCAAATCAAACACAAAGGCTGATGAAGAAGAGATGCAAAATCGTTACTGTGCCATTGGTAATAAACTTAAACATGCAATTTGAAGGCTTTTCCTCTGCAAAGCAAAAAAAAATCTATTAGGAAATACAAAGTTATCAGAAATAATAAAAATCAGGGAGAAAACAAATAGTTTCCTCAAAAATAAAAATAGGTTTTGAAATTTATTAGATACTTAATGTTTTAATTTCTATATTAACATCAAGCAGGGAGGCAAAGCAATGAATAGTTTACAGCTTGGGGTGGGAAGGTGTAGTGGGGTGGGAAGAGCATGTGGCTTCTCTCCCTTTTTCATTCTTTGGAGTAGTGAAAACTTATGCTTCAGGTATGGATAACCTGACCATCACAAAAGAGATTTATTGTCCTTCTAAACTGAAGGAAAGACTTTCATTGGACTTGTCTTGTTCAGGATTTCACACTTTCAGCAATCCCTGTAAATAAAACAAGATTACTATGCTTGTAATATACATAATCTACATGTATCTGTAAAAAACAGATTGATATTCTTAGGGCTTGCAGTCATCACTGAACACATAAATCAAAGGACACTCTTACTGTCCAAGCAACAGTATGGTTGGAATGGACCAGTGGGAGATTGATGTCTCTTAGATTGAAAAACTGATACTAATTGAAAGAGCAAAATCTGGATTGAGATGCACAAGTTTACAGTCAATAAGTCACAGAAATCTTCAATTTGGTGTTTAGCCAACCAGTCAAACTTTCTAGTTTCTGGATTGGGACTGAAGTCAAAAATTTTAATGGCTCTGATCTTAGGTGGTCATTTATAGCAATTACTATGCAACTACAATTAAACTCCTTCTTGAGTTCATTCAGTTCATGAAAACAGTAAGACTGCCCTGCTCAGCTAATCATTAGTAATAAGTACGCTATAAAATCATTGATGACTGCTATCAGTGACCATGAACTGTGAGATGGTAAATTTAGGTTCAAATGCCCATCAGAAGAATTTTAGGAACATATAGAAAACCCTTCAAACATGTACAAAGGCAATGTAGTTCTACTTTTGCAGGTCCATGGAAAATTACTCCACAAGCTTAGACTGGAAACATGTTAAGCCATACTTGACAAAACACTATTCCATTCTATTACATACAAGAGAGAAACTGAATACATTTGATTTTGTTCTGTTTTCTTATACAGAACAATTCAACCAGAGGGTAGAAAAAGCACAGCACTTGCATTTATAAATTATACAGAGATTTTCCTTTGTGGAGAATTTCCAACATTCAGTTTTCTGAGCTCTATTATGTGGATATCTGGAATACGCTGCAAATAAAATTTGTTAGCAAAATATGATAAAGCACTTAGGTAGGCTGCAATTTCATTTTCTTCATGACATCACTGTAACAGATAATAAAAAATCCTAAATGTTCTTATATTTCCCCTCATTCCTTTTTTTCTAGTTCCAGGTCCTTAGTGGGCTTCGAAACAAACACATGTGAACCTGAGTATTGGTACCACTAAACTTTTGAATGTTGCTATTCCCCTGACATGCCAATTACTTTTAGAAAGTTTGGGTTATCTAAAAATGTTTCTGTTTGATTCATCTTCTCCCCCAGCCTTTTCTGATTTTCTGGATTTCCTGGTTATTCAACTGAGCACAAATTGCTGTTCATACAGATGCACTGCCATGATTTCTGATTTGCAGGCTGTCACTCCCATTAATAACCTACTAGGCTGTCATGCTGTCATTCCTTGTTGCTGCAACGATTTGTTTCAAACACAGGGGCTGATTCATGAAGAATAAAAAAAGCAGTTGTCCTGTTTTACAGGAACCTCAAAATATTTATGCAGAAAATGTGTGAAAAGCACACACACACCACTTTTATCCTGAAGAATGTGATTGCCAAATACCCAACTTGTTTTCCTGAAAGAGAAAGAATACAAACTGGATCCTCCACTCAATTTTTTCTATATGAAAACATCATGCTCTTAATAAAATCTTATTCTTGCAAAACACCCCAAGTACAGTTGCAGAGCTGTGATGTGATAACTGCCCAGGATGATGCAAAGCTGATTGTAGGGATATTTTATTTATTTCTCACCCTGTACCCTAGAAGTATTAATGATAGTTGTCTTCAAAACAAAAGAGAAAAATAGATCAGTGCCCTTCATCCTTTTGTTTCTCTTTCACGATTCATAAGTACTTGGCCAAATTTTCACTTAGTGATACTGGTGTAGCCTCACTGATTCCTAGGGACATGGGTGCTGGGAAAAGAGAAAACAGCCTGGCCCACTGAATTAATTGTTCAATATCCCTCTCTATTGTTGGGCTACTGCATGACCAGGAAAGGTCAGATAATTTTTAGAATGGGCATAACCTTGCTGATGAATAAACCAGCTCTCATACTCAGAGCATTTTGAAGGGCTGGAGCTGAGCTCCTGCACTTTTTCCACCACCAAGACCCAATTTGGCACAATGTCCCAAAGAAATAGGCAGAAGCTTTCTGAAGATTGAAAAGAAGTAAGAACAGCATGAATATGGTGTAAATCAAAACTAGGAGACAAGGTGAATGCAGACTCTGCTTGGCTATCACCTCCAGTGCTTATTCCTGGTTTTCCATTTGACCCTTGTCATCCCTCAGCTGCTTCTTTCCAGCACAGATATTTGAGCAGAGCAAAAGTTTCTGCTCCTCTTCCACTTTTCACCTAGCACCACTCTCTGCCTGCTCCGAGAACTGCCTACAGATGGCTGCTAATGAGCGAACTACTTTATGTCCTTAAAAATACTTAAATCACTAGGCTGACTTTGTGCACTGTAATTTAGACCAATATTTTAAAGAGGCAGCCTCCGATTGCAGTGCTATTGTTATCTTCCATAAGACTTACACATTAACCCACTGGAAAATTTGTCCCTGCCAAATAGCATCAGCAGCCAGTCCCAAACCTGTCAATGCCATGGTACTTTCTAAATTGATGTTTAATTAATGAAGTACTATAGCAACAGGTTCTCTCTCTCCTTTTTTAATTTGATCTCCATGGCATTATAGGAACCTAAAGCTTCCACTAGGCATATATTCCACCCATTTTCTTGTCAGAGGAATTGTATATTCATTTTAGACTTGCAGAGGCAATTACAGTAGCCACCAGTTGCCTACAGCAGCTAATCAAAGTGATAACCTGCAAGTTCTCAACTCCCTGTGAGACAACCCACTTGCCTCCAGCTGATGAGTGCCAAAAGAGCAGCATGGGCCCACCAGTAATGACACCATCGTCTAAGAGAAGTTTTTAACTAACCCCTGGTTTTATAGAAACTCTATTAACATCTCATAAAAAGAGGTCTTTTTTTAAAGGGAAATACCAGTGCTGGTGTAAATGCCAATTGTAAAACGCTAAACTAGTATTTGCCTACTTCTAACCTCTCATGTTGTGACAAGTGATGAAGTCTTCCTCAAGCATGTGATCAGCCTCTGATTAATATGCTACCATGGCTTTGCCCATGACCAGCCACACAGTCAAGCATGTGCTTCATAAACTAATGCACAATTCTAAAGAATTCAAGGGCTTAGATTTTACTGTATAGAAGCATTGTACGAAAGAGGGTTACGATGCTGCTGGAAGGGACTATCTCTGTTAGTTTACATGTTGTTTTTAATTTACATATTTCCATATTATTTTCATTTCCATATTATTACCAACATTTTGGTGTTGCCTCCACCTGCAACAAGCAAAACAAATTTTAGAAATAGAAGCATTTATAAATAGCTCACAATTATTTTCATACCACCTTTGGGTTCTTCTGCCTGATACAGCCCCTTGCTTTTGTCAGAATGTTATTGTTTAGAACATAGGTGTACTTAGCAATGGTGTGACCCTCTCCACAATCTGTAGTGACAAAAGCAGCATGAAAGATATGCACGATATTTTTGCTTTATCTCTGTCAGGGCACTTCAGAGTTCAGTGTATAAAAATTCAAAGTAAGGAGCCCTTTACTTGATTCAATGTCATAGACCTTGCAACCAAACACAACCACAGCTTTCTGGTTTCACTAAGATTCCCTAAAAAAGAACAAAAAATGCCTACCACAGAACTCCCATCTCTCTGAAAAGTGAAAGTTACCACATGAAGAAATTCATTCTAGCAGTTCTGTTCCTCTAATCAAGTCATTAAGTCTGAGGTTTCTCTTTAAGGCTTCCGGCCAGGTTTTGACATTGGATTTTGGGATATTCTAATTAGCTGTGGTCCCAAAGGAAATGTTCCTGGCTTCTTCCCTGCATAGTCAGGAATCCTGGAGGACTCCAGGCTTCAGGCTGTAAGGAGAATGTGTTAGGTTAGACATTTCCTACCCATGTCTCTCTCATTGTTCAGGGAATGGACTTATGCTCTACCATTTCCTGGTCTCATTAAAAAGTTGGTGAGTTTTTAAAGGCTGCAGTTTCCATTTTTCAGGACTGTCACCACCTGCAGTGGACATTTCATGCTTTGAAAGACACACATCATGATGATAGCAGTATATATGTGCTTGCACTAGCACTCAAAGGACACGAATGAGACCAGCCCTGTAGCTCTGTGTACTTCTCTACATTAGAGGAAGAGGTGATCACAAGCTTCAGAGCTTAGGCAATACCCAGCTCAGAGATCATACCAGCTCAAGTCATCTAAGCAAAACCGATTCATCATCTATAGTAAATTATAGGACAAGCTGTTCATTTTCAACTAAGCAGCACAGAGGGCATTCTCCAATGAGGGAGCAATGTCATGCTGGGAAGAGCCTATGTAGTCAACCCTGCTCCAGTACCAGATATGGTAGATGAAAGTACAAACCCTTTAATATGTAGGTAGTACACACCTCATCCTTACAGGAGCAAATACATTTTACATACATGCACAGCTTTTCACTAGTGGCTCCCAGTACACCGGCAATATCCAAAGTACAGAATTTCTTTCATTATTTTATGAGTTTTGACTTTGTCTGGGGGTTTGTGACAGTGCTGGCTATGAATTCATGTTTGGCAAGAAGCATCTTATGACTGACCACCATGTGATGGGATGATAACCCTGTAGGTCTTTCCACTTCAGTAGGGGCTGCGCCAAGGCTTCCCTCAGTTGTCTCAAATTTTCAATGTCTCAATTGTCTCAAATTTTTCCTGACAGTTCAAGAAGATGATTGGTGGGAATTTCAACCTCACATTTTTTTTCCTATTTCCCAGTCTCCACCAGTGTTGAATACAATTACAATATAATGAGAAAAACAGAAGGACATTTTTTAACTCAACAGTCCCAATTTCTGTTCATGATCACACCCAGAACCAAGAAATTTCTGCAGATTTTGAAAGTAAAAGCACATTTCTAAAATTTTCCATCCTCTCAACATAACATGGTATAGCTCACATATCAGGAAGACAGTTTGGCTAATTTGGGAACAGAAGCTCATAATTGCCTGGGAAGGGGGATAATATTTCCGTGAAGATCTTGACAGATCTTTTTTGCATTTCAAACTTCAGCAAAACAAATATACACAGAGACTCAGAACTGTAAACTGTAGAATGTTTTGATTTACCTTCTGAGGTAATGGTTAGCTGAATTGTAACTGCAGGACCAAACCATCTTCTTATAAACATTTTATATGAAATCTAAGCAGCTAACATCTTTGAAGCTGAGAGACAAATGTGAAGACAATTCAAAAGTAGGAGAAGCAGAATTTGCCCTGTATAATCACTGTTAAAAATAATGACCCCAGTAAGGAATGGCTTTCTTTTATAGACCAACAGGAACTGTATACATTTCATCTAAGACACTGAGAGACAGTAGCCAAAATAATTCCCTCACTTGTATTTCTACAGGCACTTTTCAGACTGGAGTTTAAATTTTCTCACTCTAGAAAGCATGGAGTAAGATCCTTGCCCATTGCATTTCATATTGAAATAAGATGGGGTTCTTGAAATCTGACTTCATTTTCCTCCCATAGGACAGAGAGCTAACACCTAACGGATGATACTAGCTGTCAGCTTTACACCACCATATCTGTAGACTTCAGACAATTATCTGTAATCAATAGCTGTAGCATCATGGTAATAAAATTATAGTACTTACATATAATTACACTTATGTTCAAATATATCCAGTTCCACTCACAGCATATATCAATTAAGTAAATCTTGGTTAGTCAGTAGTTCTCAACAGAGCAGAGGTAAGGTCAGATCCATGTTTTCCAAGAAATTTAGTTCAGGAAAAATTTTCCTTTTCAGCAAACATTCTAACAGGGTCATTCTTTTAGATTTTAGAAGAAACAGCTCTGGGTTAAGTGTTTGCAGATGTATCCCTCCTAAATCTAAACAAAATTCTTACCATTATATGCATATGAATGAGCATAACGTAGTTTATCACACACTGATTCTGTTCACAAATTAGTGGACACTCTTGGATTCACAGTCTACCAAGGTGAAATTTTCATATCAGTGTAAGAATACTTTTCATTGTGTGCTTCCCCTTCATTTTCAATATATTGCCTCTCCCTGCCCCTTTTCTGTTCTCCTTGTATTCTTTCATTGCCTCGTCCTCTATTCATACCTGCATTCTCCTTTAATTTTTAATTCTATTTTTTGATTCTTGGCATCCATGTTGCAGACAGTGTTCCATGCTGAAAAGGTGTTTGTATTGGTATAAAAAGAGACTGCTGCTCTGTTACTTTCTATCTATAATACAGGTCCTGATTTCAGTAGTTGCAAGACTTTTTCCTACATAATGAAATCCCAAGTTCTTGTCACCCTGCTGTTAGGAAAGGAGGGAAATAGCCCTAATATACAGGTATCTGAGCATGTTTCTCACAGGTCATCACTGCTGCTTAAGTACATTGAAAAGCAGATCTGTGCAAGCAGCAATAGGTGGGAAATGAAAGGCCATATAAAAGGACTGACAAGATCAGTCCTTTTTCCTTTATGATTTACATGTACAGGCTCTTGGCAAAGGTTTCTCCAGTTTTTAGAAGCAGCTTTCTCAGGAAGTAGAGTGTTTGAGATAAAAGTTCCACATCCCTATGGTTTTCATTACAAATACACAGAGAAATGTGTAATATTTCCTAGTCACATGTACCTGCAACTGAGAAAATTGAAGGGGTGAACATTGATCATAGAATCAGAGTCATTAAATGGTTTGGTTGGAAAAGATCTTTAAGATCATCAAGTCCAACCATTGACATAACTGTCCCAAACCCACCTTTAAACCTTGTTCCTGAGTTCCAGATCCACACAGTTTTAAACATATCTAGGGATGATTATTCATCTCCCTCCCTGAGCAGCCTGTTCCAAGGCCTTTTGTTCCATGTAAAAGCTTTTCCTAATGTCTAACCTAAACATCACCTGGCACAACTTGAAGGCATCTCTCTTGGGTCCCTTCCAACCCCTAACATCCTATGATCCTATGATCCTATGATTTCCTTTTGTCCTGTCACTTCTTCCTTGTGAGAAAAGACCAACACTCACCTCTCTACAGAGAAGCTGTTTTGGGTAAGCATATGATGAGATCTGTTGTTTGCATAAGCATTTCCATGTATGCTACTGCCTTCTGCAGCTCTTGCTGATGTATGGTGGGTGTGTCTCCTGTGGGATCCCCTGGGCTTAGAGAGAGGATGCTCTGTTCTGGAAATTACAATGACAGATGCAAAGGAAAGCTTACCTACAGAAAGCATCCAAAAGCTACAGAGAGTGGTAAATTGTCTCAATTCTCACTAAGAGAACTGACCCTAATGTGTTTTGAGGAGCAAGGGCCACTCTGATGGGTAATCAGATGTCAGATCTCAGCCGAGTCACATCAAATATGCTGTATTTCCTGAAACTGCAACTTGATGCTATTATCAAAGAAGATTTAGGCTTTTGAATTCTTTGGCTAAAGACTTCCTTTTGGGAAAACAAGTCATGTCCTGAAAGCCAAGGATAGTCAGAAGATGGTCAGCATCTCTTAGGAATGGTCTATAATTCCTTAAGTGCTAGGTAAAGTAATAATGCACAGCCAACGAAAAAAAACTAGAGCTGTCAAAACTGGAAAGATCTGATTTATGAGAGATTCTTCATTTTCTTTTTTCTTTTCTCTCTTTTTTGCTAACTAGAGTTAAAAACAAGGTAATCACACCATAATTATAGCTTTGATCTCTTCTCTACTGAAGACAAAAATGGTTCTATGTAGGTCACTGGTAGAAGGCTAAGTTTATGAAAACAGTCTTACATCATGATGAAACCAATTTCAAATCATCTGTGGCACACAAACACAAACCCTGCAACTGTTTCAGGTATTGTCACTAATCACTTACTATATATTTCACTATAAACTGTTTATAAATTATGTTTACGATCTTATAATTAGTAGTACTAACAGTGCATAATAGCAATAAGGTCATTAAATATGTAAACAATAAATAACAGAAATATTAATGCCACCAAGCAGCAATGCTTGACAGCATCATGTATATTCAGTCAGCCTACAACTATTATTTCTCTGCACTTCAACTACCAGATATGGAACAGAGTCAGTTACTGGGTTAATGAACATCAGGACGAGTGCTGAAGTAGCAAAGTTAGTTAGCAGTTAGTTTAAAAGTGAAAAAGAAAAGATAATAAAAGAATTGTATTCTAATTTTTATGCAAATTACAGGAGAAGATTGGATTTTTCTGGATCATTTTACCACTGTACTTTTACATGCTCATCCCCTTTTAATGAACAAAGAGTGAAACCTATCTTCCCTCTTGAACTACCCAAACTGGTGACATAGTGTCCCAGTTTGCTATGAGAGTTGAAGAGAAAGATTTTACCTCTAGATTACATTTTATATATATATATATATACACACATTAACAAAGACAAACAATGAAAAACTAAAAATGCCGTTTGACATGGGATGTTCCTCATTATGTTTTTTCAAAATTCCTTTGGAAAGGGGTAAAATGGAGGGGTTTTGCATTTCTAACAGGAATTCTACCCTATGCACAGGTTTGCTGTCTGCTGAGTTATGGGAGAGGCTACTTAGGGACTGAAGGAAAAGAAATTATTTGCAAACCACTGGAAATCTTGTAGAAACATTGCATGAGTCGCTATATTGACTTTACCTCCTCAGGTAGAGGTGTAAAAAGATGTCTTTATACTTACGGATCAATATGAAGTGCTTCAATTTCCTTCTCTCTCCATCTTTGAAGACTATAAATTTGTTATAAAGTGAAAATGAAAACTATTTCTTGAAGAAAGGTCAACATCACCTTTTTCCCATGACCAGGATGACACATTGAGATGGAATGTACACTCATAGATTCATAGAATGGTTCAGGTTGGAAGGGACCGTAAAGTTCCATCTAGTTCCAACCCCCCTGCCATGAGCAGGGACATCTAATTAGACCAGGTTGCTCAAGGCCCTATCCAATCTGGCCTTGAACACTTCCAGGGAGGGGGCAGCCACAACCTCTAGGGCAACCTGTTCCGGTGTCTCATTAACATCTGGCATGCAACTCTGAAGTAAACTGGCTCCTTTAAAGCTGCCTTGACTTATCCATTTAATCCAGACACAAAGACCAAAGCCATGGGATTTTATTTTTCCAGGCATTTCTTTCCATGTTTCCCAAATGAATGACCTTTGCCCTTTCAGCACTCATTGCTTGCTATACTGGAATTCTTCCTCCATTATAGATCAGCTCTTCCAGAAGAATTAGCCTCACATTGAATGCCCAGAACACCACCACCATGCAGGTGCTAATGGGGATTTTGATCACTTGGCCATTAAGGTTTGCAACTGTGTGAGTAGCTGGGGAGTTTCTAGAGCAAATCCAATAGCATCTAGAACACTTTAACAACAAAGAAACAACATTCTTCACCAAAAAGCATGCATTTCATCTGCTCTGCACCCAGCCTACATGTGACATTTTGCTGGTCACAGCTAAACTTGATATGGTAACATTAACTGCTTCCAAAACATTTTCTCTGTCATTCTGCTCTGCCCAACAGCAATGGTGAGAATATAAATCCTGCTTCATGATGACAGCAATAATGTCATATCTGATGGGTTCAGTTAAGATTGTCTTCAGCTGTGTTACTATCCTGGGAAAAATACCATGTGCTGCCTTGTCCTACAGAAGGGTACATGACCACACAGCATAGAATATGCTACTCCAAGCCTGCTGCCCCACAGCAGCAAACACTGACTGCCATCATGACCAGACCACGTAATATGAGATCCACCATGATGAGATGACTGGAGATCTTGGTAGATAAACTGAACATGAACCAGCAATGCAAAGAAGGCCAAGAGCACCCTGACATGAACCAGGAGCGTTGCCAACAGGTCAGTGGTGGTGAACCTCCTGCTCTACTCAGCACTTTAGAAACGTGTAGAATGTCTAGTTCAGGGATCCTTGGCACAAGTGAGGCATGGACGTACTGCAGCCAGTCCAGTGAATGTCAAATTGTTGATCAAGGACTGAAGCATGTCTTACATGAAGAAAGGCTGAAAGAAATGGGAATGTCTCCCAAAAGCGAGAGGGCGCAGGGAGATCTAATCAACCTTAATCATTCTGAAGTCTGGACATTCACTCCACAAGAGGGCTTGTTTCTAGGTAAGGGCTATTTAGCAAAAATTTGAACAACGCTAGGACTTGTTTTCATTTGAGGATCCTTGTATTACAACAGATGAACTCCATGTTCCACTTCATCTATTCTTTGACCCTGAACCATAAACTTTGAGGTTTATAGTTCATAGAGAGTTTTATAGTGCCTAGAAAATGTAATTTCATTTCTTTTAGATTAAGTTACTCAAGCACATTCTCTTTGTTTTCCCGTTCTAGCAGGATTTTCAGTGCAAGGCAGAGATGAAACAATCTTTTTTTCTTTTCCTTTCTCTTGTTTTGCTATTTCATCATTTTGCCCATATTCTGTTTCTCTGGTTCCAGACTGTCTCATCTTCCCTGGCCCCCTCTTCTTGTCAGCCTCTCACTTTCATTGAAGAGACCTCCTCCATTCTCTCACTAGAAATATGAAGCTAGATGTTTAACATACGGATCTTTGAAAGTGCTGGGCACTCTCTAACAGACAGTGATAGATCTTCCCTGGTTTATGCTGGAGTTAAATTTCCTTGGCACCTTCTACTATCACGCCTGTATACTTAGGGATTTTCCATTTTGGATCTCAGCCTTCACTACCTTTCAACACCTCTTCTGTTTCTGAGGACTGTCTTTTATGCAGCTCCTATTGCTCTCTTTCAGTTTGCTTAAAATGCTATCTTTAGCTGTCTTCAATTTTAGCAGACTCCAATTCTGTTTGAAAAACTGTATCAGACTTTAGCAGTCAAGCTAGACATGTGCATAAACTTCAGAAAGGACACTTGCATCTGATATTCCAGGCTGCAACTGGACTGGATCTCAATTTCTGAGCATGATGATAGCTTCTGCCTAACAAATGGTTAAACAAAGATCACAGTTGTGTGACAATGAAGCAGATATTCTGCCTGGTAGAGCACCAAAATCCTAATAAAGCTGATTGGAATAGTAGAGCTATATTGCTTGCTTTTTCATCCTAAATTCCTGTTTTGAAGCCCCAAATGATCTGATCTTGAATTTCATATTCATTTTTAGAATAGTATCAGTATGAGAGGAGGGCCATGGAAATAAGCTTTTTCCTTAGAGCTGATCAATACAGGACATAATTAAGGACTGTAGGCCAAATCCTCCACTAAGGTAATTCACTGTGATTTACTCCACCTGCAAATCTGGCTCACAACATGGAATTGCTGTTGTTAAAATGTTAAATCACTCCCAACCGAGGCAGAAAGGCTGTATTCTGTGCTTACCTTCCCATTTGTACTTCTCTGAATTTTCCTTTATTTGAATGCTTATCCCTCAGGAGATGGAGGCAACCATTTTCTGAGAGAAAGCAAAAGTTAAATTTTATACAGAGTCTGCTTGATCCCTCAAAACAGGTCAAAGTTGGGATAATTATGGGTATCTGACTGATGTTCAGATGCTCACATTCCCTGATGAATCCATTGCTAACTCTATGTGATGGAAATATCTCACATTATTCCTGTGTTTGCCAGCTTGCAGTGTCATTCCAGATGGCAAACACAAAAATAGCACAAAAAAATTCTTTCTGAAATTCAGGCTCTAAAAGGGTTTTGTTAATCTTACAACAGATTTTCCAAGATGTTCAAACTGTCCATTCCCTACTACCATAAAACATCTCAACGGGAGCATTTTGTAAAACCATTGTTACAGCATATTTCAGGCCATTACTACTTTCATTACTGGCTACTTACTGAAGGTGTATTTATTTCTTCATCCCTCCTCCAAGAAATCTACCTCCATTACATTCTGTTCTTTGCTTGATTCTACTTTCATTAGAGTAGGAGTATCTACGGAGCAATAGAATCATAAAGGTCTCAGTTGTTAACATGAAAGTGGGACTGCTTAAATTTGATTACTGTGTTTAATGAAGTGTCACATTTATTTACAAGATGACGTGATGAATCACATTACAGTGATTATAAATCAGCTTATAAGAATGGACAAATGGTTCAATAAAGCAATGGATTTACAAATCTAAGGTGAATGCGTTTGGGTTTCATGTTGTATTTAAAAAAGAGGCACTGCACTGCTTTAGCCCAGGAGCTACATTGGCAAAAAAAAAGAGAAAGAGAGAGAGAGAGAGAGAGAAGACAGGGTTCACATTCCATTTTGCACTGTACTTTCTGTCCATACATGCCAGGTCATTCATATGGGCAAATCCAGTCTACCTCAACTTGGTCGTCAATCTTGAAACCACATACGTGCATTATCTCCTTCCTCTTCTAACGCAACCACGTCCCACCCCTAGCAGAAGACCTGTCCCACATCAGTACCAGATAGAATATCTTCCTGCAAAAATTGCTTTGCCTGTCTCTTTAATTTGACTCTATGTTGGGCCTTAAACTGGAGTTAAATTGCTCCCAAAAGCATCAGTCATAAGATTAAAATTGCATCTTCTTGCCTTTTGACGCTTCCATCACCTTGCTTTGTGTGGCAACAGTGATGAGAGTTGCCCAAAGACTGAAGAAAATCAAAAAGTAAATAAGCATCCATCCAGCCCCTCCTTTCCTTCCCAGCCTTGGAGTCTTCATTAAAAAGGTCTTAGTTCACTTCCATGTGAAGGAAATTGGCTCATTTGTGCTCTGTACTCTCTCCCTCTCTTTCTCTCTGCCTGACTTGCAAAGGAATTTGTTTGAAACATTTTTTCTCAGTGCATTTCTGTTTATTTGTGTTTGCCCTGCAGAAATGCTAATGCAGGTTCATTGCATTAAACAGGGCTGATAACGTCTGAGTGCACTCACATATGTGGAGGCTGAGAAACAGCCACATTCTGAGAAATGGAGGGGGGGCTAAGGAGGATAGTCGCGTGTTTTGGGGTGTACACACACATCGTGGTGGGGAGAAAGCTTCCAAGTGGTAGAGCTCAGGCTTTTGTGCCACATCTGCATTTCACCCTGTTTGAGTGACAGGTGTACATGGATGCCACATCGGCTGCCAATATGTTATGAGACCATGGTAACAATCGCTCATCTCTGGGGAACTATGCTGCCTCGTTCCTCACTATCAGACATGAAAGAAATAATTTCAGGTGCCAGAAAAGGAACTGTGATAAAAGAAAACATTTCGGCTTTCATGGCACTGGAGTTTGCCCTGAGGCAATAGCTTTGATAAAAAAATGTGTCTCTTTCTTTACATTCACAATTAATCCATGATTATCTACAAGCAATCCTTTGGCCTATAGGATACTGACAGAAAACTTGTTTTTCTTTTTTTTTAATGCTGTGCACACTTCACCTCTGTTTTTTTCCTGCTACATGCACCTATTACTGTATCACACAAATCTTCAAGCCCTGCTGACGCTAGAGACAGCTTCCCACCCCCACTTTGGGAAGTTATGTAGATATCAGACATATCTGTGTAGACTAGCTATTGTTAGCTGGAGTATTAACATATAATGTTTCTTCAGCTGTATATTTAAGAAAGATATGAAAGAGGGCTATTATAGCACAAGAGAAGGTGAACCAATCCTGCTTTTCTGCAGTGTTCTGTCTCATCAGCCAAAAGAAAATTTTGGTATATTTTTAAGAGCAAAACAATGAGCTTCATTCAGAAGGTGATATTATTCCTCTCTGCACGAGTTCACTCTCATTTGATATGGGTTGGATTCAGTGTTTATAGTGTCCATCTGATATCGATAAAACCATGCTTTGCTGTTGAGGTCAGGTCCCGCTCAAGGGACATACAGGGTCACAGAGTAAAACAAATGGTGCTGGTGTTTTGATCTGGGCAGCCTCAGTCTTTCCTTAGGGGCTTATATGAGCACCCAGGGTAGGAGTACTTTCAACCCTGTAAGAGAGACCCATGGTCCCATCATCCAGCAGTCATTCCCCACCTATCAGAATGGGCATCTTGCACCCACCAATGGAGAGAGGGTCTCTGGGGTGGCCAAGACATGGCCACCTCCATGAAAAAATAAATGTGCATGGCAATACATGTGTGTATACCTATAGAAACAGCTTGGCGGAGCATGGCTCCTCTGCTTCGCACAGCATCATGGCATTGCATGCCCCACCTTGGTTTATGAAGCATGAGGATCTGCTTCCTAGACCATGCATGTTACTCAGACACCCTGAGGTGCGGGCTGACCTCATTTTCAGGGCTCATACAGGTTAGACAGCACCTAATGTAAACAAACTTCCTAAATTGCATGTATCTGGAACTGATCCTGGTGGCATTCTGATCATGTAGAGCTATGGCATGATGCAATGCTTCTTAGGGAAGCCTCCATATTGTCTGAACTGCCCAGCAAATCTGCCAGTTCTCTTACACATAAATCTGATACACTATATACTACAAAAGTATATCCTCAATACGTCCTCAGATTAAATCCTTTCATATTTCCCAGACAGTATTAACATAGCAGATATACAGTAAAAAACCCAAAAAAGGCTCAATGTTCAGGATGATGTGTATGCAAGAAGCTGAGTAGCCTAAGACAGAACTGTCCACACAGAAACTGTGTTTTTTTAACTAGTGTTTCTTCAGTTTAAGATAAGCTTGTTCTTACCACATGTACAGCTCTTTAAAAACTGTCC
>VZRI01010283.1:38065-87572 GCA_013397515.1 Upupa epops
GATGTGCATGTGTGAAAGACTTTGATGAGTACCCACACATTTTAGAAGTGTTGGAGCTGCGCTGGGCTAGTGCTGAATTTAGGGCTAAACCAAAACTCAGGTTCCAAGGCAGTAAAATCTTGCCAACTGTTTTCTGAAACTGTTGGCTCCAAATGTTGAAAAATCTCATGAGATCAGCTGTTCCTCAGAGCTTTTCCCCACTATGGCTGTATGAGAACCAGCCCCAGCAAATATGAAGCCATTTTGGTTTGTGATCAGCTGCAGATTTATAGCACTGATAAGACCAAAACTTTGCATCCAGCCTGTAGGATCTCACATATTATCAACCACAGGTTGGCCTGACCTGAAATGCTATTTTTAAGTAAAGAATTTTGATTTTAGAATATTATAGAATCATAGAGGTTTGTTATTAATGTGTAGGTATACGCATTGGTTTGCATCCTTTAAAAAAAAGAAAGGAGTAGTAGTTTACATCTACACAAAATATTTTGTTTTGCTTTATATGTTTCCAGTTGCCTTCACTAGAAAGCTAAACCAACGGCTAAAGTGCAAAGCAGCAGGATTAGGAGAAATGAGTGTATATCGGGCTGGGAAGTGCTAAATGCAACTCTGCTTTTCCACTGACTCCAAGTTGCCTCAAGCAGGCTGTCAATTCTCTCCCTGTTTCCCATTTGGTGATAACATTTGATTGCTGCTTTCACAAGGGCACTGGGTTGATGAATCATCCAACCAAGCTTTGAGCTTTTAAAGTTATTTACAGATGCAAAGCTCTCTTGGTTATATCACCAACCGAAGTTGTGTGAGTCCAGTTGTAGGTTTATAGTACAAAGCTAGAAACTTAGACCTAGTGCTGCACCAACCGTTTTGCAAAAGTGAGAAATCTAGTGATGTTAATGATTCTCAGGGCTTGGTGCAACTTTGGAGATGAAAAAGCCGTCATTTAAGCAAAAGATCTTGTAGTAGAGAATTTTTTTGAGATGTCAACTTACTCTCCTAATAAGACCTTTCCAAGAAATTTAGAAATTCGGGATTAAAAATGCAATCGAGGATATCCTAACAAGTTTTTAGAGTAAATAGACCAATAAGACCCTGTTCAATGGCAAGAGTTTGTACCTACTACATAATACCAATAACATAATAACATCTGTACTACAGTACTAGTCACATAGTAGTACTACATAAAAATTAGAAACAATTAGTTTTCGTTATTTTATGTGTTTCCATTACATTGCACACAAATGAAATTTTAAATCCTATACAATGCTAAAAATTAGTCAAGTTGGGTAATTCTATCGCTTAGTACTTTCTAGTATGGTGACTGGATTTCTCAGGCAAAATGCTACTGTTAAGTCCAAGCAGCAAGTACTTCACTGATTCATTTTGTGCCTGTAGATTTTTATTATTATTATTTAAAAGACGCAAAAAAAAAGTTGTAATTTAGCTTAGGATTGCTTGAAAGCCTGCTCTGTTTGGTTACCAGTTTCAAACACATATGGTATAACTCATATTGCTGCAAGTAAAACAAGACTGACTGTTGAATGAGTGTAACACTGTAATAGCAGAATGTCTGCTTTAGCCCTTTTAACTCAGATCTGCTCACAAGCCAAATTCAAATGGGAAACAATTAGTGCCTGTCAGAAAATTATTTCCTCCTTCCTCCTGAGAAAATCCAAAATGCAAAAGAAGATTTTTTCATCTGAAAAGTATTAGTTTTATTGTGGGCATGCTGTTCTAATGGCTTATGGGAACTGTAGTCTATATTCCTCATGTCCCAAATCCTTTTCAATGACTTAATCCCTTGCATTTAGTCTCCCCTGTGCCCTTCCCATGAATAGTTTTTTCATGGATTGGCTGGATGGTCGCACTCAAAGAGTTGTGCTCAATGGCTCCAAGTCCACATGGAGAGCAGTGACGAGTGGGATCCCTCAAGGGTCAGTACTGGGGTCAGTGCTGTTTAACATCTTGTTTGGTGATATGGACAGTGGCATTGAGTGCCCCCTCAGCAAGTTTGCCGATGACACCAAGCTGTGTGGTGTGGTGGACACACTGGACGGAAGGGAGGCCATCCAGAGGGACCTGGACAGGCTGGAGAGGTGGGCCAGTGCCAACCTCATGAGATTCAACAAGGCCAAGTGCAAGGTCCTGCACCTGGGTCAAGACAATCTGAGGCACAAATCCAGGCTGAGTGTTGAACAGATTGAGCTCAGTCTTGAGGAGAAGGACTTGACAAAAAAACTCAACACGAGCTGGCAATGTTCACCTGTGGCCCAGAATGCTAACCCCATCCTGAGCTGCATCAAGAGAAGTGTGACCAGTAGGTCAAGAGAGGGATCCTCCCCCTCTATTCTGCTCTTGTGAGACACCTCCATCTGAAGTACTGTGTCCAGTTCTGGAGCCCCCAACACAGGAAGGCTATTGAACTGTTGTAACATGCCCAGAGGAGGGCCGCAAGGATGATCAGAGGGCTGGAGCATCTCTCCTGCAGAGACAGGCTGAGAGAGTTAGGGCTGTTCAGCCTGGAGAAGAGGAGACTCTGGGAAGATCTTGTAGGGGCCTTCCAGTACCTGAAGAGGGCTACAGGAAAGCTGGGAAGGGGCTGTTTCCAAGGGCTTGGAGTGGTAGGACCAGGAGTAATGGTTTCATGCTGGAAGAGGGGAAGTTTAGACTGGCAGTCAGGAGGAAATTCTTCACTATGAAGGTGCTGAGACACTGGACAAGGTTGCCCAGAGAGGCTGTGGCTACCCCCTCCCTGGAAGTGTTCAAGGCCAGACTGGATGGGGTTTTGGGCAAACTGGTCTAGTGGGGGAGTGTCCCTGCCTATAGCACGGGGGTTGGAACTAGATGATCTTTAAGGTCCCTTCCAACCTGAACCATTCTATGAATATCACCATGTCACCATATCCAGATAAACAAAACTGCAGAAGAGAAGCCTCATCTACAAACAATGGGAGAAGTCAGTGGCTCTGAACAATAACTGCGAGGCCCTATCACAAAGTTCTAAAGTTCAGGCAATTTCATTTACTATTCAGACTCTTCCTGCTTCTTAGGCTTGTTTGTTGTCTCTGAAAGAAACCTGGTCTCACCAGCCTTTGCAGATATGGTTGGTGTCCCTGGTACTCTAGGAATGAGGACAGGTTGGAAGTAGTCCTAGAGATTGGCTACACTCGTGCAGATGTACACACATTGGGTCTGAAGAGCTTCTCTAGCTTTGGCATCTAGAGCTTGCTAAGATGCTGTGGAAATACTGTTCCATTCATTTCACCACTAAAGATGTGAGGGATGGGTGCCAGGAGGATGGCGCCAGGCTCTTCTCAAGGTCATCTGGTGATAGCATAAGGGGCAATGGGTGCAAGCTGGAACAGAGGAGGTTCCATAGAAATATCAGAAGGAACTTCCCAGTGAGGATCCCTGAGCATTGGAACAGGCTGCCCAGGGGTGTTGTGGAGTCTCCTTCTCTGGAAATGTTCCAGACCCGCCTGGATGTGTTCCTGTGCAACTTGGTCTAGGTGATCCTGCTGTGGCAGGAGGAGTGGACCAGATGATCTTTTGAGGTCCCTTCCAATCCCTAATGATTCTATGATTTTTCAGATATACTTGGTGAAGACAGAATCAGGCAACTTACAAGAAACCCCAGTAAAACAATTTCAAGCCATATAGATATAAGAACTAGGTCACTGAGAATGGAGGTAAAACCAGTAACACTGGGTATTAGTAATATCCAAACAGAAGAAATAAACTAGAATGTTTCATCAGGAAATTGTGACCATCAACACAAGCTTTCTTTCACCCACATTAGCAGTTTAGGTTTACAGCCTTATATAGGTAAGACAGATGGAAGAAGAGGCCTTGTGAGAAGCTGTGAGGACACCAGGGGATAATTACAGGACACAGACGCTGAACCAACATACACATTGATTGACAGTGCCAGCAGCTAAGAGAACAACTGCTTCTGGCAGCATTTTCCTGAAGGTAGTGCTGACTAGTGAGGACTCACAGATTTCATAGTATCACAGAATCCTCATCACCTGTTGATAACCTTAGGAAAAAGCGGAGAACAGAATATGCATTTGTGGTTTTCAGACTCCTTCAGAGGAGAAAAGGAGGACATGCAATCAGAATATGTCTCCCAAGATGAAGCCGATGTGTGCCAAGTAACACAAGTACACACACCTTAGTGGGATTGACCCCAACGAGTGGAAAGCCATGAAAAAGCACATCTACCTCAGACATCTGAAAACAGGAACAAGCAGGACCAGTTGGAGTGTATAGTGTGACCTGTTATTCGGTGTTGCTTAACTCTTGGCTTTGTAGAACATTAATATTACTTTAAACATTAATAAACTTTGACATTTTCCATACCTCAGTCTAAGTGTCTGTGGAATACTGCAACCAAAATGTGGCTCAGCTAAGTATTAGGCAGGAAGCTGTACCTTGAGAATTGCCCAGCTTCGTCCTTTGATTGTGGCCAAAATGGTTGATGAGGCTGAGACACATGTGTGTATGCATCAGCTTCAGATTTGGATATGCATTTCTGCCACCTAGAATATGCTATTGATACTGTGTGGCAGCTTAAATGGGTTTGTGGCTTAGGCTTGAGACTAACAAAGTCATTGATACTCAGTGAAGACCACCCTAAGTTAGTCACACACCAACACCTCACAGAATCACAGAATGTTAGGGATCAAAAGGGACCTCAAAAGATCATCTAGTCCAATCCCCTCACCAGAGCAGGATAACCTAGATCCAGTTGCACAGGAACATGTCCAGGTGGGTTTTAAATGTCTCCAGAGAAGGAGACTCCACAACTCCCTGGGGTAGCCCCTTCCAGGGGTCTGTCACCCTCACTGTGAAGAAGTTTCTTCTCATCTTTATGTGGAACCTCCTATGTTCCAGCTTACATCCATTGCCCCGTTGTCCTATTATTGGATGCCATTGAGAAGAGCCTGGCTCCTTCTTCCTGACAGCTGCCCTTTACATATTTATAAACATTAATATCTCATGAACAATTCTGTTGATATAACATTAGAGAGAAAAGTCTAAAAAACATTAAGGATTTTTTATATACTGGCATATTTAACACCTGCGTTCTTTGTTTTTAAAGCCAAATTGATCACTGGGTATGTTCAGACAATTCTAGAAGAGCAAAAAACATTATCAAAATCTGAAAATCCCCTTAAAATCATCAAAGGCTCTTTTATTCAGTAAATGTGTTTTGTGGCAATCAGTTAAGTGAAAGGTTACATTTGTTATGAGTATATTGCTGCTATCAATAAGTAACTATCAAAACCCAAGAAACTCATACTTAAGGTTAAACTTAAGAACTTGAGACATGACTTCAATGAATAAGTGTCAGTAAGATTTATTGGGCCAAATTCATCTGATTCAAAACTAGTAGAAGTCAATGGAGTTTTTAAAGTTAGTGATAAGAAACCACAGCTATGTTGAACAGGTAAGAGACTCTGACTTTTTTTTTCTCAGGCTGTTTAAACAGACTGAATTAAAGTGGCTTGGATGTCTTACTCAGTAGGTTCTAGCAATGTAGAAACTTAAGATTCCTTTTTTCCTTTATTTTTCTGCCCACTTAAAAAGATGTCTTTTTTTCTTTCTTGATCTTAAGCCAGGCACATTGTATCAACTTTTAGGTAATTTTTTCGCTATTTACTTTACTGATTTTCTTCCTTTCATTTTAGATTATCCTTTTGTTAGTATCTTTGCCTGCTGTGAATATGATACTATAATAAAGCAGGAGCAGCATTCAGGGATGGTTCCATCTGTTGTGTAGAAACTGACTTCAATATCCTCTCTACTCTGGAGTTGTTAAGTTCCAGTAGAAAGTCCCATGGAAGTCATATATGCTTATTGAGTGTCCATAGTCTGAAGCGCTTTCTGACTAATGAATAAGAAAGAATACTTAGGTAGATGCAGACTGACCAAAGAGAAGAGGAATCCTTGTTCACAGAGAGGCCATCTGAAGAGTCCCATCGAATCTTTGGGAACATTTTTGTCTCTTTTTTTTTTTTTTCTTTTTCAAGAGTCTGAAGACAAACCCATACAAAAAGAAAAAAAAAAACAAGTGCAGAATAATATATACATATCAACTTAACTTGAAGCATATCTGAACAGCTGTCTCACACATGAAGTGTTATTCTTTTTAGCAATTGCCAAAAAGAGAAAGAAAAGTCAGTGGTATTAATGTATACAGCATTCTAAATTTCCCTGGCACTATAGCTGAACAAAGAAATAAAAAGATGTTGCAAAGAAAAGAAGCTCCCCCTAAGAAGGTTGTTTGCTGGCTAACAGAAGCGTCAGCAATTTTTCCTGACATAGTCACTTTGAACAGCACAAAAGTAAAAAAGGTGAAGCGCAGGACAAGATCAAAATGCCTCTATGTGGAGGATCTTCCTTCCTCTCTTTTACCAGCAACAGCAGGATATGAATCACATACAGCAGGGCCACCAAGCCCTAACAGCTGATCTCTGCTCTGCTTTCCTGGGAAAGGAGACACTCTTTTCAACTTCATCTGTCAACATGTCACAGGGGAAAGGAAAGCCACGCAAAAGTCAAGTCAGAGCTTTTCCAGTGATGAGGCTTTTTTTACAAAAAAGCAAATGTTTTGCTTTGAATTACTGCCATCTGAGTTATTTCCATGTTGCAGCTGAAGGCCAGTAGTTTGCAAGTGCAAACACTTGTGGGAAGGAATAGGGGGAGAGGGATCTTTTCCATTTTTGCCAGTGTGTAAATCTTGTTTTCTGCTGGCTGCAGCCGCTCTGATACACTTGGACTCAGAGAAGGCCCCACAGTTTCATGACATGCATAAGAGTTTTGAGTCAATAATGCAAGTGCTTTCTTACACTCAACACAAACAATGCACAGGAGCAAATAGTTGCTTTTACTGTCAAGGAGATGTTTAAAATAGCCATTGGGTCTGCATCTACCCTAAGCTCCAAGCCCCAAAAGATCTGCATCTCTACTGCCTAGGTCTTTCCACTGAAAAAGCTGAGAGCATATGTCAGTCTCACTGGACTCATCAGCTGTAATGCTTTTGGCACAGTTCTGTATCACCCCATCCTCTTCTACCTATCTGGTTTTTCCATTGTCTGCCCATATCATCTGACCCTGTAAATACACTGAACTGACTATATTCTGTGCTTAAAGACAAGAATACTTTCTCTTACAGTAAGGTTAATCACTCTCAGAAATGGGCTCTTAATGCAGCATCCCAAATATCTTCCTAGAAAATGTCCTATGGGCTCTAATTACCTCTCTCTGAATAAAAAGGATTGAGTCCAGAGTTTTATATATCTGCATAGTTTTCAACTGGATTTTGCTGGTGATTTCGATAAGCATGCTCATCAGCATCTGTCAGCTGCCCAGTCCTATTATTTTATTGCTGTGTGTCAGTTTGACTTTATTAAGACCTACTAGCCTTGATCCTGCCTTAAAGATGGACTCCAGAACAGATCTACTGCAGCAGCTGAGAAGGCTACGTTAGTGGCCCACAGTCATGTGAAATCTGCTGACCTGCCCTGCAAGAACATATTCACGTGCAATTTTTTTTCCTTTCTTTTATTGATTTGAGTCCACAGCTTTTGACTGTAAGATCACAGTGTGAAAACATCCTCTTCTCTGCAGAAAGCCACCCACTTCTTTCTTTAGCTCAAAAGGAAGAACAGATTCTTAGATGTATTAATCTGCTTTTCCAGATTCCAACAAGACCAAGTAACAAAGGAGCAACATTTTCACTTTTTCCCTTTCTTCTCTCTCTCATACTCGATCCTTCCTACCAAGTGAGAAATGCTACTATGCTGTGTAATGTAGTAACAATTTAATATATTCCTTGCAAGAGCACAGCTCATAGTTTTTTGAGACTATGTTATATCTGCTTCTGCAACTGCTCTCTGCATAGTGGCTTCAGTTTTGCAGACATTGTTGTGGGAGGATGGGGAGAAAATATTCCTGTGACAACCCATCTTCCTTTTCCAGCTTAGGGAAGAAATTCACAAATAGTTTTTATTCATGGGTTTATGATTTTTAAGTTCCTAAAGTATTACTTGTGGGAAAGGGTGACATGCTAGTGAGTGGAGATACTTGGGTCTTCCAGGCAACTGTGCAATGAGAATACTCACCTAAAAAATGTTTGCAGAGAATGAGATCTTTCCTTTCAAATTACAGAATCACAGAATGATAGAGCTTGGAAGGGACCTCTGGGGATCATCCAGTTCAACCTCTTTACTGAAAACAGTTTGCCTAGATCAGGTTGCACAGAAACATGACCAAACACGGTTCTTATAAAGCCATGCTTTTTTTTCCCAGATTCTTATAAAACTTCAGCAATCCAAGTGGTATCAGAGCATTTTCCATAGATATTAAGTGATGCAACCAATCTTTAGTCAATTCAGTTCTCCCTTCTCCATTATTTCTCCCCTCTTTGTTTTCTTTGCTCCAGAGGCAGCCTTCAGTTTTCTATCCAGCTCCTGTCAAACACGGTTAGGGTTTTATTCAGCCTAACTCTTTTCTCCCAAACCTTTGAGGTCTGTTCACCTGCTGATACTCTGAAGGAGTAAGATCATCCCAAATGGCCCCCAGCTGAATGAGGCCTGAGACATTGCTGAGGAATACCAGGAAGGGAATGGTCCAAAGGAGCAGACAGAGAGCCCAGTGCTCTTGGGTACCAGGACTGGGCTGCAGCCTCACCCTGACTGTAGCCTGTCCAGAGTTGCCTGTGATGGAAACAGGAAAACTCTTCTCCAGCAGCCAGGCAGCAAAACTGTCCAGATCATGTCTTGTGCCAAGCTGGGATTGAAGAGGTAGGTGCTGTTTCCTCAGAAGAAGTAAAAGCAGTTCCCTATCATCTATGAAGGCTTAGTTAGCTACAATTTAACCTCACATCCTTCCCCCTCTGACAGCTGCCCAGGACTGATGAGCTAATTCCAGCCTGAAAAGAATTAGCATCCATGTACTTAAGAAAGAAATGCTGAAGCAACAACCTACTATGTCAGTTGGCCTGGGACAATGAGGCATCAATAATCTTGTATTTTCAGTCCTTTCACCCAGCAGTGTTTGCATGCACTGTCCATTAGCCCTCCTCCAGCCCCTCAGTGCCACCTCTAGAAATGATGGAGTAAAATTCAGTTTGAGATCACACTTATTCCCGCATCCAAATCCATCACATATTATAGCCTCTCATGTTAGCACAAACATCCTTTAGAATGAAACTTTCCTATTACCATTTCCATTACAGAATCATTTCATCTGTAATAATTTTCCATCAGAGGCTGGAGAGGAGTCTGCTACAGCTTTACCTGCTGTTCATACCAGGCACGATTGAGAGAGACCATTTTTCTTTGTGTTTGAAACCAACAGGAGAAAAAGGGTCTATAAATACAGGCGATCAGGAGTATTTTACATCTAGTGGTACACTGTGAAGCCCACCTGTAACAAAATGGGAAGGGAGCGGGCGCAGCATGAGATTTCGGGAAAAAATCAGAGATGAATTAATCCTTCAGGCTGAACCGCCTCTACGGAGCACAGCTATAGAGTCCTGACGACTGGAAGGGCCATTATTCAAGGGTTAAATGTCACTCAAATCAACCTCATTATGAACTGAGGGACGAGGAGGGGCTCGGGGGAGACACTGCTTTCTTATGCATTTCCAATTGAGCTGCTCTGGCCTGGAGATGACCTGCCGTACAATTTTTAAATTATCTCTGTGCGCGCTCTGCTTGTTTTGGAAATGCTCTAAATAAAAATAATGGACTGTCTTTTAATAAGTCTCATTGTGAAGATTCCACATATCAAACAACGCAGCGCAGCTTGGAGGCAAGCGACGGGCATGTGTGATCTAGCTGGAAGAGAGACAAATGGTGATGGGAGCAACTCCATCTAGGGACCGCTGACAAGAAAATGGCATTCGCAAACTGACACATCTGTCAGGGTGGAGAATATTGGCACCTGTCACGCAATTTCAGTCATGACTTTTAATAAAGCTGCTTTCCCTTAGGTAAAATTGGAACTTGACTGTAATATTAGCTGCAAGCACGTCTTGTTTTCCCCTTCAGAGCTCTTTTGTACGTGAGACGTTTCAAATGAATCTTAAAGCTGAAGTAATGATGTTTACTACTCCTTTCTCCCCCCCACCTCCCTCCACCCTTTCTCTTTCCAAGTCTGGATTTGAAAGAGATGTTGTGCTGAGGTTTTTTTTTCTTTGCAAAATGTCTCCCCTTCATCTACCAATACCAGATTTTTTGGTGTGTGTGTGTGTGCGTGTGTGTAGCGCTTTTTCTCTATCACTATTTCCCCCCCCTTTTCCTCCTCCTTTTCAGCTGGGCTGTTGTTTGAGTGAATTTAGCCTGGGGAAGCATGTATATCATAAAAACTGGGTTGGGATTTGTTGGCTGTCAGTCAATAAATCAGTCAGAGTTTAATTACCAGGCATGTGATGGGAAGCGGTGACAGGCACCAGGTCTGTTGGACAGCATTTCTTATGGGGCAGCCACTACTAAAAACAAAAAGTTAGAGAGTATGTGTGCGTGAGTAGACGCCGGATGGGAAGAAGGGGGAGAGACATAGGGGAGGGAGAAGGGGGAACAGTGGAGAAGGAGGAAGGGGGAAAGGAAAAGTTGAGGAGTCCTGCAGTCCTGCAGCTGGAATCTACTATTACAAAGGAAAAAAAAAAAGTTTAGTGTTCTTAAAACAAAGACTGTGAGCATCTGTTTCAGGACAAAAAACTAAGGATTTTAGCTGAAGCATTCCCATATTTTTCTTGAAATATGTCAGCATGTTCCGACTGTCGTCTGACGCCTCTGTTAGCTTGTGCCACACTGAACTGCACCCCTTTGTTCAGCACTTGCAAACATTTTATACAAAATATTATTTAAAAAGGAAAATAAAATAACTACAGTTGATAGAACACATCAGGGAGATGGGGTTGGAAGGAGCTGGAGAACTATTGTATTACAAGATGACATAATGTGTTAAAGGACCTTTCAAAAAGTGAGAATAAAGTTTTTTAATAAAATATGAAGTTTATATAACATTCCCAATGAGGAAATCAATATTGGTTTGGGGTGGGTTTTTTCTCCTTTTTCCCCTCCTTCTTCCTCCTTTTTGGAGCTTTTCCAGCATGTCTGACCATGGAAATCGTGTATAGGTTTTTTTTTTCAAAGACAATTTATACTTGACACGGTTTTTATTTTTGACTAGTGATGAGAGATGTCATCTTCTTCCTGTCATATGCCATGAAGCATTATGTGGAGATACTGCAGGATGTTTTGACTGAAAAGATGCTCTATTTTCTTTTAACTACTCTCCTGTGGTGTGTCTCAGTGTGTGTTTCAGAAATCTTTTGTCCACTTTAAGGCATTATGGGTAACAGACACAAAAGTCTCTGGCTTTAGGTAGTGGAGCTGCTCCTCTCCTGGCAAAGCATTTATCCATGAACACGAGGAAGCACAAGAGGTTTGTGAGAAGAGCAGGAAAATGAGTAGAAGAAGAGTTAGTTATGAATAGTCTTTGGTTAGTGAAAATTTAGCTGGATAAACATGCAGTGGTTCAAATTTCATACAAGTATCTACACAAAAAAATCCAGATTGAATAAGAAAATTTTCTTTACTTAGACATCTAATTTAAACAGTGTCTTACTCAAAAGTAAGAAAAATCTCAATCTGTTTTCTCAGTTAGGTGGACTCCCATGCCAACAGTTAGTTTATCTCCTTGTCAGGTTGCTCCACATCTGCTCTGTGATTTCATCTATACGACTCTGTGATGCTCAGTAAGATCCCCTAGAGTTCACCTGCAGGAACTCTTCCCATCCATACTTTAAATCACCCATGTCATGTCCAGTTGACATGCCACTGCTCTTGGATGGCAAACTCCTTGAAGCAGTAATCTTTCTTCTCTAGCATTTGGCAAGTGTCTAGCAAACAGTGGAGACACTATAGGTAGAAGAAGTGGTTGGACAGGAAGAAAGTAAGTTGTAGATGCAGTCACAGGAAAGTTTGCATTCAATTTAAAAATTTTGTGTTTATTATACTCTTAATGATCTTTCATCCTCCTTTCCTACCATTTCCTCTGGTTGAGGTATGAGGAATTTGCAGCAGAGAAAAGCTGTTTTGAAATTCATGCCTTATTTCTACTCACACAAACCACCAGCAGCACCGGGCTCAGAAGACTGAAAGGGCGTCAGTCTTAAATAACTTGTATATCTAAAGAAAAAGAAATATAGTTACTTAAACCTTCTCCTTGGTGGTGCTTGCTCCACTCTCTAACCCTGCCCTGGCTATTCAGTAAGTCTGAGATCACATTTTCTCAAAGACTACTGGAAAATCCCATCAAGGGAGGTTCTTCTCCCCCTCTACTCTGCACTGGTGAGACCACATTGGAAGTATTGTGTCTAGTTCTGGGCCCTGTAGAGCAACAAAGATGATGAAGGAAGTAGAGCACCTCCCTTATGAGGAAAGGCTGAGGGAGCTGGGTCTCTTGAGCTTGGAGAACAGGGGTGACCTCATTAATGTCTATAAATATGAGGGGTAGGTGTCAGAAGGATGGAGCCAGGCTCTTCTCAAGGTTACCTAGTGATAGGACAAGGGGAGTGGGTGCAAGCTGGAACAGAGAGGTTCCATAGAAATATCAGCAGGAATTTCTTCCCAGCGAGGGTAACAAAGCATTGGAACAGGCTGCCCAGGGACATTGTGGAGTTTCCTTCTCTGGAGATGTTCAAGACCCGCCTGGATGTGTTCCTGTGCAACTTGGTCTAGGTGATCCTGCTGAGGCAGGGGGATTGGACTAGATGATCTTTCGAGGTTCCTTCCAATCCCTAATGACTTTATGATGCCCTTCCAGGGTTAAGTTGTCCAACATCAGTAAAAGCTGTGTAAGAGCATAAAGGTTAAACAGATTCCATAGTGGCAGCAACATCTTGTGGCTGGCAGAAATTCATCCAGACCCACAGCACATCCCACCATCTTCTGCCATTGGGCACCATCCTCAGTCTACCTGCAGAAGAAAATGTATAATTTCCTTACACAGAGTTTATCCTGTATGAAATGGTCTTTCCTAAATCCTAGCATCATGTCCAAACCCAAAGAAAGAGCCAAAAGAACTACAGTGCCTGACAGCACACAAAGCTGTATGACCTCCTTGCAGAACAAACACTATCAGTAGTGCAGTGTATCTGCTAGACGGCATTGCTGGCTGGGAAATAGGGTATCAGGGAAACAATTTCATAACTGGCTTAATCTCCTGCTACACACCAAAGCCACATGGAAACTCATCAGGGTTGAAGCCTTAAGGCTTGCCTTAACACAGAAATAATAATGAGACGCAGAGCAGATCATCTCTGAAGTTGTAAGTCAGAATCCCCCTTCCGAATGAGTCGCTCCAGCTATTAATGTAATGTAAGAATGTCAAATTATTGTAATCTTTGTCAGAGGTCAACCTACATTAGAACGGCGGCTGAACAGACATAGGATAAATACCTCTTAATAATATAGGAAAGCTGCTTTTTTTTTTTTTGTTGCAAATAATTAACTTTACTCTCCAAACACTTGGCTCTGTCCTGCCTCTCTCCTCCTTGGGCAAGCGTGAGTGCTGGGCTTTCCAGTGGCATGGTGGCATCACCACAGGCATCATACAATCAGTGCCACTAGTTTTGGTTTGTGAGATTTTACACGTTTTACCTTCAGCTTTGAGTTTGGAAGAAACTCCTTCCAACACAATCAATAGTTTACTGGCTTTAAGTCACAATCAGGAATTTTTCTGGATTTCCATAATAAAATTTGAATGCCCAAGACTACTCAAGTTTTGCTTGCCAGAACATTCCCCATGCCTCCAAATACCAGACAACCTTTACTCATGTCAAGTAACACCTTAGCTGCCCAGACTCATTACAACTATGTCTGTGGAGCAAACTGTCAGAGTTTGTCACAGACCTCATTGGAAGTCTGGGTACAGTAACATAGGCCAAGCCTGACCCTGCAAGACTGAAGTAACTTGCCAAAAGTGGAACTGAACAAGACATGAACTTAGAAGCAGGTAAGCTTTCCCTGTTATGCCCTATAGCTGAAAAAGCTGGATTTTATTCTTCTCAATAGCCTGAGGAAAATGTACTTGTGGCCTGCTTCTGTCCACTGCTTAGATAACTACTTGTCGTATTCAAAGGAAAAGAATGATACATGCTGCATACGGGCTAAAAGCTTCCTTAAAGAGTTTACTCCTCAAAGAGTATCTTGTGCAAATTTGTGAGCCAGAGGACTTGTCCCCTGAACTGAAGTGCTGGTGCCAGGAGAGCTGATTAAGGACCCAGGTCCCATCTCCTGGATTTCGCTATAACCAAGTGTGCTAATTGCCATTTATTTAGGGAAGCGTGTGATGGCCTCTAGTGGTGCACGTTGTCGGTAAACACAGAAACATCACAGCTTCTCTGTTCCGCCTTTTGAGTGGCATTGGAAAAGTGTTCTAGATGTACTGACATCAGTATATTGTTGCTGTATGAGTAACAAGACAGCGCTGTGACAGCTAGTCCTGCTCTGTTTATAGCACTCTCCTTTCCCCTCTCCCCCGCGTTCTGGGGAGGGTACGCAGCACACGTATCAGTGCAGAAACTGATACTTAGCCATGACACATTATGTACTACAGATTTCCTGTGAGCACACTACTGTGTCCCTGTGTCCAGCATCAGGCAATGACAACAGACTGCCTTCATCACAGTCTTATTTTCTGCTACCCACCAGGCACAGGCCATGCTCAGAACAAAAACCGTGATTTGGTTCTTTTCTGCTCTGGGGTATTTCCCCTCCCTTTATCATGATATATTTATTGATTATATTATCAGATCAAGACTGTGACAGGAGAACCCAGGCTATGGGACATTTCCTCTTAGGAGAAACCTAATGTCGTAGGTTGAAAAGGCCTCAATTGATCCTCAGCAGCACAAATACACCAAGGCTCCCGGCTGTGAGTGCAGCCTCTGCCATTACTATGGTGAATGTGATAGCCATTAACTAATCGTCTTCAGAAAAAATATAGCACTCTCTCCCTCCTCCACTGCACACTACAGCATATACCATATAAACATCATAAAGGACACAGCGAGAGAGAAAAAACACACTAGAGGCCATACTAAACCACATATAACCCTGATTTGAGAAGAGAGACTGTTATTCAAAGCAGTGAAAGCTTTCATATACTGCATGGCCAGAGAGTCGGATGTTTTCTCAATAGTTTCCTAAGCAATAATACATAGATAAAGAGGCTGGAATCTGCCATCCCCTTTATAACATATGCACGTCTATTTATGAAGACACTTACGCATGGATTTAGTAAGTCCAAGACAAAGCTCTAGAGGTGGCTGTCTCTTTAAATCCGTCTCCTACCAAGTGAAATTTGTGGCCCTGATGAATGGCAGAGCAGAGTCATCCATAAAAGGGCAGAGGAAAATCACACTCATTTGCATACAGTAATTATTCTCTGAATCAGGCCACCTTTATTGCTGCCAGAAAATCTACTGTCAGCATTGCTCTATAGATCATGTAGGAAATGTGAGGAGTGGGGTGGTGGCTTGGGACTTGCCGGACGGTGGCCTGAACCCTGGCCACTCTTGCTCTGGGGCAGACTGTGCTTCATCCTGCTCCCCACCAGTGGTTCCTACAGGTCCATCTTCTTTTGGCTCATGCTCTGGGCATCTTCTGCATCATAGCAGGAGAGTGACTGTTTGCATCCATAAGATAAGATCGAGCTGGTGGGAGCTGTGCAGGGTGGCTGGGGAGACTCCCAGCTGCACTTGGATAAAGTGGATATCTTTTTAAACATGTTTTCCCTTCACACATGACATGTTCTTTAAAAACAATGCAATAAACATTGTACAGGCTCAACATCACCTTATCGGTATGGTGCCTGTACCTATGCTTTTACTTGGCTCTAGGTCAGTGGTGGGTTAAAAAAGCAATAGATTACTGGCATTTCAGCTTTCTGGCAGGAGAAGTGATGGGGGAAGGGGCACAGCCAGGGACTGCACAAGCAAAACCCAACAGGAACCCTGAACCAACAAATGAGCAAAAATCAGTGGGACCAGATTCTCATCACAGTCCAAGCAAGCCTGGCACCAGTCTGGGAATCCTCTCTCAGGTCTTCTCCCGCTGTGATCCAGAAGAATGGCCTCTATACACAGCATGAACATAGAGCCTATGCAGGTGCTGTCTCAGGCAGCTTTAGGTGCAGCACCTTCCTATCTATGTGTGTCTGTCTATTTGCAGCACTACCAAGGAACTGAAGTCTGTTAGAATCTCCATGGCAAGTCTGTTCTTGGCACGAATCCAGTTGTGATCACACTTCTTGTGATACCAAAACCTGACATGCAGAAAACACACACTCCCAGTAATGAATCGCAAAGATGAGAACAGTTTGGAGCTGGAAGAAATCATCCGGTTCGGTGCCAGCACTGCAATTTGCCACACTCCAGAGTACTGCTCTCAGCTAGCACCCAACACAGGCACTATCCACCACAGAGACAGCTGGGAAGAGAAGATCAGTTAACCTCATTTTGCAGGACCTGTCGACAAGCAGCTTGAGTGTGTTTGCACAGCAGTTTGCACATAGCTCCAAAATCACAATCAAACCTAAGTCTTCTCTGTTCAGGGTGACTGCAAGGAGCCCGAGGGTGTTAGTGTAGATATAGGCTTCCCATGAGGGCCTTCCAGAAGATGGACTGTTCTGTGTTACACACATCTAAAGGCATGAACAGTTAGGTGAAAATTGTCTCAAAACATGATCTTAACAAATCTGACCCAAATTCTGCTACAAATAAAAGAACTGGGTGATAAAAACCCTGACTGGCTCCACTGATAATCATTTCTACTTGCATGACTGTGAGCATTCTGAAGTTAAATTTTCCCCTACATTCCCACTTTGATTAAGATATTTTTAATCTTAGCTTAATTTGTGATCTAACCAACATTTGGGGCTTACAAACAGCCACAAAATCCAAAGAGCATTCTTCCACCACCTTTTAGATAAGCCAAAATGAAAACTTTGTGGTACAACACAATGGATTCTCAGTGTTTTAAGCAGATAACTTCAGCATTTTCATTCCCTTCAGTCATAGAGTTATTGAGGAGCTGCTTAAGTAACAACCATAGAATGTATTGAGTAGGAAGAGACCTCCAAAGGTCATCTAGTCCAACCCTGCTACAACAAGCAGGGACATCTCAAACTAGAACAGATTGCTCAGAGCCCCATAAAGTCTGAGCTTGAATATCTCCAGGGATGGGGGCTCCACCACCTCTCTAGGTAACATCTTCCTGTGATCCAACCCTCTCAGACTCAAAAACTTAGGTAAGTCTTCATACTGAACTATTACCAATTCTGCTATCAGTGTTTCATGCCCTAGATGTATAACAAAAGCTTAGGTCAAAGTAGGAACTAGGATTTTCCCAATTAAGTTAGAAAACCACTTTGAATTAAACACTATTTGGTACGGTCAGGTATATAAAAATTAGCATTAAAATGTCTGAAAACTACCATGGCTTCATGAAACTTCACTGGCCTGTTTCTAGAGCAGACATCTGTCCAGATCAAACTCACAGTTGACATCAGTACTATTTGGTTCCTGTACCCCTTGTCTGATTCCTTGGGAAGGGACTACAACATGCCAGAGGCAAAGATCTAGCCTACAGCAAGTTTCTGCTATCCAGAACACATCCTACCATGTGCACAGGACAAGTTTTCCCTCTGTGGGGCTGGCAATAAGATATTTTACAAACATAAAATTAACTTAAATAAGAAGATCAGAAAGATAAAGAATGAAATAAAAGAGAAGTTTGCATTACTGAATGAATACTGATATTTTGCCTAAAGCTCTGTCAAAGTACGTGACCCCTGACAGATCTAAAGTACAGTCCTTTAAATGATGTGAGGGATATAATTTTCTTAAGCAAGTGGCACCAGCTCATGGCAGTGCTGTTTATTAAGGGGCAAAGCTGCCAATACTGGCTTGCTCAGATGAGCACTTCTAAAACCACACCGATGTATGTGTTTGCATTCCTCTTCGGGTAAAAATTTGTCAGAGAAGAAAGGCATTAAACCTGTCACCTCAGATAAAGATCAGATGTTTGATTTCAAACAGAAGAAAGCAAACACTCTACCATAGACTCCATTAACCCCTTGAGTACCATATGAAAACTGGAACAGGCTGGGTAGCTGGTGACAGACACCACTGTCTTGCAGCCACTGAATTTCCTTGGGCAATGTGGTGCCCACACAGTTCCTTTTTCTCTCCACGTCTCCAGCACCTGCAAAGCAGAGGACATTGGCTGCCTGCAGAAAATGGTGCTGTTCAAACCAAAAACCATTTGTTTATGATCCTGGTGCCACCACTGGGTCCATCTCATTTTGAGTGTCCTTTGAGTACATCTAAAGGGAAAGCAGTGTTCAGATCCTCTCCACAAAAGTGTGAGACCAAGAGACATTTGTGTTATTTCTCTGACACCAAGAAGCTGCACTTTCTGTGTGCACCCCTTGTCCCTTAGCCAAATGTCCATGCTAGAGCTGTTGAAAGCATCCACTGGAGTGACATTACATCCTGAATTAGAAGTCTGACAAATCTACCTATTTTGATACCCAAAAGGAAACTGAAACCTCCCCACAACTAACTGGCTTTGGATGAAGTGAATAAATTTTACTGAAGAAAAGGGAGATAAGGAGAAATCACCCTTCGGTTTCTAAACTCCTTCATGCATAAGTCATGGGTGAAATCATACAAGAAAGGGGTGTAATAAGAAGTGCTAATAAATATTTTCATCTGGAAAAAAACGATCTGTGCAAGACTGGGAATATAACTACGACACAAACTTTTATGATCTCCAGTTTGAGGTAGACAGTGTGGAACATTTGGAAGCATGTGAGATCATGCCACACAAGTGTTTGCTATATTAATCAAACAGCACAATAGTTGCCTGGATACCCACATCATTTCATCAGCTGTGGTGGCCTGTTACCAGTTTTCAGAAAATGAAATGTGACCCCTGAGGACTGTAATTGGGTGAGTATAGTAATTTAGGAACGTTCAGGGGATCTGGAAAATCTGTCCAGCCAATTCGCTTACAGCCAGCCATGGCAGAAGGGTATTTCAGCAGCAAACTATCACGCACAGTGCCTGTTATCAGTGCTGATACCCACTACCTTCCATTTGCCTGGTTGTTGCTCAGTGCCAGTTACGATGAACTCCAGAGCCCTAATGAGCCCAGAGATAATTTTGTTTAACGAAGGATTAAGGCTGTGCTTCAGAATATTTGAAAAAGAATAAAAAGAAAGGAAAAAAAGGTTATATAAAAAAAAGCCAGTTCTGTGCTGGCAGTAACTCTGGTGCATTTGCAATACAAACTGCTGTATCCTCTTACACGAACGTTTGTTGTGACACAATTTGAAACATAAAGGGCAGTGATCTCATATTTTAGCACAGGAGGCAAAAGCCCTGCAGGATTCATTCAAGCTTGTGGCATTTAGTTTAACTCTGTGTAACCCGGTGAGTTTTTGAGGCAGGTAAACCGTATGTTTTACTTACATGTGGGCCACGTCACCAGCTCACAGTTCAGGTCAATACAGTGATGAATTCTTTAGCCACACAATCTTTAATACCAGCTGGGCTGGTTATTAATGTTACTTATTTGTTCTGTTAAAGATCTAGGTAATTTGTAGCTTTGATTGTTTATTAAGAGCTCAAAAATGTAATAAATTCATTTTCTTAGGAAAATAAACTTATTTTGTGCTGTTTTCATAATTTATGTGGGGCACAATTGTTTGCAAATCTATTTTTAACAGGTTATCAGGCTTCCTACTTCTGTGACAGCAGATTGCATTAGATGCGTGATATAGGAATACTAAAGGGCAGATGAAGACCATATGCTCTATCATAGGCTGCCTTTTAATCCCTGAAATACCAAATCAAAAACTTAATCCATCCAGTCTGCTCAAGAGTGGTCTGTTATAACCCTGGAGCTGGGATGGAGGACAAAAGGCGGCACCAAGCCAAAACTTCTGCTAATGTGATTCAGTGCACTTCCACTGACTTCTGTGATAACATCTTCAACACCAGCTGAGCTTATACCTTAGACTGTTCAGTTCAGCAGTGTTGAAAGAAAAGGTGGTCTCAGAGTTTGAGTTCCAGGTCAAACACTGGTGGCACTGTATTCAAGGGTAAACTGAACAGTCTGTTCTGAAAAACTACTAGATGTATACTGATGTAATAAGGTTATAAAAATTTAATATGGTTTTCTTTGGAAAACTCCAAGTTATTTTCAAACCTATATCAAGAAGAGCACATCTTCCAAATTCTATGAAGACAGCAAAAGTGTCTCTATTCCATACTCTGATCAGTACTCATCTGAGAAGCTTGCTTCAAGATGGTTTTGGACTGCTACTGTTCGGATTGTTAGGAGGCTTTTCAATTGTTTCAGTGTTGCCACTCATCTGGCAAATGCTCCGGCAAGCATGCCTGGACGTTTTCATTCTGCTGCCAGAAATGACATCCTTCTACGATAATTCTATGTGCAGTCAATGTCCTCTTGCCATTCCCTTGGCAAATTACCCATGAAATTTGCAGTTGCTTATCTTAAGGGTACCTGGTTTCTCTAAAGTTTTCAACGATTATTATACATGCTCATTTCCTTCTGCAATACATGGTGCCAATCCCAAGGAGCATTTTGAACCAGCTTGAGGATACTGTGTGTAGGCATATTTCGAAAGAGTCACTAATCAGGCTGAAGAGATGCTACAAGTCTTTTCGCATTGAAGTTTCTTCTCATTCTAGGCTCACTGATAGTACTAGAGTGGGAATTAAGTGGTCCACTGATACGGTACAGGGTTACTGGTGTGGCTGAGGGAAGAGAATGGCCATATCTCAAAAGATTTTGCGATGACAAAGCTGTGTGTAACACAAGTGGCTCTTGTCAAAAGAACAACTAAGAACCAGCCTAGCCATGACAGTAAAAGCATCTTTAAACTGGCTGTGATGATGTATTTTAAAATTGAACAGGAGCCAGCAGTGTGCCCAAGTGGCCCAGAAGGCCAATGACATCCTGGCTTGTATGAGAAACAGTGTGGCCAGCAAGACTAGGGATTTAATTCCCCCCCCTATACTTGGCACTGATGAGGCTTCACCTTGTGTACTGGGGGCAATTTTGGGCCCTTCGCTTCAAGAAAGATATTGAGATGCTGGAGTGGGTCCAGAGGAGCAATGATGGTGGTGAAGGTACTGGAAGGAAAGTCTTATGACGAGAGGCTGAGGGAGCTGGGGTTGTTTAGCCTGGAGGAGACTCAGGGGGGTTCTTATGACTCCCTACAATTACGTTAAAGGAGGTTGTAGTCAGGTGGGGGTCAGCCTCTTCTCCCAGGCAACTAACAACATGCTGAGAGGGCAAAGCCTGGAATGGACTGCCCAGGGAGGTGGTGGAGTCGCCATCACTGGAGGTGTTTCAGGAAAGATTGGACATGGCACTTAATGCCATGGTCTAGCTGATGTGGTGATGTTAGGTAGTAGGCTAGGCTTGATGATCTGAGGTTGTTTTCCAGCCACAATAATTCTGTGACTCTGTGATTTTTGGGAATGTATTAATAAAAGTTACTTAAGTGTTTTGTACAAAACTTCTTGGTGATCCTTCAGAGAGACAGCAAGAGAACACAAAACTTGCCTCCCAAAATTATTTTGTAAATATTCTCAGCTTCCACACTGTTTATCGACACACTCTCACTCAAGGGAGATTTCCCTGCAACAAGCCTTCCTCACCCCTAAAAAAAGAAGAAAAACTGAAACAAAAATTCAGGTGAATAATACATGGCTCCTACGGTTATTCAGAGGTTTCTGCAAAACATTATTTAATATTCTCTGCATTGGAGAAGAAAAAGACTAAACTTAAACATCTCTCTGCTCATTGTCATGCACATTCTAGCCTTGATGTCTAGCACTCCAAAAGTGAAGAAAATGTTAAATGGTTGACAACACCTAAACCAAAAAATCCTGGAATTTACTGATTCTTATGATACTGAACTTACTTGATTCTGATGCTGAACTTATGCAGATCAAATAATCACTCCTATTAATGAAAACAAAATAGCCCAAAATAAAAATGCTAATAAAAAGACAAGAGTGGAGAGGTGGGAAGACATATTACATAGCATTCATTAGGAGCCAGATTAAAAAAGAACTCTAATGATTTTACCTTTTTTTATTCTTTAGGTAAACTTCCAATGAACAGACTATGTTCTTGAAAAAATTCCTTTTCGGAACAATGCTCTGAACCTCTGAATTCGTTTTAACCAATGAATTCCTTATGAACTGTTTGTTGAATGTGCTGGGTATTTGAGAGTCAATATTTGCACAGATTATTTGATCCCCCCAAGTCATATGGTATTATATTAGTGGCTTTATGCAAGACCTCTATGAACAACATAAATTAGAAATCGTTTCCTACAAACTGCTTGTAGGCAGAAAAAAAATCACCAGCCTGAATATTTGCAGGGAAAAAAATGGTCATAGATTCATGAATCTTAACAGTTTATGCGAAGACCTTTTGAAATACATTTTTTCTATTTAGATACATACACATAGGTTGTCATCACAGTAGTTAAAAGTAACAGTTCTTTTCAAGTTTATGTTGTGAAAACAGATTTCTAAGCCACAAAACTACGTGACCCAAGGCAAATTAAGGCTTCTTCTCACTTAAACTGTACAATAGTACAACTTTGCCATAGCTAATTTAAAAACTAAATTTTTTTGGATGTTCAACAGAAGCCCTTTAACAGACCTAATTTTTGAGAATCTTTACACTCTCAAAAAAAAAAAAATCAGATCCTTTGTAAAATCTCCATGTTAGATGTCAAAGTGTAAGGACATAAAAAAATACTACTCAATTCTGTAAATATTATCATCCAATATTCTGGTGATTCATTAACAGCACCCCATGTTTTCTATTTTTTTTATGGAAGTATTTAGAGATAAGTACATACACAAATATTTGCGTGTTCAGAGTATATAGAAAATTAATTTAGTGATTTATAGGCTGGTTATCGGGAAAACATGTTCATCTGGTCACCAAGAAGTGTCATGAGGAGATGCTTTCTCACCAGGCCTTGTCAATGAAAAACCTAAATACAGATACAAAGCATATAGAAGACCAGAAAAGCCTCCTTAGTGACATCATCCAGGTCCTTACTATTCTTGACCAACATATCTTAGGAGTTCTTTTCATAAATATACTAACCTTCAACTCAAAGCCAGTTACATTTGTGATTCATGTCTGGCTAGAATCTTCAATTCTCTGATGACTAGAAATCTTCTGAAAATATCTGGGCTATGTTTATTTATGTCTAGATTTGTATTAAATTTTCTTGTCTCAAAAACTTTTAATATAAAGAATCTTCCAAGCATGTATAGCAAATGCATTTTAGGGGGTATGGTGTATTTATTTTGATAGGATCTGAGAGGTTACAAAAGTACAATAACAATAATATTATAACCCATCTCATCTATGTTTTGTTCCATGTTTCATAACCAATTCTTATCTACTTAATTTGCAGGAAACTGAGCTTGCAATGGTGTATTCTGCATACATGGGCAATACAGATATACCTAAATGAATGAATGATTTAACCATTAACAGACCAACCCGATGATTTGCTCAAACTAATTTGCCCTGCTTGAGAGCAAACAATTTCTTTGCTGTCCCTGCTAACTCCCTTTGTATGAAGATGTCAATTCAAAAGGTCTCGCTTCTCTCTGTCTTAGGTATTTTGATCTGCTCTGTAGTATTTTGCACTGAATTTCCTTAGTAGTTTCCTTGACTGCAGGTTCTTATAAACATTCTTATTCTGTGCCCTCACAAACATCCTGCCAGTTTGCCTGCAGCTACAACAACATGCTCACTCCTGTCCCTATTCTCCTTTCTGGCCCATCCTGACATTTGGGTGGAGTTCACCATTTAATACTAATGACCGTTGTTCCTTCACAGAACTCTGTTGAGTGCAAAGACTAGCATGTTTCCCTACCATTCAGGTGCATCTGGACCAAGATAAGATGCTCTCTGGCTCTCTTACCACATCCCTGTCCAATATCTACTTTCATCAAATCCTGGCTTACTAGGAGGCACCGCAGGATCAACAAATAATGAATAAACACAGTACTCAAAATGTTACTGAAGCAAAATTTCTGGATATCAGAATCTGAGAGTTTTGACACTTCAAAGTTTGCAGAAATTGAAGAGAGAAGGAGTAAAACCAAGTACTTTGATATTTTTAAGTCCTTGGCACTGTAGAGCTTTCAGTTTGATGCTTTGGATAGATCAGCATTATTCCGAGAGTGTTCTTCTACCTCAATTCCTGTTGAAGTTGTTTGCTCATAACAGAGGAGGGGATGATTTTCCTCTTTTCCAGATGTGGACAAATTACTGGAGAAATACACCATAGACCATAAAGTATTCCCCTCCCTTCTTTAGTGTCACCTATGATGTGATCGGGCTAACTAATTCACTCTGAACATCCATTATTACACTGATGAGGTCTGACTGGCTTCTCTTACTGATTGACAAGAAAAAATGAGCCTTCTAAGAGTGCAGTCAAAGAAAAAAAAAACCTGCAAGAGAAAAAATTAATTCTGTCTCTTTAAATTTCAGAAATTATGACAATTATGCCTCTAGGTTTTTAATTTTCAATTTACAGATGTGGGGAAGTACACTGAGTCACTTGACCTCTCTATGAAACAGTCTTGTCCTAGCATCCTCATAGGTATCTGTGTCCATCTGGCAGAGAGATTGTAATTCAAATTTCAAACTAGGACTGACTGCTGAGCTGTGCTGTTTTCACGCACCCTGTCATTCCTCCCTGCCTAACTTCAAAAGACTTAGAAAAATGCAAAGGGAACAGTATCATATGGCAAATTCTGTTTATATGGCATGGCTTAGTCATCCTTATTTACATCACCCTGCCACCTAAACAGACCTATTCACAATGCATAGCTGTCACTCAGGCTGAACCTTAGATTACTGTTAATGTTTGCAAAGGGACGGTTATGCAACACTACACAACAGTACATCAGACGCAAAGCCTAAGGCCAATAAAAGTCCAAACTGACCTAAGGACTGGCAGAATTCTGCTCTGCATACTGATGTGTCTGATTACACTAGATATGAGAACATAGCAAACATTTAAAAAACAAAAAAGCAACTTATTTTTACCCAGGCTGTCATTTTTCCTTCATGTTGTCATATACACCATGTACCCAACCTCTACAAAAAGCAGTCAATTCAGGTTTGCTTGCAATTAGAAGAATGTTTCATCTTTATTTTTGTATGAAGTCACCCCAGCTGTTTTATTATAGCTGTGAAACTTTGGAGCAGTGAGGGACAGGAAATTTTATGAGTAAAGTTGGAAGGCAAAAATACAAAGATTAAAATCAAACTGATTATGGCTAACTTGAAGCCTTATTTTTCTATCATGATGTCATTCAATCCCAGCTCCTCATCAACAACCCCACCCAACACCCCCCCCCCCAAAAAAAAAAAAAAAAAAAGTCAGAAAACAACCAAACTCAAGGACATCTATCAACAACAAGATGGGACAACAAATGGCCTGCAAGAAGATGAGGCAGCTCCTTGGCTGAAAAACTCAAGACTGATACAGAGTCAGTGAAGCATGACAGAAGGAGGCACATTTCCAAAGTTAAACTGTCCCTTCATAGTGCCCAGAACAGTCTCTGCAGGCTGCTAGCACTAAGGAGCAGCCAGAAGCCAATTCTACCCCACAGGTCATGACCTGCCTGGTTCACCTCCATACTGAAGCCGAGTGAGAAAGACACACAAAATTACATGGCTGGCTGTGGGAAAGGATTAGGGAAACAAATTTTGTTTATTCCTTTACAAATATTCTGGTAAACTGTCTAAGCTATCTGTCACAATAAACTCAGCTGGTCTGTCAAACCCAGAATTCAAAGGGGTGACTTTTTCCTTCATAACCACCCTCATCAGCAATAAAGGGCAAGTGGTGACATCAAGCACAACTCTGCAGCCTGACTGCTTGCTAAGGGTCCTGCCCGGATGCCATCTGGGAATTATAAAATTAAGTCTTGAGGACGATGTTTAAGAAGAAAGAATCTGTGATTCTTTATTGCAAGAGTGAGTTGGAATACACAGAATCATGGAAGCATGAAATGGTTTAGGTTGGAAGGAATCTTATAGATCAAGGTCGAAACCCCGTATCATGGGCAGGGACAACTCCCACCAGAGCAGGTTGCCCAGGGAACTGTCCAGCCTTGCCTGGAGCACTTCTAGGGCGGGAGCAGCCACAACCTTCCTGGGCAATCTGCTTCACCACCATCAGAGTGAGATTTCTTCCTGAAGTCCAACACAAACCTACCCTCTTTTCAGTTTGAAACCATTCCCCCTTGTCATATCACCAGAGTCCCTCTTTAAAAGTCCAGCTTTCCTACTGGCCCCCACTTCAGGTACTGGAGTGCTACTATAAGCTCCCTCTGGAGTCTTCTCCAGGCTGAACAGCCCCGGTTCTCTCAGCCTGTCCCTGCAGGAGAGGTGCTCCAGCCGTCTGATCATCCTTGTGGCCTCCTCTGGACTTACTCCAAAAATTCAATGTCCTTCTTATATTGGTAGCTACAGAACAGGACACAGAACTCCAGGTAAGATCTCACAAGAGCAAGTTAGAGGAGAAGAATCAGCCCCCTTGACCTGTTAGTCACACTTCCCTTGATACTTCATTTCAGCTTTAATTTTCACTTTTGAAACTTCATACCAGAAGCAGTGAAGGAAAAAACCTCTTAAAAAACACTTCTTAAATGGTCGTGTTTAGCTCACCAAAACTCAGTCTGGCATAGAAAGAGGATACATAAACCGTCAATACTTCAGCTGTTGTAAACCTGAGCTGTGTCAGTTTATCCTAAATGCAGAACTGGCCCCAAGCAAACGCACCAGACAACACCATGACAGATTTCCAGAAACACAAGCCCCATGTAAAACCACAAGTTCATTACAGGAATGAGTGGGAAAGGAGAGCAGGACTGCAGAGCAGAGGACAGCAACAGCAGAGCAGACAGCAAGGGCTTCCTAATCACTGTCATTTTGAAGATCTTCCTAGGTGGGTATTTACCACCCACTCAGAACTATATTGTTGTTAATGTCTTACTACTTACATTTCAGTATAATGAGACAAACAGGTAGTTACTTAATTAGGACATTCCCTTCCCCCCCTTACTCCTTTCTTCAAAGGGATTCCGATGTGATGATGTGAAAGCCATCTTCTCTGTCTCTGTACAGTAATATACACTTGAGCTTTCAAGCCCATGTGTCATAGAATGCAAGAAAAAAAATCAACCAAATAATAGAGAGCTGTAATTCCGCTGATGGTTTCTGGTGATAAGAAAAGCTGCAGTGGCAAGGCTCAAAAGGGTTTGTCACCATAACTCCAGGATCAAATTCCCTCATAATACAGAAAGATGGCAGAAAAAGTCTGCAAAGGAGACTCAAGGAGACATGTAATAAATGCCATGAAAAGAGCAATTCTTTCTGGGTGAAAAGCTTTAACACAGTCACAAAGTGCCTAATCGTGGAAGTGCCGAGTGACTTCACCCTGCCTTGAACTTCAGCAGGACGCATGGTGCTCAGCACCTCCTCAGCAGAGGCTCAGCGCTTCAGAGAACCAGGTTCTGACATAGAAGGAAAAATCGTTTTCAGAACTACGTGTGTCAAGATATAAATTCCTACCTAATAAGATAAATCAGGTTTTATTTAAGCATTGGCATATAGAATAAAGAGATCCCTGACAGAGCGATATATTTAAACAATTCATTAGTTTTTCTCCTCCAGAGTGGAATCCAATGTTAGAGTCATTTTGTGAGTTTTACAGGGGTTTAACCATCTTTAGTTCACACTAGCCTTCTGCATAGAGATGAATCACAACCTTCACAAAAGACTCAAGCAAACAAAAGCCAAATAGCATCAAAACTTGTAAAAACAAATTTTGCACAATAAAGGATTACTTCTTTGGTCATTATTTCAATCTCTGCCTAACTATTTTGTGTTAAAAAGTTTTATACAACATCCTCACATGCTGGGATTCAGGGTTGTTTTGGTTTTTTTTAAACTTCTGCGAAGAGCAAAAACAATCGAAGACAAAGATCATATCTGAAAAACCAGACTGTGAATAGGAAGGAGGTTGCACATGGAGGAAATGGACATAAGGATGTCAAATTCCTTTTTAGTCTCCTCTCAGACAGCATTAAAATATATATGCAAATTCCTTTATGGTGAAGCAGTATGCTCCAGGGAAGTCCAGCCTGAGCAAATCTTATCTCTTCCCCATTCTCTTTAGAGCATTGGAAGAAGCAATCTTTGTGCTGCCTTCGGATCTGTAATTTGCTTTTCTAGCTGGTGTTTATTGGGATGAGTCAAGCACATTTGATACAGCACTTAGTTGCAGTATCATGAAATTCAAGGCAGGATTTTTGGGCAAAACGTCAAGGTAAGAAGCAGCTTGGAGGAAGAGCAGACTTAGATCTTCCCCTCAACTTCCATGTTTGTTATTCAAGGTGTCTATGAAATTTTGGTATCGGTTTTCCATTTGCACTGTTTTAAGCAGTTGTAATTGCAGTGCAGTCTAGTAAACAAATTCAAACTCAAAAGGATTTGAAAAGAAAAGAAGAAACTAACCAACAGTTCCGTCATGTTCCATTCCAGTGGCAGCATTCAAGTCAGGAAATATGTGCAAATTGGTTCTGAAGAACAGCCATAGAAACAGCTGTAAGCACTGAGATATTCCAGGTCTCTGGGCCTCTCAAGTGTCCTCCCTTAGGCAGCCGTCACAATCAGAGCAAGCTGATACCCACTAACAGTTCCTGAGTATGCCAGCAAATGACGTGATAGGGTTTTCACACAAACCTGGATATAGTCTAGACTCGCTCAAAACGTGGCCTAATAAAGTTATGACCAGATTGTAATACTACAGAAGGTCAAGAGCTGGGCACACTGTCTGTGCCACTTCAATTCTGTCCTTCCCCAAAACATAAGTCTTGAAGTGAGTCTGAAAAATTATCTGGACAGCTGGAGAGGTCTAGATTCCAAGGTCACAGAACAATATATACAAGCCAAACAATAGACAAATCTGCATAGATTAGTGCTTATAAGCTTGATTGGGAAGACCCAATAAATACAGAATCTTGTTGAACTCTGTAGGAAAAGATACAATTCTTTCTGCTCGCTCCTGCGCCAAGTAGGCATGAGGAACTGGTGGAACTTGGGATCATAGGGTTGGTCCAAACACCTCTGGTTTCATAGGATCTTGGTTATTCAAAGGATATTAGTTGTTTTGGACTTTATTATGAGAATCTTATTCTTCCTTGTTCTGAAAACTTCTTTGTTTCATTCTTTACCCTCCCTTCATATTCTGATTATGTCTGACTCATAGCAGCTCTGCACCACAGCCTTGTTACTCATCACTAGAAGGCTGTACCTCAAACAAAGTAAAATAGGCTGTGTGTGCCCTTCTATCTTGAAATGTTAGTGTGACTTACGTATACTGAAAATCTGTCTTCAGGAGTCACACCTCATTTTCTGGTAATGAGCTGTAGGGTCTGCACATTGGACTGTCTCTCACTGATTGCTAAGGTGCTAATGTTAAAGAATCCAGTATGCCATATAAAATCACACAATTGTAAATAGAGAACCTTTCCCACCGAGTTATCTTCATAAATGAAGTTGCTGTAGCAAGCTTTTCCAAGAACTCGCAGTCCCACGTGCTGTAGTTAAACTGGGATAATGATTTACAGTGTATGAAATAACCTCCTAAAGCTGAACTTTTGGGATTGCACAGGGGACTGTTCATCCACATTCCAGGTTTGATTGCTCAGGATTTATCTTAATTATAAGGCGTTCAATTAGAGTGAAGAGAGAGGGACTGAGACTGAAAGCAAGGAATATTAGAGCTCTGCACCAAATGACTGACAGTGACGTAATGACATCCAGCAACTAACATGTTGCAGCACAGTGTTTAAGCAGACCCAATTCTTCAAGCAGATCTGAAAGGTTGCTTGGTTCTGCTGTTTCTTGTAGGTAGCAAAATGGGTAAAGGGGTAGTGATAGGCTCTGCAGACACACATCTTTATTGTCACTTGAGTAACTACGGCTGGCTATTTAAGCAACGAGACTCCACAAGGAAGAGTGGCACTGCTCAATAAAATCATGCCTGTGGTGTGCTGTGAGAGAGGATTAGAAAAACAAAAACACCCTTAACTATCCAGCTCAAACAGGGATAAAGCAAACTATACCAGGTTTTTCTCAAACAGGTTCAGAAAGTTCCCCCTAAAGAGGTTCTAATCACGAGTTGGTCCCATGTAGACTTTCCACTGATTTACAGTCTTGATAGATTTTTTTTTTCATATTATTGATCTAAAAATGTTTAATTTGTCTGACTTTACAGGCACAAAGCCCAGATGCCAAAGAGCCTACAAACATCTTGGACGCAGCAGTGAAGGCACAGAGCAGTGGGTAGAGAACAGGAGGAAAAGACACAGATGGAACAGTGAGATCATTCCGTTACTCACCACAGGCACACACTCATGATGTCAGAATGTTCTTTACAAACTGTAGTTGGGTGAAGCAGAGAAGAAACTGTTCTACAATGTGTCTTTAAACATGTTTTAAGGGTTTTCTTAGTAGTATGAGCACACTGCATTTATACCCCCCGGCAGCATCACCTGAGCTGTGTGTACCAGCTGGCCTTCAGCAGTGGCCCCAAAGTGAGTGGGACAGACTGGGAACAGCTGGCGCCATCCTCATTATTTCCATGGCAGCTGAAGATTCTCCTGCACTCCAAGAATCCTCAGCTGCTGCTTTTTACCCTCCCTCCCCTTTTTTTGCAAGAGGGTATATATTTCCTTTGAAGAAGCAATGGGGGCTCATAAATTAGACTGACTTCTTCCTGCAACTGTTTCTCCTCCATTTTTCTGCACTCATTTACTCTTGTCATATATTTCAGGAGCAAAGCACGAGAACAGCACTGCTGACTAGGGCCGTATTTGTTCTTCTGCTACTTCACTGCAGCTCTAAATAGGATGTCACAGGGGATTGGCCATGGCTATAAACGAGGGCTAGGAACACATGTGAGCACAGAGCATGTTGAAGGAACTCCATCCTAATGTATAAAAGCAAAAATTTGCAGAAGAACATGACCATGGTGAAGGAGAGGTTATGGACTCTATGAGCAGAGATTATCTCTTCTTCTCACACCAGCAAATAAAACATTCTGAGCACCAAAACATGATACACTGTCCATGGCTTTGTGGGAGAGGCTATACTATTCATTCAAGTCCCTCCAGCTAACAAACCGCACAGGCTCTCACAGAAGTTTTCTAATAAATATCTGAAATTAAAGCTCTATTGCTGACAGCAAAATTACAATTTACAGTTTAAAGACGCATTCAATTTTAGTTACCCAGAGACAAAGAAGACAAGAAAAAGAAAATAAATCTAGAGAGAAAAAGGAGGACTTCAAACTCTAATCAAATCTTAATCCAATAATCTGCCTTTAATTACCCATAGCAGTGTCTCTCCTAAAGTGATCAGTTTTGCCTCAGATCTCCAAATCTTTTGGCCCAAAGCCAAATGGATAAGTGTTTTATCACTTGAGGCTGGGAGAGCATCCGTGTCTGCAGGCTTAGTGAGAACACTTATAGCTGGTATGCTCGGCTGCCATTGTGGATTTGGTTTAATCCACTGAGAGACTTTTTACATCTTTGACTCCACATTGTGCTTTGAACCAATGGTAAGATTTTAATGGATTACTCTGTTTCTTAGGACAGAGAAAGTATTGTTCTTCAGCCAGCTTCTGAAAGTTCACACTTTAGCCTGTCTGCATATATCTTCCATTTGGGTACCCTTTGTCTTATACTGGAAGGCCCACCACTGCTGAAAACTTCAGCAAATGCAAAGGAGGAGCACAGATGCCTACTTTGAGCCTCTCTACTTGTGGATTTTTGAATGTCTTAGCCATCTGGTATATTAGTGGAGGTTACACATGTGGCAGAAGTAAAGCTTCCTAAATGTAGTTCCTTCATTGTGTTCTCTTTCATGGTAATGCAAGTAGTTTTTTTTGACTCTCCTCCCCTCCCCATGGCTGCTGCCTCTACTCTGCCTGTGCATCTCTATATCTGATGTCACTTCCTCAACATCTCAACACACAAAAGTTTTTACTCCAGTTAAAGCTTTCTCTTAAGTTCCAGCAGCTGTCAGTGGTTGACTTGCCATTAACAGGGTTTTACCCTAAATGACTCTTTTATATTGGACAAGGAGCAAAAGGCTTGCTGTCCTTCAAACACAAGCTGATCAGATTTAACCCCTGCAGCAGAGGAATCGGGGACTATTTTCTGGCATGGTGTGAAAAGAGATACAAGTCTGGAAAGTATCTGTATGTATGGACTGGAAGGCAAGTGACTTGTTGCTGATTGCCAGGAAGTCTGTCCTTTCTGCATTAAGCCAAATCCCATGGGATATCTGGCTTCGGAAGCAAGCAAAGCCGTGGGATCATATGAGGGACTTATGGAGACTTTCCCTTTAGGGAAAGAATCTGAAAGCAGTAACACTACTTAGTTCTAGAAATCCTTGCAAGACACGTTCAAACAGCAGTCTGTTGTAAGAGCATCACTCAGATTGGTGCAAGAAAACCACATTCATTGGATATAACAATTCCAACAATTATAGTCAGGTACTATCTCTCTCTGTTGACACCAGTAGTTAATGCTGTATGTTGCTTTCTCCTCCTCTTTTAATAAATCAAAGAAACATCAAAACTGCTGTCATCAAAAATGTAAACAGTAAACAACACTCAAAGTTAAAATGCAAATTAACCTAACTCTAGGACAGACATCTCAAAATGGCCAATGCCTGTTTCAACACAGACCCATTTCTATAGCCTCTGAACAGCCTCTGGCAACAGGCAATTAATTGTGGTTGAAGAAATAACTAGTAAGACTGGCAGAAAATATCTTCTGCTCACTACCATGCTACCAATGTCTTATGCATTGCCTTTGATCAAGAGTTTGCTTTGTAAAAAGGGGAGTGCTAACACCTATTTACACAGGTAAACGTGACAAGCCTGCTTTGCACATAGATGCTAGTTTTAGTGTATGCTTTTTCTGTCAATCCACCACCAGAGCCTTTAGAGCAGACAGAATTCTGGGTTTGAAATGCTGAGGTCCCAAACTCAAGAAAATGCTATACAGAAAAAGCACAAACTGTATTTACACTGCTATGTGGATATTGTTGACAAGAATGAATCAATCAGTCTTTCACATCTCAAATACTTACAAACTGCTCAGTTCTTGAGATATTCCATCTACCATCCACAGAACAAGTGCTAACAAAGCCAGCTTGATTCAAAAGAATTGTTAGCATGTCAAGTTCAGAGAAGTTGTCCTTTCCTAACTGTCTCTTCTCTAGCTAAGGAGATCTTCATCCTTCAGCAAATACATTGGCCAAAAAAGAAGTCACTGATTGTAAATGGTCTCTTATTGTTAAATTTCATCTCTCTAAAAGATTTTCTACCAGTAATCTGTGATGAAACAGCATACATTCTAAGTAAATCAAGGCAACCCCAAGCTTTTTGAATGAACTGGCTTTCACCTGCTGTTTTTGCTGCAATTTGACCATCGCTGCGCATGCAACTTTTTCTACATCTCAATCTGAAGCACATCAACTATTGCACCTCCTGCCTATGTTGTTTCATCATGTTCTCCAGGTATCTCCCCTATTTTCACTTCCCTTTTCCAGTGCATCTGTGCACTTCCAAATGCATTTGGCATTCAACTCCAGATCTTACCGCATTTTCAAGGTTATTCTTATATTGTGGGTAAGGCATATGTTCATACCCAATGTACTGAACATCACACCAATACTCAAGAAGCAGCATGAGTTGGTCAGACTGTGGATGAGATGTAGGAAACAGGATGAAGAGATTAATCATTGCAGAAGATATTTGAGCCTCATTTCTAATACAAATCAGTTGTAACATTATTCTTAATCAACAGATGCAAAACAAAATATGATCAACAGAGATGAGCTCAGAATTGGATCGTGGTAATACGCATGCAAGTTAGAGCACTGTTTCTTAAACCTGGTGCTATTTGTCTCCCAGGGTAGAGCAGATGTACTTTCCCACTATCTTGACTTGAGCGATGTTTCAAAGAAAGGACATGGGTTATATTGCGAGCACTGTAAAAAGAACTATAGTGTAAAGCACTGTAGCATGCAGAGGGTAGTACTAGAACATACTGTTATGGTTCGCTGTACCTGTAAAATTCATGAAATTATTGGCTTCTTTCAGCTGCAGTACAGTACTTTTACAGTAATTTGTCACTCTGTTTTCAGCAGGGATAATGGACCATGCCTTTTTCTAGGAGCACATTATTTGGCCACTGGCAGCTCTTTATATTTGCCATGAGATCCCCAGTAGCTACATGTTCCCCCTCACTCTCCCTCCGCGGGATGCTGCAGGCAATAATAGATCTGTGGGATTAACGGTTCTTTACCAGAAGTTAATGGCATCTGTGATGGCTGGTGTTAATTGGCCTGGCTACACTGAGTGTGCCTGTACTGTTCCTTTCAGTATGCTATTCCTCCACTTCTGCCTGCATACAATAACGTGGCATCGCTTCAGCCAAAATCAGCTAGAAAAATACTACAGCCATTGCTCCTCCCTATCTCACCTGACACTGCTTAATATTGCCATTTTTATAAGGCCAGCATCTAGGAGCCCAGTAATAAAATTTTCTATGGCTGGAGATAAATGTGGTGTAAAAATGAATGAAAAGGAAGATCAGGGAAAAAGCCCCTTCTGACCTGAGGGCTGATATTTTTTAGCTTTAATGTTCTCTTCTACCTACACCATAACACCAGTGATGAAACTACTCTTTTCCATCTTATTTGAAAACCCTAACATGCTATTGGCATTATTTTCCATGAGAAATGGTAAGTCATTAGAATTAGGAAGGAAATTGTTTTCCTGTCTGGTGACACGTTCTGCGATTTAAAATTTGTTTTCTCCCTTTTCTGCAGTGCAACAAACCCAAAACATTTCTCCACTCCTTTTGAGAAAAACAGGCTGATTTTTGCTCCAGAAGATCCAGTGATGTGAAGACTTGGCATCCTTCTAACACACAGTAACATGGACAGCAGGGACCAAACCTCTTCCTATCACAAACCCTGTTAAAGATATATATATTCTCCACATGACACAGTATTTCACTGTCTTTTCCATCTGGTTTTTGACCACCTGTGTGGTCATCCTGATGTTAAAAATGAGGCAAACCTCCCTCCCCCCAACAGGCATTTATCACAAAGCATTTTAAATTTGCCTAACCATCACTTTTATAAGAATTCTTCTGTGAAGTATGATACAATACAGTGCTCCAGAGCCAGAAAGCACATGGTTGTTCTGGAAAAAGTATCTGATTGAAAAGCCAAGTTCTTTTCTCCCAAGGTAGGAGTAATTTACACACTCTCCAGAACCAATGGAGGTAAGCACAGTTTTCAGAAGGGAAAGGGCAAGTTTTAGCTAAAGTAACAAGGAATATTCCTAAGTACAAATAACACCTTTATTTAAATACAAATAACATCTTTATTCTAACTGCTTGATGTCTACCCACCCCCCCATATTATCTAGTCATCATGTTTAATCTTATCCTAGGGAAGAACTTTCCCCATCTGTTGTTGAAATGCACTGAAGTATGCCACTGTTTTTAAAGACTTTTACCTTCTTTTCTTCTTTTTGCCTGCCCTGGGTTATTCAGATGTATTTAAATGCTTAAAGATGAATGTGCCGAAAGATAAAACTGCCAAAGGGTTTTCCTGAAGTAGGGGTTTACCAGTCTGAGAGGAGAGGGTTCATACCAATCAGGTGGTGAAGTTGTCCATCTTAGGTGCCATATACAACCACAGGATAGAGATGGGCTTGCTCAGAGCTCCCAGCTTCAACTTCTTTACTGATAGCATCTACCTCTATCCACAAATCACACTGGTAGCCATGGGAAAGTAATTCCAGTTTTGGTATCTGGAGTGTTCTTCTATGGTTGTGTTACACATAATCTCATGATCTTGTTTTGCAAATGAATGTGTCTCTTGTTTCTGCTAATTCCAGTAAAATAGAATACACTCACCTTTTGTACCGAATCAGGTAATTTTGCTCACATTTCTTCAAATAATATCTAACTGTTATTGCAAAACATTAAGAACAGACAAAACGAGTAGAAGTCTTGCGTGTCTACAGGCATCAAGACACACAGCATCATATTCAGCAATTTGCCTGTTCGAGCAATCATCTTTTAGGCATAACACAGTCCAATGTCTTCAGCCATCACCTGCTGAACTCAGCAAATATATTCCTACCACCAATTTTTGCTATAAAGGTGGATACTGCTCACAGCTCAATTTTCAGATGAACCCTAATACTGCACAGGGAAAAGAAGTCCACTTGGTGTAAAGAAATGCTGATAAAAATCAGAAGTAGCCGTTTAAGGTATAATGTCCATAAATATTTCCTGTGCTTATTTTTTCTAATTTTTTGAAATTCAAGTCAAAATTTCCAAGACCTGTAATTTGAGCCCTAGTCTCTGCCAAAGTGGTCATTGTCTAGAGGCAATGCTATGCATTTATGTCTGTTTGAGCTCTAAATTAATTCAGCAAAATCCGAAAGGAATAAAAATTGGTAATATAGCTGTAGGACTTCATGGACCAGCTATGGAACCATGAAGTCTGAAGGAAGAGAGTTGTAATGGAGCAAAGGTATAGGATGAGTTGGGAAGCAAGAGTGCCATGATAGAAATCATCCCCGATGCTGTGAAACACCACTGCTTGAAGACTGTGAATACTCTGCAGATTTCCTCTTTTTTCCTCATTAAAAATTCCACACAAAACCAATGTTGCCCTGCTCAGGCATCTGTTGGTAATCTGTATTTGCAATGAAGAGGAACTGAAGCAAAGGGCAGCAAATTGCGTAAGCATATTTATCTTTCACTGTCTCTGGTGAAGTGATACCCCAAATAACAAGCCATGAGTCTTTCAGGTACTGGCTGCTGTGTAACCATAGAAGACAACGACATATGGTTAAATTTTCCTACAGTAGTGTCATCATCACAAGAATACCAACGGGAGACTTTATCAATGTTTACAAATGTCTAAAGGATGGGAATGGACTCTTCTGGGAGATGCCCAGCAACAGGACAAGGGGCAATGGACACAAACATATCAGGTTCATTTTACACATAAGAAAAAAACCTTTTCACAAGGAGAGTATCAGATTCAAACCATGTCTGGATGTGTTCCTGTGCAATCTTCTCTAGGCAGTCCTGCTCTGCCAAGGCTGTTGGACTAGGTGATCTCCAGAGGTCCCTTCTAACCACCACCATGAAATGCTATGATTAGCAAGCTGCCAGGCAGTGATGAATTTTATGCCAATTTCTCCTTGCCAGCTAGGAATTTTGTGGTCTTCTGCTACCAGGACTACACCAGAAACTCTTATAAACAGCTCTTGTAAGGGGGCGGAGGAAGATCTTTATACTTTGACTTTATTTAAAATCCTTGAGTCATCCTGTGACTACATAAGAACATAGGCAAGTTGTCATTTTAATTAAGTGAAAGGACAATAGTGTGTTTTGCGGTGTCTATAGAATATCCACAGCAGTAGTCTGCAACACTAAACACTGCAACTTGTGTATGGGCATCTTACCTTTGCATGAATTACATACAAGATGTATCCTTAAAGATACTTTCCTGTGACCTTCTCCTTTATGCGGCACGTCTTGTACCCTCCCCCACCAAGGAGCACTACTGGTGGCCCTGCTATAAGCTGTGCAGATGTTTCTACCACATTATTGCAGCTTTATATTTGCAAGAGCCTTCTTAGAACAGATGTTCTTTCTGTGTGTATATACCATACTTCCCACTGCAAACACTTTTACAACACAAACAGCAGATTGCCTTGCTTCTGTCGTTCGGATCAAGACAGAGTAAATGTCTCATTCTAATGATGTCAGTTTTCTTTCCAGGGTGCTTAATGCTTTCCCTTCTCACTGGCCCTGCTCGCTTCATGTGTTTTTTCTCTGTTCTTTAGGCTCTCCATCACTTATCTTTACTCTAAAGAGTCTCCCTAAAAATATCTTCTTCCTGAATCTTCTTTACTGCTTTCACTCTCTTTTAATCCCTCCTGCTGTGTCCTCCTCCTTTTGTAAAAGCTGCTCTGCCTTCTGTAGCTCTGCTCAATAAGAGCTAATTCAATGGATTTAAATGAGAATGTCCTTTTTTCAGTAAGACTCAATATAAATTGGTGAATATAATTCCTACAAATTGTGGAATAGGAAGCAATAATCCAACAACGATGGCTCAGAAATGGTGGTTCTCTGAAGAGCCAGAGGCATCTCATCTCTTCACCAAAACAAAAGGGGTTTTGGAAGGTTTCTGTTGGCTGGATATTGCAAAAACATAGTTTGAACACACTAATCTTAAATCAAAAGCCTGACTTCTAAGTGGCATAGCTGTACAGAATCTTGTAAAATGATGATAACATTGCACAGATCTTTGGTCTGTTTCACAGTGATTTTGATTACATTCAGAGGAAACTTTATCCACATCTATTGCTGAGTAAAAATTCTCTGTTTCTATGTTTTTAGCTTCTTTTCTTTTTCTTAATGCATTTGTCAGTTATATCTACAGCAATAACAACATGAATTTCACAGCAATTACAAAAGGTAATGTTTGTCACTGAATAATAACATATCATGAAGGGCTAATGCTGCAGAAGTCTGTGCTGCCACAGCTAGTTTTCTTTTATGCTTGAACTGGACTTTTTTTGGAATACCTGAACTATCCTTATAGTATGTGACAGCATGCTGACAGCAGCTTCTTTGAATCTCTCCCAACCTCAAAGTCATGGATGATGTCACTCTTGTGTTCCACAATGTCCTGAAACACAAGGTCCATCATACTGTAATATCTGGGATAAAAATCCTACTTTTCCTCCCTTACCATAATTTTCATCTTTTAAAATCCTTTAAAATCACCTGACATCTAGCTTTCCGGTTGAACCCACTGTTCCATTTTGCTCCCATTGTTTTAATCTGCATCTGCTCTGCTGCAGTTCTTTCCCCAAGAAATACTGTACCGCTGAAAACTACTCTGACACCAACTTGCATTTGTTTCAATTCTCGTATTACTACTTCTCTCTCACTCCTTACAAGGATGGACTGAATAGCTATTTGGCCTGTTCATTTCCAGCTCCATGGACACAACATTAGATGGCTGGCACCCACTGTGCAGGCAGTCTTTGCAGGTTTTACAGCTAAAACATATACTTAGAAATGGTGGTCATACAGTCTAAAAAGTAGCTTAGGTTCCTCTGACAGTAAAATAAGATTAAGGTCATTTTGGATAAAAGGGAATTACGATAGGTTGAAGCCATGGCTCAGGATTTCATGAAAAGCCCAGAGATTTTCTCCTTTGCCCTGCTTTAAGCACCGTAAAATTCATAATCAATTTCTATTTGTTTGAAAATCACATATTTTTATGTCTGCTAGTCTGCAAAACTTTGTATAACTGCTTACAATTACTTTGGAAATGGAAATCTTGACACAAATAAGATTTTCTCATTTTCAGTATTCTTTCTTGTTCACAAGTGAAAGGTAGCTGTTCTTTAAAGGTAGCTATATACCAGGGAAAGAGTAATAAAGTCTAGCTGTAAAATTTTCTCTCTCAGAATTTTTTATAAACCAGTTCTATTACTTCTTATTAATGCATTACAAATACAATCCACAGTACACCCATCTACTTTAAGATTATGACCTTGTAAAATGTACATGGCCATTTAAAAACCGTGTGTTTAAAAAATCCTGGGCTACAGTGTTGTCAGCTCTTGGAATTTTATCATGAATATTGCTGCCCGTTTGATGTTTTTCCTTTAAATTCTGAATATGAGTGAAAAGGAAGAATCTCCATGCCTACTTCAAAGACGATTAAATTATTGTAGGGAGATACTAGCAGGCATGCAAACAGAGCTCAAAAATGTAAAGGCGGTTATTGCTTTTTTTTATTTTAAGATCACATTATTTATAATCTAATATATTGAGTTTTGTAGACGAGAACAACTAATGAGGAATTTTGGGGGGTTTTTGTTTGTTTGTTTTTTCTAAACAGTTGAGGCTGTCAGGTGGCTTACCTAACATTATTACTACCTTGTAGTAATGCCCTGAAAAGTCACTAAGCTTATTCTAAAGGAAGAATGAAGCTACAGAATATTTCCGAAATGCTTCTAACTCCATTTAATCTAGCACTCCCCTGAGCTAGCTATCTAGCACAAGTTATCTTGCAGTACAGCAGCTGGGAAATAAGTGTGTTAAAATTGAGGAAAACCAGATTTCTCCTGCCAGCCTTTTAATACCATGCCCATCAGTTCTTTGTCATACACAACAGTCCTGCTCAGTTCCCTTCTAAGATGTCCTCTACTAGCTACCACACTGAGTAGCAAGACATGGGTGCAGCTCTGCAGTTACTGCTCAGCTTGGCTTCAAGCTTCATCATGGTGCTTTTAAGTTCTTCATACTGGTATGAAGAACCCATACTGATAAAAGTATGGATTTGGCACTGTGTACTGAGCTTATACTGTCACAGTCCCACAACAGAAACACTTAAATGTGAAAATTAGTCTTTCGCAAATAAGAAATAGTTGCTAGACTCAGGCAAATGCAGTGACACTCCACAAGAGGGTCATCATGTTACTGTTAGCATTGAGCTACTGTGTGTGATTACTCAGATAGTTCTTATCATTGGTTATCACTTAAAAGTATAATTGTCTTTGACTTGTTTCTTCCCATGAAGAAAAAAAATAAGTAAATAGATTCTGCAACTTGAATAGCTCACAGTATTCATAATTCAAAAATAGCTATACTTCACTGAATACCCAACTTAGAGATAACTTGGAGTTGTTAAGATATTGCTGATGTCACCAACATTACAGAGGTTTCAAAAAATTTTGGTTTTATGGAATTATGTGAAGGAACACAAAATACCACATCTTCACACAGAGCTGCTTCCAAGTCACCCTCATCCACCATCTCAGTTATGCCGAACAGAAAAGACTGAGCCTCATCTCTTCTGCTTCCTCTTCTACTTCATATTTCACAGCCTGTTTCACTCAAGTTGGGTGTTCTGTTTTCAGGACAGTATATCAAATGACATTTTCCCTTAGCTACATCCATATAAAGCTGCAGAAAACAATTTACTTACCTGGAATGAAACTGTTTTTACACAACGAACAAAGAGCAGGCCCTATCAAGAGCTGAAATACAGTAATGATGCACTGGAAGTATTTCTTCATTATGGCCAGCATGTATGCCCAGTATTAAGAAATCATTAAGTTCTGCAGTGACACCACTGAGCCATGTGGAATCACACAGCTTAGTCCCCAGCGTTTTAACATGCTACAGGAAGGCAATACATATATTGACATACCAGAGCAAGAAAGTGCAGACTATTTCCAATACCACTGTGCTTAACTTGCTTACTAATTTAGGGAGTTTTAGGCTTCAGGGTTAGAACAGATACGGCATGAAACTACCTAATCTAGGAAACTGTTTTACCTGGACTAAAGGTGATAGAGTTTTGAGCTTTTTCTCTTTTTTTTTTTGCTTTTAAGTCAGACAGATAGGGAGCAGCTACCTGAAAGAGAAGTGGTACAAAACTCATTACAAAACTTACGAAACTCAAAAAACCTCAAAGCTAGATCAGTGTTCTCTAGATAATCCTAAGGTATTATCTGCGCATCTTTGTACAATGGAGTTCCACATCTCTCCCTCTTCCACATATTCTTTCTGCCTTTGGAGTGCTGTTTGGTGAAGTCTGCAGCTGTCAGTGAATGAGTGCAATGTTTTTTCTTATTTTTCTTCCCAGTTGCATGTTGACTGTGTGTTTGCAGTCCTTTGCTAAAATAGGAGACCAAATTCTCCAGTGTCTTCTATTCCACCCAGTTATTAGATCCACATGAAAAGACTCCAGTATTTGCCTGGAGTCAAACAATTCAGAGCACAGTCAAAGAAGGGAACTGCTGAGAAAGCCCCGAGACACATTTTTGAGCAACCCAATTATAGTGGGCAGCAACTGCAGGGGTCCAAATGACCCACAAAACAGAAATGGCAGCCAAGGTTCAGCAGGAGCACTGAGCAGTCTTGCTCCTGCTCCCATGTCTCATACAGCAAAGATGGGTAAAATTCAAGTATGAACAATCTAATTTGCCCTCATACCCTCCAGTTCTCTGAGACCTGTGGAGTCTCTACTGCTTTCAGTGTTGCAGACTTGAAGCTTCAAGATCTTTCCCCAATAAATTGGGGATTTTTACATCCTCCTCAGTACATGAAAGATATATGAGAAGGTATTGGAGGTGATTTCGGTTTTGGCCTCACTCTTTCCTGCAAAGTGTGCTGGCTACAGCATCACACGTAGGCTTCATTTTCTACTGTTTTGAACAAAAAACAGTAGAAAAATGGGAAAAAATGGTTTTCAAGAAACTGAGTAAGGAAATGCAATCTAGTTCCAGACTAGCAACAGTTGAGTGCCTTTATTTTAGCTGGAATTAGATGAGGAATAACTTCTCAGAACATCTTTGCTATTGTTAGCTGTGGGCTGTATGTTATACTGAAGGCATCAACATCTCTGCATCATCATGAGGATTAAAACACCCTCCTAACATCACACATCTACCTTTACTGACTGCTAGAGACTACTCACATCCACAAAGAAGGTACCAAATGAGAGAATAGCAGCACAAGGTTCCAAGGACCTTCTGCGCAAACACCTACCACTCACAAGTGTTAGCAAATCATAGGTCAGATTAGTGTCTCCATGAAGCTGAGACACTAAAACAATTGCCTGAGAGAAGTGATTCCTGGAGACATCCTTGTGAAAGTTCTTGCAGTTTCTCTGCAACAAAAAAAAAAAAAAGAAGAAAGTTATTGGCCCATGTCTACTTTTTCTTGCTCAGAATGATTTCTTTTATACAGTTCTAATACATCTGTGCAAGGTAGCATCCTTGGAGTTACCATCATAATACTAAAGAATACATTTTAGTCCAGATTACACAAAACTAAGATGCCAAATTGGTTTTTAGGTTCCAAGAGAAAGGGCCTTTGTATTTAACCTCATCTTTTTCCCCACTTTCAGTCTGCAAAAGCTGTGCTGTGTATTATCAATAAACTTGGTACAGCACCCGAAAACCATAGTTCCCAAGCTTTGTTTCACATGCAACATTTTGCCCACAACATTTTCTGATATTGCTTGTGGATGCAGAAAACTAATTCCTTAAATCCAAGGCCAACAGAGAGATGAAACCTGTCTGCAAAACGCAAGTTGCTCAGTATTGTTCATCCTGGGACTGCTGTTCTAGAGTAATGTGCAAATGTTCTCAGCAAATCATAGCCTAAACATCAGTTTGACCGCCAAGTGATTCTCCCAACTCTCTACTTACAGCCATGAGAAAACATTTTATTTATTAATTATTATTTGTAATTTGGGAAAACAAATGGCTATATTCCCAGTCAGTCAACATTCCTCTCCGCATATGTTCATTCCAGGAATTCAAGCTTTACCACTAGCTTAGAGAGGCTTTTTTTTTTACCCTGGGATCCTTCATTAAAACATTAGAAGCACATTACTGCTTAGCAGGTGCACAGACCCCATAGCCAAATGTTACTTGTTAACTGTGGTGCGACATTATATAGCCATAAATGTCTGGGTATTAATCACATGTTTTGATTTGTATCCAAAATGTGATTTATGCACCTGATTTCTAAGACTGGGTGTTAAACTAACAAGGATGACTGAAGGAATTTGGTTTGCTCAGGCAGCTGATTCACATTCTGCCATGAAGTGGATGTAGCTGTGAGCAGACAGCACAGTCCTGGAAGAGCAACTGAAATCAACCATGTCAGTAGTGAGGAAAGAAGGGGAAACAGAAGACATCTTTGACAAATCCACCCAAATTCTTACCCATACTAAGGGAAGAAACGTAAGAACAGTTCATAACAAAGTCCTGACAGTGTGGAAAAATAAAGGCAAAAAATCCTCCGAGACCCATTCTCCTTTTTAGTACAAGACCTTCCATTCTATCCAAAGAGAGATTTGTCAACATGTCTGTTGGTATCTATATACTAATTTATGCGAGATCCCAAGCAGGGACAAAGTGTAGATTGGGAGGAGGTCTGTAGTCCAGTTTTACTAAGTCTTTCTGCAGTGGTATCTATTCTGGTAAAACCAGCCTGTGCTGCCACAGAGGTCAACACTAGGAATTTTGCGGTCATTGCTGTATCACCTGATAAGGGTGATCCCTTGAGCTGCTTAGCTATGTTGATGAAAACACGTGGTATAGATCATACTTCAAACACAGCACCTCACACAGGGCATGTACGTATGAGAGAAAAGCACTAAGCAAAGCTACAGAAAAAGCAAAGGGAAAAGCCTATAGAAGGATATTGGCTTTCCAAGCAATTCTGATTTGATTGACTTCTCTAACTTGAGGAGAAAGTCCCGTATGATCTGGCTCATAGCAAAGCTTATGAATAGATGAAGCTACTGAAATGGATTTTTGTAATATCTTCTCTTCTTCATTATTCTTTTGAATTTCCTAAGTCATACTTTGCCCTAAGGACTGTACTGTCACGATCATTAATGAAAACAGGTGCAAGCAATGCTGGCATCCCCCTTGTACATACAACATGGTAATAGGTAACTGAAGCCCAAATCCAGAGAGGAAACAAGCATAGGATTCCATCCCAAAAGAAATATCTGAGACAATGGTTTTTTAAATACATGAAATAGGATGAAATTGCATCCAGTCTTTCACAGAGGTAACAAAAGTCTGAATTCCATCTCACTCCACTAGGTCTCTTAAATTTCCACAGGTGTCACTCTGATAGTATGTAATATCAGAATCCTGTTCATTGGTACCAGTTTCAACTTCACCTCACATTTATGACAACATTCCTAGATTTCTTATACAGGGCTGTTACACTGCCATTGGACTGAGACATTAACCAGGAAAAGGCTTAACATACACAAGGTATGTTACATCCTTCAGCCTTGACTTCCACTTTCCTCACTCTGACAATCATTTTCTCCCATAATTTCCAAGTTCAGTTAGGCAAATCACAATAATCAATTATGATCTATGAAATTCTTTGCCTGTGACCTCTCTCTCATGTATGTATTGCTTCCTATTAGCTAATGCCACACGATTAATTTCTTCTCAATATTCCTTCAGTGCTCAACAAGTGGTCATAGTTGTGGCCAACCTATCTTTTCAATGCAAACCTTCTTGCTCTAACATGGGAATGAAATCACTACAGATCTATTATTTCTCGGAACAGGATATTTCATTTGCATAAAATATTCTGCACTTGACATAGTGCCAGGAAGCAACACCTAATGTCCATTCTTCATTGTGCTCTTGCTGTGGCCTTAGGAAGAGGAATCACCATGTTAGACTCGCACCTCTCACTCCCAAGTTCCTCATTTCTTTAGTCCCATCTCTGATTTACACTCCCATGACTCTTTGAGAGCCCGGTCAAGTCAGTGGCCAAGATAATGGACAAAAGGGAATTTCTTACATGATGTAATTTCACATTAAACAGGATGGTTCACAGCTTGTAATAGAAGGTCAACAGCAGATATTATAACCCTTAAATTGGTTGGAAAAAAATGGTTATTTGAATCAAAACTTAAATAAAACCCTATATGAGCCAAGATAGATGAAAGGAAGTGTCTCCCTGAGTGTCAGTGATATGCCTGGCCTAATAACCTCAAAGGAAGGCAGATCTTTGTCCTTGCTCATTTTCATAGCATTTGGATTTACTGGCAGGGAATGGCACTAACACTGTCTTCAAATGTACAATCTCTCTTTTTACTTTTAAGTCACATGGCTATATTCCAAAGTAAAAAAAAAAATATCTAAATGTCATTAGTCCGACGGGAATGCAGAAAATGTACGATTTGGAGACAGATCAACCTGTTAAGCAAGAAAAGGAGATCAAGATGAAATTAATTAATTGAATGGAATCACGAGTCCCTCATTTGTTATTAATAAAGCACTGGAGAAGAAAGTTTTGATAAGACGCAGTCTTTCACTTTGTATCAGTATGCAAAAGGAGAATTCACCTCATTGCAGACAGCTATCCCAGGGATATTCACAGCTTTATGTACTGAGTTATGTATGTTATAATAAATGGCAGACTCAACATAGTGTATGCATATCTTGCCTAGGGATGAATTTAATCCTAAAAATACCCACTGAAGTAGATTTGAGAGAAGATAGCTGACTTAATACAATGTATAGCATGTAGTCCCTAATTGACTTTTAGTTATTCCCAAAGATAAGCAACCCCATAAAAGTTTTTAAGTAATTCTTAACATTATTTTCATACTTTTCAAAGGCAATTAGTCTTTCAAAGCTATTTCTATATTCCTCCATAGTTCCAACCTATATGCATCTTTGAATACTACACAGTTACGTATGCATGACACCTTCTGCTTTCAGGTGCAAAAGTGCCCTGTGGTATTGACAACCACAGTATTAATCTTTAATTTTTCAGAAGCTAAGTGTCTTTTGTCTCAAATGTTAGTTCTCCTTTTTACATTCTTTGTGCTTTACAGGTGCATTCTGTTATGTACATTATGTTCACTCTGGCTGGTGGGTTTTTTAATCTATTACCAAATAATGTTATCAAAATGAATTCTAATTTAGGCATGGTATGTCATAGTCAAATCCTGCTCCTATACAACGGTGTCTACCTTCAAGGCCTACTGCAGCCCATCCTCTGAAAAACACAGAAGTTATAGTTTATTATTTTGCTAAAAAGTACTTCAGTTACTTGAAACTGCTGGGGGTGAAATCCACTCTTTAACATGAGGCCAGCACAAGGCATAAGTGCTTAAGCTCATTTTGAGGTTATAAGTGCGATTGAAGTGGTTGCATGGGACCAGTGCTAGTACTCCACACAGGAGAGAAGCCGGCCACGTGTGAGCACTTCAGGAAATCACACCAGGTTCTGATTTCCCCCCAACTTTCAGCAGCTACACTAATAATTCTACCGGGCCCTTGCAGTCACACTCCAACTCAAGACTGTTGCACTTTGTCTAAGTAATCACAGAGGAGTAAAACCACTCAGTTATGGGAGAAGCTCAAGTAATCAGAAATACCTCCTAATAATTTTAAGGTCATGATTGTACAAAAGGAAACAAACCCTCATGGCAACTTCAGAAAAGGAAAAGAGTAGATTCATCTAATCCACTTCTACTAAAGCTTTAAATACTACTCTGCTTTTCACCTTTGCTTGAAATTGGATCTCCCAAACAGTCCCATAATGACATGTGCTGAGGCTGGTCAGGACCAAGCCTACTCATCTAGAAAAGTACTTTTTTTTCCAGTAAGCAAGCCCTGGCAGTATTAAGCTTCAAAAGGTAGAAAGAGAAGGGAGGGAAATATTTTCTTTCCAACATGGAAAAATCTCAGAAGCTTCATTGCATCTGTTTACTACTTTATTCCTGAACTTCTAAAACATTGGCAGATTTAAAGCAGGGCCAGATAGGATTGGAAGAGATCCTGAAGAGTCCGTACTGGTTTAGCGAGATCAGTCAGGCCACAAAGCCTTGCCAGAGTTGCTCCTCCCTCAGAAATTTTTTACTCTATATTTAAACACCCATGATCTGACCACCCGTGACATGATAGGGCTGACAGCAAGGGAAGAGGGGCAAGGAGGAAATTAGGGCTTCCAACAGAAGGGGGGGTGGGACAATACTTCTAAAAAATCTGGATTCTCTGGACATAATTGCCTGGCAGTGTATAGGTATTACTAAAACCCAGGATTATTTCCAACACTACATCATCATATCCACTACTGCTGCCTGCCAGTGTGTTAGTAGTAAATCTGAAGAGCCAGGAAAATAAGTGGAGCCTGTCTGCCTGCAATGAGGGTCTGGCCTCTACTCTGCAGCAGTCAATGCCTTTCTCAGAGAATTAAATTATCTGTTAAATATCTAAAATATTCCTGGGAGAATAAATGCTCTTTGCTTAATTTCTGGGGGTGGAAGGTGGGAGAAGGCTGGGATTTGAAGAAGAGAACAGACAGAGGTATAAATGGGAGCTAGAGTGCTGCTGGAAATGAAAGGCTTGGTTGGCATCATTATACCAGCTTCACCAGCAGCCAGTCCCAACTTGGCAATGGTGCACATTTTGTGCTTTTTTTTCTTCCTTGGCATAATACAACTGCTGTAAGAGTTAGGATGAACTCTTTCCCCTTGATTCTGAGGATTTACACACCATATTGGGACCTCAGGGGTGGGAAAACCAGTTATCTTCATCCATCCCTAGAAAAACTTGCCTGTAGGGAAGGCACTGAAGCAACACACAAATATAAGAAATGTTGGGGTTTGGGTAAAGGAGAGAAAGCAAAGCTCAGGCAGAAAGCAAATCCACAGGTTTGCGAGTTCAAACAGAAGATCCACCACGAGTCTAGCTTATGAGCAAAACCTTCTACCTTTTCAACAAGCATTTTACCAGCTGATCATGAGCGGTCTTGCATAGCAGCATCACAGGTGGAATGACAAGCCGGGACAAACTTAACCCAAAGTGAACCTACTCTTGGCATTTCAGCCTCCCCTCCAGGATATATTACTAATTCAGTGTTCAAAAAAAAATTAATCCCTGTAACTTTCTCTTTTAAAGCATTTTTCACACATTCATTTTCCAGCTAAGGCAAAATTTGGAGTCCGAAAATACAATAAAATGCAATTACTGCTTAAAGCACAGCCAATCTAAGCAACAAGAGGAATTTCCTTAGGTATCTATTTATATACTTTTATATATACATATACTTATTTAGATAGATACTAATATACAGTGGACATAAACCACCGCTATGATGAGAGACATGGGAATCTGATTAGAACCCTGTTGAGGCTGTTCTATAGGGCAAGTGGATCTATAGTTTATGATCAGTTTTAATTGTTAATTCCCATCGATGCTAGTGGGTATTTTTGCTTTAAATATCAGTATCACACCACTGCACTTGCATAGCGAAGTTGGATATGTTAAGGGAGGTACTGAATTTGACACAAGTCAGCAAGTTTGCTGATGACATGAAGCTGGGTGGTGTCATTGACAACCCAGAGAACTGTGCTGCTGCTCAGCAAGACCTGGACAGGCTAGAGAGCTGGGCAGACAGAAACTTAATGAGGTACTACAAGGGTGAAGTGTAGAGTCTTGCATCTGGTCAAGAACAACCCCAGGTACGAGTATAGGTTGGGGCTGACCTGCTGGGAAGCAATGTGCTCTTGTGGCCAAGAGGCCAAACAGCATCGGGGGGGAATCAGAAAGGGGATGGTTAGCAGATCAAGGGAGGCTCTTCTTCCCCTCTACTCTGCACTGGTAAGACCGCATC